>CM063508.1:175094488-175124488 GCA_032207245.1 Pardosa pseudoannulata | reverse complement strand
TGATACTGATGATCTGGCGTTATATACCTTTACAACATGCGTGTGTATAAACTTCCAGGCAAAATTATGTTTCCTCCGTTATCAATTCTTGTGTCTACGAAAAATTACATGAAATATGGATGTTATAGTTTGATAATTTATCACTCTAATATTTTTCCCTTACAAGTACACTCACACACACGTGTGTGCTCATGTATACACATTATATGTGCAAACTTAGTTACATACACAGCAAACAATTGGTTATTGAAAAGAGTTTTAATAGAAATTTAAAAGTTAAGTGTATATAGATTTTAGCGGATTATAATTATCAGGAAGGGATGGCATTTTTGGTTTTTAAAGATAGACCTTATGAAACAATACATACACTTAGATACTTTACAAGGCATATACGTTGAAGGAGAAGAGCATGATATGTTATTCAAAAACAACAATAAAGCCAAGCATGAAATATTTACATAGGTAAAACGGTACAATATGTTAACAAGACAATGTAAACCAAAACATTCTTTGGAAATCCACTTCGGAATCTACGTAAATTCTTTGGGTTCAATTATAAAATGACATCTTTTGTAGCAATTTAATATAATGCAATAAAATGAAAACACTATAAAAAGCTATAATAATTTCACAGAAGACGCATTTATTTCTCTTAAGGCAATCTCTTTCCTTACTTCTTCATTTAATAAATCCGCTAACTGTGAAAAGTTTTCGATCCCTGATTTGCAGTTACTTATTGAGATTTATTTACACAATGAAGCATTTATTATGACATCGTTTATAAAAGTTTATGTTTCAATATTTATAAACTTTATATTTCAGCAAAAAAGGGAGACCTTCCAATAGAAAAGAAGCACTTCAAACTTTCCCCTTCAACTGATCAAGATTTCAATAAGCATGAAAGCAAAGGATGGAGTACTAAAGAGCGTGATAGATTACTTCAGAAGAGCATCGATAAGAAAAACCAGTGTCAAATGAAAAGAAACTGGTTTTTTGAACACTTCTCCCCCTACTTAAGTTTTCTCTTGATATATTCAAATGGAAATTAATTCTCACTTGTCTTAATCGGCGAGTTTTAAATCACGAGAATGATATCTTGTTAAGTAACATTTTTTTGAACTAGTTTACCTTTGTAAAGTAATCTACTTATATAACTCTTTCAGATAACATTTCGTATCTTTGATCTTCTGATGTATCGAGAATGTCGGCACAAATTCTTTTCTTACAGTGACTAAGGGTTAAATAAAATTAATGTTTTGCTGAGGCTAAGAAAGATTTCTTCAGTTCTAAGATTAACGATGTGTTGCAGCATTTCTCAGAGAGCATTAACTTGTATCGTTGAAAAATAGTGAACCAGAAGAATAAATAAATTGGAGAAAAACAGATATGTGTAGACTAAGGATTTATTTCAGTTAAAATATTTGTTCGAAAATCTACCATGACATGAAACAAAAATGTAGATGTTTCTCATGGAATAGCTCTCTGTGTGTGTTCATTAATAATAATAATAATAATAATATAATTAATTATAATAATAAAATGCATGTATATATATATATATATATATATATATATATATATATATATATATATATATTATATATATATATACATATGTATATATAAATACACATGTATACATAAATATATATATACAAATATATATATACATATATATATATATATATATATATATATATATATATATATATATATTTATATAATATATATATATACACATATATATCTATATATATATACATATATATATATAAATATATATATTATATACATGTATATATATACATCTATATATACACACACATATATATACATATATATGTATGTGTATATATATCTATATATATATATATATATATATATATATATATATATATATATATATATATATATTTATGTGTGTGTGTGTAAAGATAATTCTCAGGGGTTTTCAAAACTTAAATCAAGGGCTAAAAACTCCCGAGTAATTTTGCATTCCCCTTTTTAACCTCTAACTTAAATTGACCACTGGAGCTACAGTTTAAGCCCTCAGAGAAGGGACCTGACCAATTATAATCCTACATGGCCCTAGTGGACAATTTAGGAAATTTCCAAATAAAAAGGAGATACACGCTGTCGGAGACAGATTTTTCTAGATATATTTTTCCACACATGTTGACCCATGTGTTACGGGCATTGTACACAGAACTTCATGCTAGCTGACCCTTTAGTTTGTCCTGTCCCTATGATGAAGTGGGAACCCGCCTTCCAACGTTATCTTAATAAAGGTCTTTAGCTGAAACGGTATCATTTTTATGGTCATGACTGCAAATACCCATCGAGAAGACCGTCTCATTACACACACACATATATATATGTTTGAATGTGTGTGTAACAATTATTTCTTCTAGTAACAAGAATTATGTAGCCCCTATTATTTTCACTTGCCTGTGCTACTGGGTAAGGAGAAAGCTTAATCAGCTAGCAGTAATAACGAACTATGCAGTCTGGCCACATTGAACAGAACGGAACAAGTTTAATTAAAACTTTATTTTAGAGCTGCCAAAATGGACATCTTTACGAGTCAACGGCAAACAAAGACAAGGCATAAAAGTTACTCTGCTCGAACAGGGGTGCACCCAAGAGCGAACACATAAAGAATTTTCCAGCTTACTCAACGAATTTAAGTGTAAGATAAAGAAAAACAGGGAGCCATTAATTGGCGACAGGAGGGAAATGTGGTGAATAGACAGGAAATTTACATCTATAGGATAAAAAGCTTTGGAAATTATATCGAAAGAATTTCTAAGTCGAAGATACCCCTTTCATTAAGACATTTAAAGGCTGTGAAAAAAATTTTAAGGAATTAGAATGGGAGTGTGGAGATTTTTAAGAAAATATTAAAGTTAAATAATATTGATATATTACATTGACTGATTATATATATTGACTTAAAAGCAGCTATGTGTTTATATCACTGCTATATATAATTGACTAGGGATTAAATAAGTAAAAACAAAAGTCCGCATCAAGTTTATTTTAAATATATTGAAGTGAATATCCTATAAAAATTGTAACAGAACATACTTAAAAATTGCATTCTTTTTGATTTTTTTATCTGTCAATTCACCAATATCTGATAATTCTAAATTTTTACAAAATGTGTTTTTTGGTTGCTACTAATACTAACTAAAAAAATAGAGAGAAGTTACAGTTTGGTAACAAAATTATATATTATAACTTACAATTTTTTCTATATACAAATCTATTTGGAATATCTTAGTTGGCATTTATGAATTTTTTAAGCAAGAGTTAATTTAAAAATGGCTTGATGTATTGCAGATCAATCATTTTTTTAAATAAATAAATGTTTGAAAAAGAATTAAATAAAAATTAACCGAGGTTTATGACAATTTTTCCTGTATCCGAAAAGGGAGAGGAAAAGTAGAAATAGATTTTCTTACTAAATATTTTCAGAGCCAATTTTTTCTAAAAAACGCTTCAATTAATATAACTTAAAGTTATTTATTCCATCCGCTGCCTGGAAATATGGCCGCCTGTGTCCATGCACGCACTGCACACTTATTGGTATCGGCCCTGAATATAAATATATATATGTTGCTTATAAACCTTTTTTTAAAAGAACGCGGGCCATTTGCCTGTTAAGTATTTTCGTCTATACAACAGGAGAAATTGCCTAGAAAATTGTATCCCATTTTATTATGGGAGCACCATTTAGGCAACCAATTTTACACCCTAGTGACAATTTTTTTATAAATATTTTTTCTATATCCGAAAAGGGAGAGAAAATATAGAAATATATTTTCTTACTAAATATTTTCAGAGCAATCTTTTTTCTAAAAATCTTCAATTAGTATAACTTAAAGTTGTTTGTTCCATCAGCTGCCTGGAAATATGGCCGCCTGTGTCCATGCATTATTGCATACTTATTGGTTCGCTGAATGTATATTTTATTATATATATATATATATATATTATATATATATATATATATATATTTATATATATATATATATAATATATATATATATATATATTTATATATTTTTTATAAATATATTTATATAATATATATATAAATTTATATATATAAATATATATTTTATATATATATATATAATATATATATATAAATATATATATTTTAAATATATATATATAAATATATATATATAAATATATATATATAAATATATAATATATATAATATATATATATATATATATATATATAATATATATATATATGTAATATATAATATATATATATATTATGTCTGTTGCTTATAAACCTTTTTTTAAAAAAACGCGGAGCCACATGCCTGTTAAGTATTTTCGTCCATACAACAGGAGAAATTGCCCAGGAAATTGTTTGCCATTTTATTATGGGAGCACCATATAGGCAACCAATTTTACACCCTAGTGACAATTTTTTTATGACAATTTTTCCCATATCCGAAAAGGGAGAGAAAAGATAGAAATATATTTTCTTACTAAATATTTTCAGAGCATTCTTTTTTTTGAAAAAAATTCACCTAGTATAACTTAAAGTTGTTTATATCATCCGCTGCCTGGAAATATGGCCGCCTGTGTCCATGCATGCACTGATTACTTATTGATCTCGGCCCTGAATATAAATATATATCTGTTGCTTATAAACTTAAAAACGCGGGGTCACTTGCCTGTTAAGTATTTTCGTCCTTACAAGAGAGGAAATTGCCGAAGCAATTGTTTGCCCTTTTATTATGGGAGCACCATATAGGCAAGTAATTTTACATCCTACAGACAACTCAAACAAATTGGGTTTTCGTCATGTAGAAGCAGGTACCTAGAAGATCTCTCGAGGAATCATTTGGGAACTTGGAGAACACTGCAACCACGAACCTATTTTAAGTGTCCAGCTGCCTTAAACGAACATGGCATTTATTAGACCGGCTTGGGCTTCGAAACCGAAACTTTCTGGTTCCAAAATCGCTGACTTTGCCGGATGAGTCTGTAAAGGCAGCCTTTCACCTACGTTTATCTATTAACAAGCATGAGAAGCAAAATTTCCTGTTTCCATAGGCAAAAATATCTATTTTTCATATTTACGATGTATTTACGTATCAAAAATTTTCCGCTCCCTCTCGTTTCAGTATAAGTGCGGTTCCACTGTATGCAGATAAATATTTTCACTATTTTTTTTTCTTGTAAAGAACAGCGTGCACGTTATAATATACGAGTAAACGGGTCCTCTCCGACGTCCGCTACACCTGTATTCTTCTCACCCAAAATCTCCGGAAACAAAATGCAGGACCTTGAAAAGGCATCTCCTGTTTCCAACACCTTTGCGCTTGTTGTGAGTCGCGCAATGCAAAGAGGAGAAAACAACGCCGCTCGATTTTTATTTTTCCGCCGCGTCGCAACTGCGACCGTGACCTAGCAAATCTCTCGAGCCAGGAAATGAAAGTCACTACTAAAAGGCACGCCCTGACGTTTAATCACGTTGTCGCTTTTATTTTCTTTTCTTACAGTTGTGAATGGGTAAAAATAAATAAAGGATAAAAATAAAATTGCATAATCGGTTGTGGTTACGCCTTTATTTTTTTTTCCTCTACGGATTGTGTTTATTACGCAGTAAGTTTAAAAGGGAGTATATAGATGAATGGAAGCGGAATATTAATACGCGTTATTATAGTTCAAACGAAATATCGGCATATAATTTCTCATTTTTCTTGGATTATGTTTAAAGTTTTATAAATTGCTCTTTGTGAGCTCAAATAACCATGATCAAAATTTGATGTTACTGAATAAGTTAAAAACTTTCTTCAGTTATTTACCTAGTGAATGCTTAAAAATAAAAAAATATAGAGAAAAAATATTTATACAATCATCTGTTGTTACAATTTTTTTTCTACTGTTTGAGCTCATTACGCAGAAAATTTAAAATGAGTATATGAATGAAATGGCATACTAATTCTTGCTATTATAGTACTAGCGGTATATCGGCATATAATTTCTAATATTCCACAATTTCGTTTCAAAATTGCTTAACCTTACTCTTTGTCGGTTGAAATGACCGTGATCTAAATTGCCTGTTAGTCAAAATGTCAAAACTTTTTTTTAGTTAATCAATTTGTGAATGAGAAAAATTTTAAAAATATTTGACCAAGCAGGTAACAATTTTGTTCGGTGGTTTTCGTTTAATACACGCAAGTTTAAAAGACTTTATATAGATGAATGAAAGTGGAATATTGATTCGTGTTATTATAGTTTAAGCAAAATATGAGCATATAATTTCTGATTTTTTGTGGATTATGTTTAAAATTTTATATCTTGCTCTTTATGAGCTCAAATGACCATGATCAAAATTGCCTGTTATTGAAAATGTTAAAACATTTTTTATTTAACTAGTGAATGCTTAAGAATGAAAAAATTTTAAAAATATATTTATAAGCAGGTAACAATTTTTTCGGTGGTTTTGTTTACTCATATACGCAAAGTTTAAAAGAGTATATAAAACGGCATATTAATAATTAAAGGAATATTGATTCGTGTTATTATAGTTCAAGCAAAATATCAGCATATAATTTCTGATTTTTTGTGGATTATGTTTAAAGTTTTATATCTTGCTCTTTATGAGCTCAAATAACCATGATCAAAATTGGATGTTATTGAATAAGTTAAAAACATTCTTCAGTTATTTAACTAGTGAATGCTTAAAAATATATATATATTAAAAATATACATATAATCATCTGTTGCTACAATTTTTCTTCTGTTTGAGCTCATTACGAAGCAAATTTAAAATGAGTATATGAATGAAACGGCATATTAATTAATTAAACGGAATATTAATTCGCGTTATTATAGTTCAAGCGAAGTATCGGCACATAAGATCCACATAAGTAATTTCTTATTTTTCTTGGATTATATTTAAAGTTTTATATCTTGCTCTACTGCGCACTTTAGTTCTACATCTGGCTGCCTGTGACCTTTGGACAAAAAACGCCTCCGAAGCAATCATCCGCCAAGGTTATTTTATTGTCTACTACCATCGACCAAGATAAGCCATACCCCCTCAGGATGATGGTAATGGCTTGAAATGGACCATAGTGTGAAGGGAACATTTGGAGTAAAACCGCCATCCTCTGCCAAGGCTATTTTATCTTCTGCCATCGTTGACCATGTTAAGCCATACCCCCTACACACCCTAGCAATGTATAAAAGCAATCCATAATGTAGAGGGGACTTTACAAGTTTGAAATCCCTGACCCATAAGTGTAACATTTTTTTATTATTACATGTTAATCTCTCTTTATACTTTTTATAATTTCCCTCATTTCCCTTTCTCAGGGAAAGAATGGTCAACTTTGCACTTAGCAAATACTGCACTAGTGATGAGTGGCACTAGAGCACTTACAAGTTCGAAACCTCTGATCTAAACAATTAATATTTTTTATTATCACATTTTACTCTTTCTCTATACTTTTAATGATTTTCCTTTCTTGTGGAACAGATTGTTCAGGTTTGCCTCAATGACAGGTTTGATTTGAAACAAACAATTCGTCTCGTTAGTCCAAATTCCGTTATCCATTAACCTCGCCAATGCGTTGAACAAACACGTGAACTCTCAGGCACTATTTCCTGTAACTCAAATCAGCGTGTCAAAGATTAAGCCGCATTTTCACGCTTCGGGATGTCGAATTCCCCCCATCGCCGAAACTTCTTTTTTTTAATGGTCTGTGATAAATAAATAAATAAATAAATAAATAAATAAATGAAAAACGTAGGAAGAAATCCGGTCATGGTTCAAGTGACATCTAAACTTCTTTGTAAGACTATAACGCATTTTTATTGTGAGCCATAAAAATGTTAAGTCATTAAGTGTCATATCGAGTTTTATTTTTCATTTATCGTCCACGTATAAAAAAGGCGGAGATTTTCTGTGAGGCATTCTGTGCCATCGCATCTTCTTCCTTCATTTCAATCAAGAGAGGTTTAATATGACGATAAAATATTAATATGTTGATATGTTTCATTTGAAGAGTATATAAAACTGAACATGAACTAGGTCGTTATCAAACAAATCTTGGGTGGAAATCTTATACAGCTTTAGAAGGAAAGCATAAAGGCTTCTAAATAATAACATCGATGTGTGTAAAGAATGAGTATTAACTAATTATATGTATGATACAGATTTTTATTATATTTTTATAACCGATAAAATGATGTTATTGAAGACTCTAGCACTGTGGTATTTGCATTTAATTGGACCGCACATTACTTTAAGAAAAAAATATTTTGTGTTTACAGTGACGTTATTTTTCTACCATGAATTTTTATTTGCTTTATTAGTGTTATGAGTAAACAAAAAGATATATCAAGGTTCTCCTTAGATTCTTTTAGTTGAGCATACCGAATAAATATCCTTTTTATTACCACTTGGATAAATTGAAGTAATATTTTATTTATAAAGTTAATAAAAAAACTAGCTCGCTTTATTTACTACCCAGAAATGCCAAAAACTTTGAAAAGAATTCTAAATAGACAACTGCATAGATGCTTACATATATACATTCGGATCCACCCGACACAGATATGTGTGTATTCGTATCATTCATTCAGATATATATGGACCATAATTATATATATATATATATATATATATATATAATATATATATATATATAATATATATATATAAAATATATATTTATAAATATATATTATATATATATATATATAATATATATATATATATATATATATTAAAACTTTATCTGCTGCCCAAAACATCATAATTAGGCAAATCACTAAATCCCCTTGGTACTATCGCAATAAAGAGATCCACAGGGAAATTGATCTCCCCAGTCTTCCAAATTTTCTAAAATCCTTAGCCACCAATTTCCATTCTAATCTTAGCATTGACCACTTATTGGACTTAGCCCAATATGACCATGCGGATCCTGCTAACGCCAAACGGCCCCTTGCCGTTCTCAGCAGAAATGTCGAGTAATTGTATTGGTCCTCAGCGACCAACCAAATTTCTCCTAGCTAAAGGCTCAATCCCCCCTCCCCCGAACTTAGGTAGATTTTTTCTCCTAAGTCCGTAAGTTCTGTGAGCTTTCTGTTAGCTTTCTGTGGAGTCCGCTCCTGCACTTGCTGTAATTTCATTGGCTCTCAGGATCCAATAGAATTTCTACTTTACCCAAGCAGGATCCTAAATGTGAATAGACCTTCTCTTCTGCTGAGTTTCATCTCCTCTTACTAACTCATATTTGCTTATGGGGAAAAAAAAAAATAAAATAAAAAAAAATACTAGATTGTTGTTAAAGTTTTCACTTAACGACGTAAAGTACAATTATTGTACTCTCCTTCTCATTTTTTCGTTTATAAAATCTTAACTTATTTTACTTGTGTACCCTTCACCGAACTCGTGAACCTTTTTATTTTTCTACTTTTTAATATTGCTCTACCTGTTAATATTCAGTTAGTATTCCAGTCCTTAATTTCGTGTACAATAAATGTTATGTCTCATGACCATGTGATAAATATGCTGGCTCAGACTACCAGGAGAGTATAAGGAAATATATATATATATATATATATATATATAATATAATATATATTAATATATAAAAATATATAAATAATATATATAATATAAATATATATAAATATATATATATATATATATATATATAATAATTGTTACATTATATATATTTATAGTTATATATATGTAAATATATAGATTATATATATATATATATATATATATATATTGTACACAGAAATATGTATATAATATATATGTCGTATATATATATGTATGTATGTAAGATATATTATATATATAAGATATATTATATAAAGTTTTATATATATATTTATTATATATATATATAGTTTTTATATATATACTTTATAAATATATATATATATATATATATTTATAAATAATAAAATATTATATATATATATAAAATATATATCTGTTATATATATATATATATATTTATATATATATATATATATATATATATATATATATATATATATATATATATATATATATATATATATATATATATATATATATATATATATATATATATATATATATATATATATATATATGTATATATGTATATATTTAATATGATAATTTAAAGGTCAGACATTCTCATCTATTCTTTTGACATGTCTGTTTTACAGATACGTAAATTACAGGTAGGCTTATTTCGCCAATGCGCGCAACATCGAGTTTATATATATTTTATATATATATATATATACTATATATATATAAATATATATATATATATATATATATATATATATATTATATATATATATATATATATATTTATATATATATATATATATATATATTTATATATATATATATATATATATATATATATATATATATAAATATATACATATAGATTTAAATATATATACATATATAAATTTATGCACATATTTGTAAATATAAATACATATATATGTGAGTGAATAATACAAAATTTTCTTTCGGTTGCTATAAAATAGAGGAGGAAATTAGTTTTTATATTGGCTCCATTTAAATATATAACAATGGTAGTCCTCTCTCTTAAAACTTTACCGACTTGAAATTTTCAGAAGAATCAAATGCCACAACCATCTATTACTTTCTATGACGTTTGAAGTAAGAGCTGCATTTCTCACGCACGGTAAGGAAAAAAAAAGTCAAAATTTAATCCTCAATTGCCTTTCGCGTTCAATCTGCCGAATAGTTGAAAATTACTTTCCAATATCTGTAAAAGTTTTGCTCGGGTAAGCTTGGATATCGGAGCTTTCTACTTACTCTCAGCTGGCATTAAAGGAGAACAAATAATGGTCTCGGTAGTCTTTAAAAGGAATTTTCCGATAAAACGGAAAGGAAACTTTCCAATAGGATTATAAGACTTATATTATAACAGGAGTAGTAATAGTTGATCGACAAAATTTAACAATAGACGAAAAATGTTTGGAAAAAGAAATGTGAAATTTTGTTTCGGTAGCATAGCAAACGCTAATAGAACTTGTAGAATTTAAAAAAGAGAACATGCAGTGCATTATGCAAAAGAGATTTTTAAAGAACCGAATTGAAACCTGAGAATGATTCTCAGTCAGTTTTCTGTATCATCATAAATTGAAATCAGGATACTTGCATGCATGATAATACATGTATACATACATGTATATATATATATTTATATATTTATATGAAATATAAATATATGTAAAGAAGGTATGGTGAGAAAAGGCATAACACTCGTTTTAGAAGCTATAATCTATGGCTCCCAAATCATTCTTAGATTATTTTTGTAGACATTAAATATAGGCTTTAATCAATAGGGCCTTGTGTCATTAATTCTCACATAGCAAAATTCTGATAGTACTGCTCTAAATGAAATAGTAAAATACATATATGCATATGTATATATATATATATATATATATATATATATATATATATATATATATATATATATATATATATATATATATATATATATATATATATGTATATATATATATATATATATATATATATATTATATATATATATATATATATATATATATATATATATATATATATATATATATATACATACGTATATACATATATATATATATATATATATATATGTATATATATATATATATATATGTATATATATATGTATATGTATATATACATATATATAGATAGATAGATAGATAGACAGATAGATAGATAGATAGATATAGATAGATAGATAGATAAATATATAGACTGTATATCATTCTGAGGCGCGGGACAGAAGAGATGGATTACGACGAGTATGCTAGGTGACGACGATGCCAATCAAACCTTTTATGTTTAGTTATTTTATCTTCAATAATTACTGTATGCTGGAGGACGACGATGCCCAATCAAACCTTTCGAGTTTATTTATTTTATCTTCATTAATTACTGTATGCTGGAGGACGACGGATTGCCCTCATTTTTAGTCAAATAAATGTTCCGTATATCGTGTTAAATGTGTTAGTGAACATTTCCAGCAGGCCGGAACCCATATATATATATATATATATATATATATATATATATATATATATATATATATATATATATATATATATATATATATATATATATATATATATATATGTATATATGTACATATATATATGTATATATGTATATATATTTATATATATATATATATACATATATATATGTATATATATATATTTATATATATATATATATATTTATTTATTTATTTATATGACATATATCTATTTCTATATATTTTTCTTTTTGTAAACGCTTTAAAATTTTAATTTAAAACATTTAAAACAGCTTAAAAGGTAAATTATGTAATTAAGACTCCCTATCTGTAACGGAACAGTGTCTGGAATATATATATGTAATTTAAAACATATGTGAAATTTTAAATAGTTTCCATAGGGATAAATAAAAACAATTAAACATTAAATGTCAAAAACCTGTAAAATATCTTTATAAAATTGTTTAAAATCCTTACATACATTCATACATCTATAAGAAACTAATAAAAAGTATCCTTCATGCTGCTTTAATATACGTATATACTATAAATGATTATATGGTTTATATTAAATAATTATATTGCAACATTGTGTTTTATCTTATAGTATAATCTGAAAATGAAATTGTTTTTGAGAAGATAAGAATTTTATTCTCCTGGTTTTCCAAAATGGCAGATAAAATGAAGAAAATAGTACTAATTAATTATGAAATTAGTTATAATAAAAATGGTTTTTAATTTAATGCTAATATACTAAAATAAATGTACTGTGAATTTAAAGTTTTAACTTTTTCCATTTCCTGAAAATGACTTGTGACAATATATTACAATCGTACTGACAACGGGAGATATTTATCTATTGAAATAATAAAATCAAATGAAAATCATCAACTATTTTATTCTTATATTTCATACGACATACTGAATGAGTAAAAGCCTATAAAAAAATGTGCTTATTTATCCTACGCAATATGAAATCTGATCTCTAGTACGCAGGTACCCATTAGGACAAAAATTTTACTACAGAACCTTTAAAATGTTGCAAAATGCCTTTAATGACCACTGTTCATCAAAAGCAATAGTATTTGAGCAAAAGAGCATAATAAATATAGTGTCTATTTCATATAAATCATTCTGCAGTTGACCATATATTTGTTTCATAACGATTCGTACTTCACAAATAATATATTAGAATTGTATATAATTTTGACGAAACATAAGTAGTGACATAACACTGTAGTGACCTTTTCCTTTTTTTATTAACACATTGTGTGCTGGTACATTTCGCAGCGGAATTGTACCGGGAGCGAGCGTTTTGCGCGAAAATTTAATTATTCAATTATATCTCAATAGATCGAAAATTATTTAATTTTTTAACCAACTTCGTATTTTATATTGAAATATATAAACAACTATATAAATAGAAATATATAAATAACAACCATACTATTTTGGTATACAAAAAATATATATATATAGTGGATAAATTTATAATAGTATCGTAAATATGAAAAATCAAATAGAAATAGTAGTACATAGTTTTAATCTTTTAGAATTTTGTTATATATAAACATTTTTATATTATAAAAAAATGAAAAGAGCATTCATAAAACTAATAATGTAAAAAACTAGTTTGTATTTGTCTAAATATTTCCAGAACCTCTGTAACAGACAAGAACATTCGGCTTCGTTTTCCTGTATATACCGTTATTTTTGTAGAAACAAACAAACAATGTTGTTACACTAACCCGTATTAGTACGTGACCCGCGCTCAAGTATCAATCGTCAGAAAACGTACTAGTACGTGTCCCGCATACAATTTGTTAATGTTAGGGTGATTAAAATGAATTAAAATAAATAATTTGTCTTTTTCTTTGGATACAAAGTAATGTACAGTATTTCTGCTACCACATAAAATAACACACAATAAAACAATATGTGTAATGATTTTTATATTATTATGCGCACATGATAGTATAATAAACATTACACATAATGCTATAACTATTCACAACCCAACATTTAGATCCTAATAGTCAGTGAAAATTACTCTCCGATTTCTAAAAATTTACTCGAAAATAACAAAAGAAATTGCGCTTTAATTTGTTGATGTTATATAATTTGTCGTAGTTTAGAAAGAGAATATCTACATTTTTTCCCGTCATTTTTATTTTCTCACGGACAGAAACAACATTCCTCTGTTTCTAATTTGTCTCCGATTGCTTTTGACCAACGAAAAAGTCATCTCACATTATGAAGTAGGATACAAATGATCGAAACCCGTTACGGTCCAAAGGAACTAGTTTTGTTTTGCTGTCTTCGCGTTTCGGACCGACGATTTTAACGGGACATTTAAGAGTCTTCATGGTGCAACAATAAAAGTGATGACTTCTGGCAACGAGAAAAATTGAGAATTTTTTTATCGTAAAATCCAAGTAATGTTCGTCAGCTGTGATTTTACTTTTATTTTTTTATTTATCGTTTCTTCCTGCTAAAGATAATGTAGACTGCAAACATATTTTTCCATTTGCTTGAGTAAATAGTATGCTCTTTTATTTCAAAAACAGTGAAAGACGATAAAAAAATCTACCTTTAATTTATTTAATATTTAAGTGTAGTTATTTTAAAAATTTGATTATTTAAAAAAGAGAAGAGGAGTAAACAATTGTAATTCTAAACGAAGAAAAATTATTGATAGGATTTTATTGTATCAGTCATTTATGCTTTTATTGTTTTATGCTTTAATTTTATACCCAGTCATTATTTCCTTGTATATTACTTTAGCATTCAATTTATATTAGATTATGGTTATGTTAGAATAACATAAGATATGATAGATATGATTGTGTTAGGCTAACTCTAAAGCACAATATGTATTAACGGCCGTTCAGACTGTATAATGATTAGAGTTAGATATGATTATGTTAGGCTAACTTTAAAGCACAATATTTATTAACGGCCGCTCAGACTGTATAATGCTTAGCTTTAGATATGATTATATTAGGCTAATTCTAAAGGAAATCTTTATTAATGGCCGCTTGGACTGTATAATGGTTAGCATATTGTGCTCCCACACCATGAGTTTGGGTTCGATTCCAGAGTAAGGCTTATATGTATTTCAGTACTGTCCCCTCAAAGAGAACGATGTTATCTTACGTATAGTTTGCTCGCATAATCAAAAGGGCAACAAATCATTGGATTGTATGGTAAAATGGTAACATAGGTAACTGTCCATCATTTGTTACAAATATATCTGATTAACTTATATAATGAATATTATAATTAAATATAGGTATTTCTTTATCTTGAAAGGAATACTTATATTGAATTATAATTAAAAAATTAAATTTTAATGCCACAATAACGATATTTGATATTTTTGTCTCTCATTTACGCAATTATTTCATCTTTATTTTCGTATTTTCGTTAATTATTAACGTATCATTTATTTCGTTTTCTTAAATCAAATGTTAAACTTTTCATTGCAAAATAATCGCTGGATTTTTTTAAATGTCTTCAAATATTCGTACGTAGTAAGCTTTGTTTTACACATCCATTTTCTGGCACTAAAAGTATTAGTTTATCTCTATATCTCAACAGTATCATAGAAAGAATAATTTCATTATTTCATATAAAAAAGCTACTTTTAACAAAAACGTGAAAAAAACTCATACACTTAGATTTGAGAAATGATTTATTGAAAAAGAAGATATAGTCTGCTTTTCAATTTCTTTAATTCGTAAATCTTGGTAAAACGAAGTAATAAAGTGTTACAGAAATAGGTTATCGAAATTATACCTCTGTTCAAAATTCCCCATAATGTTAAAAACGGAATTCCACGTTCTCCAGCGTTTTCATTTTGTTCTGCTCTTAAAATTAAAGTGTTATATTTTAAAAAGTTAACATGTAGCAAAAATATTTGTTACTTAAGGAATCAATTTAATATAACTACAAACATTAAAAATCTATTTCTATGGGAAAACCATTTTACTATTGCAAAGAAATCTATTCATATACTAACAATAAAGATAAAATTAGAAAATAAAACAAATAAAGAGGAAGAAGTTTTATTTCTATCTAAAAGTATTATATAACAAAAGAAAAACCGCATACTCTACGTCAAGCAAAGAAAGGTGCGTCTTTTTATTTGTCAGTCTGTCTGTAGAGGGTGTAGCAAGTAAATCAAAAGTCAGAGAATATATAAGAATTGGTTACAATACATTGGGCCGTCGGCTGATTTATTGCTGATATGAAATAATTTTTTTTTTGTTGACTAAACGGGTTTTCTTTTACCTTATATCTTCCTACTGGATAGTGGCAGTTAATTAAGGAGCCATATTTCAGTTTCAAACGGGCTTTTGACTGTCTTTAATTATCAAACGGTTTTTCTAGTTTTCATGGAAATAGGCTTTAACACTAGATTTACGGATGTTGATCATATACCTATTTTTACTGAAGTGAGCCAATTTGACTCATACAAGAAAATTGAAGTTTTTTGCAAAGAAAATAGTTCCAAATTAATTTAAATAAAATGTTTATTATAAAAAAATTCATGGAAAACATTTTTTACATATAAAATCTGTTTTTGAAACACATTTTCCGCAAACATTTCTATTACATTTAGCACAATGGTTTCTACATCTGTTTCTTTTGCATGATTGTTGAACTTGACAATTCTTCCGTGCGTCAGTAGCATGAATTTCTGTCATTGGAATGGAAGTGTTCTCGACTTCTTCTCTATATTTACTTCTTAGCTCTTCAGCCAATTGGAAAATATCCCAGGCCTGATAGGACCAATAAATTTCATGTTATGCGATTAACTGTTAAACCATTCTATGAGTCAAATTGGCTCACAACCGTGAAAATAGGTATACCACATTTGATAATGCGAAATGAAGGGGTCTGCGGGGAAGAGGAATGAAAGTTTACATATATTTTATTACTTAACTAAAAACCAACGTATGTTTTTGAAAAGTGATATTAAAGTTTTATATATAGTGATCAAATTTTTAATGAGTCAAATTGGCTCGGTCCGTAAATCTAGTGTTAAACAATATATCCCGTTCTCATATATCTTCAAAATTCTTCTGTCCATATGTTTCTAATAAAACTCCTCCTTAAACGGCTCGAATAATTTTGATGAAATTTTGTGTATGTAATTAAATTGATTCGAGAAGGGTTTAGATTCACAATTTGATCCGATAGAAAATTATTATTTTATTAAAAATCCAGAATTTCCTGCTTATTGAGATTATTATAATTCCGCTCAAACCCTTTACTTTTAATGTGTTTGTAAGCGCAGTGATCATCGCAAACGGGCTTCAAAAACATGAGAACCAAGATCTAATACCCTTGCAGGCGATTTGGAACTTGTAATTTAATCTAATTACGTTTGTAGTGATTGTACGCGAGGTGGCATCATGTATTTTTAAAACATTTTTTTCATTACTTTTCTATCAAAACAGTCAGATTTGTAATTTATTGAAAAAAGTTTTACAATTTTTGAATTTGCAGCGTTAAAAACAGGGCAACGTCTGTCGGGTTGTACGCAGGTACTTATTCTATCGAACTTTACATGTTTTTTTTCAGTACCAAAAGAAATTTCAGCAAACTGATTAAAGCATTTTCTGCCTAGAATCAAACTGTTATGAGAGCAGTAATAATCAAACGCACAAACAGGTATACACAGTTACGTATCATACAAAAAGAAGATACGCACTAAGAACTGCTTTGCACAAATGTTTCGTGCTTCAGTCGAGTGAAAATTATTCTATCCAACCTAGATTTTTTTAACTGACTGTAGCATGAAATAATCACGTATGGTTAAGGAAAATCATAATTTCAACATATTTGGTTTAAAGGACTTTCATATGCTCTAAGATCTTTATTTCCTTCCACAATTCATTACAAGGTTCTTTCTATTGTCCTTTATATTGGTTTTCCCTAAACGTTACAAGGTTTTTATAAAACGTAAATTATATATAAAATTACAATGTATTAAAGGCCATATTATGAGGTAAAAATGATGAAAAATTGAAGAAATTGAATTGTCTCTGTATGTCAAATTTTCATTTCTAAATTAGTTACCAACGAAGATTATAGAATCAGAAAATAATAAGAAACAAATTTAATGTAACTATACAAATACAGGAATTTAAATGGACGCCATTCATGTCTCTTGGTTGAGGAAAATCATAATTTCAACATATTTGGTTTAAAGGACTTCCATATGCTCAAAGCTCTTTATTTTCTTCCCCTATTCATTACAAGGTTCTTTCTATCGTCGTTTATATTGGTTTTCACTAAACGTTACAAGGTTTTTATAAAACGTAAATTATATATAAAATTGCAATGTGTTAACGGCCATATTATAAGGTAAAAATGACGAGAAATTTATAATAAATTTTGTAAATATGTACAAAAATATATATCGTATCTCATCGCCTTATATTTTAAATTCAACATTTACAGCAATGAAAGGTATACTGAAGGGTCTTTTTGATCTCAATTGAAAAAAATAATAAAACCGCATGTTTTCTTTCAGACTTAAAAATGTTCACCTTCTTGTTACGATTTTTGTCTCAAAACTTGATGTATTGTTGCAAGTTCTCGTGACATGAAGGAAAATCGTTCTTTTTGGTGGAATGTCAGTGGACGTTAGGAGGAAAAAAAACATTGTAAAAGGGTTGCACAATGGAAGAGTAGGTGCGGTTTTCATTGTATGGTAAGTAGACAATCCAGACATCCAGACTTCGAAATTTTCACAATAGCCTACTTTCAGTTAAGGAGTGCCATTGAGAACGACCATCAGATACCTCATATAGGATTTAATTGCTTGCTTAAATTTTAGGGTAGCATTAAAAAAACTGTAAGAGATTGATTGATTGGTTGTGACTGCTACTGACTTTTGATGCTCAAGGAACCTCATATTTTTCGTAGCAGATAGAGGCAGTACGATAACTGTGACAATCACAACCAAAGAAATTTGCAGTTATCTAAGGTTGCGTTTCTCAAGCTGGGTGCTGTGAAGTGTGATGAGGCGATTTAGATCTGTTATGTAATTGATTCATTCAAACAAGAAGTAAAATGTTCGGAATCTAAATCTGACCTCATCACATCGTTGTAAAGAGATAGAGGATCATAAATTTCTTTTCAACGGATATTATTTGTCTTGTACGGTGGTCTCGGGCGCGTTCTGATCCCAGTCCCAGATTAGAATCCCGTCTTGACATTAAATAAGAATGTACCTTTGTGGAATATTTATGAGTCCCTAAGGGACAGTGCCCAATTAGAAGGGATAAGGTTTGGGACGTTGGGGGTCTCAAGGCGGGGTTGAAGCAGGCCAATGAAATCTTTACAACTATCCCGATTGGAAGACAAGAAGGAGGAGGGGACAAGGTTGAAATAATTAAATATGAAAAAAAATGAGAAGAGGGTTCGGAGGACCCAGAGAAGAGGTTCGGAGGTCCCAAAAGAGAGGTTCGAAAGTCGGGAGTCCAGTCGGGTCCGACGGAAGTTGTTCGTGAGTCCAGAGAAGAAGGTGCTCGATAGTCCAGACTAGGAGAGCCCAGCCAAGTCCGACAGGAAGTGTTCCTGCACCAAATACTACGGCCGCACCCCAAAGACTCAGGAGGAAGCCCCTGACGAGACCAATGGATCATATATAGATTCCCTCTCCTGATCAGCCATAGATACCCTTCAACCAGAAGTGTTCCGGGCTCAACATTTTAGACCCACAAAAGTACCCCAAATTTAAATACATTTTTTGAAATTGAGATTAGGTCCTCTATCTATTTACAAAATTACTTAAGTAGATAAAAAATTTGTCAGAACTAAATTTAAAAATAAAAGTTTTGCATGTAAATAGATGTATATATATTATAATAAATTTACTTTTTTTAATATTAAGCTAGTCTCGGTTGCTGTTAATTTAGCTGTTAGTTTATTTTCATCTTTATGTCTGTAGTTTCTCAGAACCTGTGGTTAAATTTAGTACAAAAATACTTAACACAACGCAATTGAAAATAAATCACCACTATACATTTGATCACAGGTTGATACTCAAATATAAACGAGGACTACACGACATAAAGGTATACCAGGGGTGCCGGGTCAATAAGCAAGAGTAATAAATTCTTTATCCAAATAGTAAAATTCATCGCATTAAAGACAAACTAGCGTGAAATTTGCTCTTAATTTTATACTTTCCAAAACATACAAAAAACTAAGACAAGTAAATATAGTCCTACTCCTGCTACTTAACGCTTTGAAGATCACGATCACAAATTCTTTGGTATGTAATGCAATTACGTTATAGATTTTATCTAGGAGCCTTAGGATTTGAAATATATGAAAAAAATATTTTTAAATTCTTTGGGGGGGGGGGCGAGATTTAGAAAGTCTGGTTTAACTGTGAAACGCTCATCTTGTACAGCAGGAAAATAATTTTTTCTTACAACTTTAATTAAATTTGGAGAGCAGTAAATAATTACGCTTAAAATAATGTAATTAATAAATAGCTAAACAGTTTATAAGTAATGTTTTGGGTAAGTATTTTCATATGAGATCATGAAGAAAATCGAACTCTTGATTCTTCCATGTAAAGCAAATTAAAAAAAGTATATTTCAAAGAGAAATAAATTAATTGTAGTGTTACAATCTATTTGTAGTTTAAAGTGTCAAAAACAAAGAAAAAAAACAATGTTTTACAGGGGAAAATATTAACAGGTGGTTTCGCTGCGAAACCATTGGCCTTAAAAGAGTTAACCGCATCTGTTTTTGCTCGGAAGAATTAAGTGCTACAAAGCAACTGTTTGTTATTCAATTTGTACCTTATTCATTTCTTTTTTTACATTATATATGTTTACTATATTGTCGCACATAGATTTACATTATCTAAGATGTTGATAATCATTGGAAAATAATAGTTAAATATTATATCATTTACAATATTGAACTTCACATCATTATGGAAGATTTTCAACTTTAATTTAAAAAATTCGTCATCGCCATATGATTTTCCTTCGATATTTATACGAGACCCGAGCAAAACTAAGCCAAGAATCTATTAGTTCTTCAGTAGAGCGATAAGACCTAGTGACCGAAGAGGAAGTATCTGAACTGTGGTTATGAACCAAAGACTTGCCGTTGATTTTTATATATGTTTTGCATTGGCTACTTCATTTTCCCTTTTATATATATTTTCTGTTTTCTGGTAAAAATCAGAGTACGGTGCAGCCCAGAAGCCGTCATCAAGTTAAATTGTTTGTGGTATAATATGTTAATATATTATTACGTGGGTGTAAACCCATGTTATAAAATATTAGCATTTTATACCACGTAGCCCTAAAGCCTCTTGCTTGAAAATGTGAATATATTGCATTTTGACTGCCTTCTTGTAAATCCTTATATACATAACAGTTATGACGTTGTTTACAAATGGAAGAACAAAGTTAAATTGAGAAAAAAAATTAGTTTAGCAAATCATATCATATACAACTAAGCACAAACGTATAGCTCATTTCAGCCTATTAGATTGCATGAAAGAATAGAGACTATTTATCAAAATTGAAATTGATCATAAATTATTCGGAAAATGACATTCAATGGCACAAAAATAATGCATACATTGTTTCATATGTTTATTCCACGAACTGTTAAAATAAGTACGTGTTTGATTTTAAATATGGAAACTTTAATCTTTACTTACTGCAGATAAAATTTAATACGTATGCAAAATTATAATTTTATCCAACTTCCCCAGAAAAACATCTTTATAAAATTAATGCGGCCCCTGGTCTATGCACCATCCCACGAAGTGGCCTTCCGGGGTTAAAGGATTATTGATCCTTGTTTTAAATGATGTTGGTAAAAAGGCCTCTACTAGTCTTTTGCCCTAGAGATTCCCACAAACCAAAATCTAACCCTCCGTTTTTCATTGACTTTTATTAAATTTTGTGCCTTATTTATTTGCCTTTCCTTGTACATATTTATTGTATTTTTGCAGGAAGACCATCTAGTGTATGATTACATTATCGACGTCTTATAACGATTGCTCCACTTTCTCTCTGCCCCGCATCAAGAAAGCAAAATAAAATGCGGACAAGGGATAAAAAACAAAGCCATGTGACTCACCGAGCGTTTTGTTGAGCCAGTCCGCTAAATCCTCTTTCAGGGGTATCAGATGTTGTTCTTGCTTCATGGCGATTTTCATGTGAAGAGCGTCTACTTCCTCTTGCGTCATTCCGGTACACTTGCGACTCCACGTGGCCATTATTGACTTAGAGAACCGACGAAGCCGACAGCAGAGACGATGATGGGAATGTCACCATAGTCCCGACAGGAATGTAGCGCGAGTGTGCAGCGGATGAAAAGTACCGAAAGGGACCTATCCTTTAAGGTGGTGTCACTCACTCATTGGACGAATGCTTCGGCTGGACTGGAACTGAAAAGAGGACGAACTCCGCACCTCATGATATGGAGATCAGATCAGATGGTGTGTCACTTAACCATCTGAAATAATAAAAAAAAAAATAAGTTACTGATAGTAAAACTTGATAATTATATCCATAAAATAATTTCATAATACGCCTGCACAAACAAAATATATACATGAAACAATGTATAAGAATATATACAAGTGTGTATATGTGTATATATATATATACATATATTAATATATCAAAATTATTACACCTAAAATATCTATCTAAAATTCTCTTCTATTTAATTTATAGATATATTTAATTTATATATTTTATATATGATTATATATTTATAGATATATTTATTACATATTTATAATTAATTTATAGATATTTTAGATAGATAACTATTTATTATCTATTTAAAATTCTTTCAATATATCTATCTAACCTTCTCTCCTTCTCATTCTTTCATATTTATTTTTCCAGCAGTATAATATTTTGTTTAAAGACGTATTCGATGACTTAAAATTCTTTTTACCAGTTTCGTAAAGCCAAACTCTGAAATAAATGTTAATTTTCTGTCCCCTAGTCACATTTTCTAGCTATTCCAAGAAAAAACGGTTCACTTTTCCAATGATCTAAGTTCCTTTCTGACTGGTAATAACGCTGACTAATCTGCTGTCTCAAGGGAATATCTCCACTTCATCTCTCGCTGTGAAGCGATCTTTGTGGTAGAAGAGTGTTTTGTCTACCATTGAATGCTCATATCTCGTCTTGGAAAGATGTATATTTGATATAGTCTTAAATAAAGTTTCACCACGGACTTTGCTCCTTTCTTGTATTGGATTCATGACTGCGTATTACTTAGGATTTCTCCTTACCCAATTTCGGGGAAATGGTCATCACAGCTATCTGACGAATCCTGGACATTTCTTGCTCCTGAGCTTAGATGAATCCCCAAAAGTACTTACAGGCCTTGGACACCGGGTGTGAACAAAGAATGATGTTATCGATTACTGGTGCTTCAACAATGACGCAGAAATTGGAAAAATTAAGGTTAAAAGGATATTTTTGCAGGGTTAGTACCATTTGAAGCGGTAATGAAAGACTATCACATTTCAGGTGTTAAGGGTGAAAAGTATTGTTGGCTATTCCCGTTTCTGGCGATTTGATTTGAGACTACTACAGTTGGCGTATAAACTCTCCCACCTGTAATTAATAAGACCTGGGAATTATAAGAACCTCTTCTATACGTCTTTACACATTCGCTGTCTGAGTTGCACATGCATCGTCATTTCTTCTTTTGCTACAATCTTATCTTACTTACACTGCTTTTTGAGAAAGCTGAGTCAATTTTCATATCTGTAATACATTCCTGTATTCTGATTGTAATGGAATACTTACTGAAGTAGCTAGGACGAAAAGCCTTAATTTTTTGCTTAAGGTATTTCCGTTCTAACCTCTTCCCAGTTTTTCCCGAGCTGAACTCGGGAAGGCGAAATGTACCATCCTGGATCATCCCGAGTGTAGCTCGGGCAGTGAAATTTTACACTGTGCAATCAATCTTTCGCGAATTATTTCACATGCGATTCTTATGGTTTCGATTGTTTTTGTTTACTTTTCTGGCTACTAGATTATTTGCTGCCTAAAGAGAAACAGTAGAGGGAAGAAGGTAAGGAGAGAAACAAGGTTCTACTGCCCAGATTGCGATGTTGGACTCTGTACTGTACCGTGTTTTCGATTGTATCATATACAACCAAATTTTGATTAATAATTTCATAATCATTTATGTAAATGCATAGGATATAAATAAAATTTAATTCAAGATAAAAGTTAGGTATTCCAAGCTTTATATTTATAGTTAGTGTGAATTGACTCCAAAGTCTAATGCTTTCTGCCGTACAGAAAGCCAACTATACGGGTAAATTACTCATTTACTTAGATTGATTTTTTCCCATTAATTTTTGTATGATAAATTTTGTATGTGAATGATGCTATTACGTCTAAAAAGCTATGTATGTATGAAAATAAGCATTAAAAAATTGACATTTGTTGACCCATAATCCTGAAATAAAATGAACCTGGAAGGGGTTAAAGAGGAATTCAAGAACGAAAACAAGCGTTAGTTACTACGATCCAAGCTATGAAATGGAAGTTTGATTAATTCTTCTGGTGAAAATGTAATGGTGAAATAACAAGAGCATTTACGTTCACCGGATGATGCAAAAATTGCTCTGGAAAAGCATGGGTTTAAAAGTGAAGAATTGTATCTATTTCAAAATTGCTCAAAGAGAATTCTGTAAAAGAAATGTGGGGAGGGATTATTGGGTAAACACAGCTAACAGCCTGTGAAATATATTTTGAAGCCAAACAAGTTTAGATCGCGAGATATGAGATCCCCGTCTCAAATGGGAATATCTGCCACCTGAAACAGAATAATTTTCTTCTATTTCTTCAACTAGGAACGAATACAGAAGCGAATCTCAAATACGTACATGGATCTTGCAACTGGGTTGGGGGTAAACTTAGAGACCAGTGATAGGCAAGCTCCTTTTCACTACTTATCAAGTGACCGAGGTGACGTCACAAGTATAAAGTAAGCATTATGTTTAAGACTGAATTGCCTTATAGAGCTATTTTCAATGCGATAAAAGAGAACCAGAATATAAAAACTCATAGCTTACAAAAACATATATAGTTTTCTTCATTTACGACTGTGGAGGACGCAATTATAAAGACAAACAGTAAACTTTCAATTCCCGCCATCACATATTCTGTTATTAAATGATAAATGAAGAAACATCACTGAGCGATGACTGCTTCGGCCACGATTACTGGCTGTTAGGATTAGTCCGATGCAAAATTCAAAAACATATTTAAACCAAATATAAAAAAAATTATTTACGTAATATCTTAATGTAATATTTACGTTATTTACGTAATAATATAAACGGGGAATATAGGGCTTGAAATAATGGTATTAAAAGCTCGAAAAGGGTGGAAGGGGTCGATTTCGAAAGCTTTAAAGACGGCTGTATTTTCCGCTGTGATATGAAACATATTTATACCAATTTATTTAAGAATAAGATCTATAGTTTAGGAAAAGATAAACTTTACTGGATTTGAATTTTGTTACCCGTAACTCATCAAGAATCCAATATGGATGCGTCTATCCATTCCAGATCCAGCCACTTCAAAAATTCGAGAACAGGCGAACAGATAACTTAGGCTATTATTATATAGGGGATTGACCTGGGTTTAGTAGGCAATAAGAAACTTTATTAACAAGAAAAACTCAGTCGTGGCTCCTTTACATAAAAAGAATCAGCAAGTCCAACGTGGAAAGCTTTTTTAAGACCTAAGAAAACAATATCTTCGTCTGTCAAAAGCAGAGTATGGAATGATACATCGAAACACATGTGGATTACAAGGTTGGCCCCACAGCGATAGACGAAGAGACATTCCCAGGAGAGAGCAATTTATTCAGCGAATTTAATAGAAAGAAATTTAGATCATAAAAAAGTGAGCCATTCGCCTTGTCAGCAAGAAAATGTGGCTGATGGACAGAAAAATTAGCATTTATTTCAGAGTTAGTTTTGGGAAATGAGGTGAAAGAATTCAACTCACTCTTTTTAATTCTGGTATTTTATTGCAAGGAAATCAGATATGAAAGAAGAATGGGAAAATGAAAATCTTAAAGAGATATTTTAAGTGTAATAATTTTGTTTCATTACATATATATGCACATGTATAGGTAAGTATGTATATGTATATAGTGTATATGTATGTGTGTGTGTATCGAAGTTGTATATAGAAAAGATTTGGTTCATTAACGCTACCATTTACTTTTTGCTACATGCAAAAAGTAAATCGTAGTACATCAAACCAGAAAGAACTGAACAGGATTCGGTCTCCATATTATTTTCGGACTCAGCAGATAAAAATTGGAACAGCAGGGTGCTTCTATGAAGGTTTTCCGAGTAATTTCTCCATGATGTTCCGAGTAAATAAAATAAAAAAAGTTCTATAAAGTAAAAAACATTTGAGAGCAGTTTGGAATTAGGGTGAAAGGCTTAGCACTTGATTGTCTTCACCTTTAAAGTGCGTAAACGTAAAAGAGAGACGAAACAAAAGACTAGAGTATTTAAAATATCTAGATACAAACTAGAATGAAGAATAATTTTTGCTTATATTGTATGATTTCATATAGAACAGTTGCTACTTTAAATTATGACTGATTTTTTGTGAACTTTTTAAAAAATAGCATTACCGATTGCTACGATCGATTCACAAATAAAATCTTCATAAATTTGTAAAAAAATATTAAATTTTATTGAGTCCAGGGTACAAAATTAAAATTTTACTTTAATTTATGAATTTATTCAAACGTAAGTTAACATACCCCCTACAAAAAATTTCTGACAAATTATATTTTATCAAAAATTAAAGTTTTTAAATATAAGTATATTAAAATAATATAATTCTCAAACTTATTATTATTTTTCTCTTTGCAGTAAAGAATCATTTTAAATTAGTTTGTATTTGAGGTTTAAAAATGGTTGTTTGTAAAATTTCGCATAGTTAATTAAATCTGAAAGAAATATTTAAGTGCCCTCTTTTGATACGAAGATAATATTTTCCAACAATATCCTCATCATTAAAAAATATAAGGTCAGTTTGAATGAAAATACTTCACGTTGCAATTGTCATAAACTTGAAACATTTTACTTGAATAGAATTTGAATTGCAACAATTTTAATTGCTCAATTCATAATAATAAGAATTTTAATGTGAATGAACTCTATTTCAGACAAGAATGTGTAATAGATAATATAGAAATATAATATAATGTAATATAAAAAGGGTATTATGTAAGGGTATTGAATAGGTGTGAAGTTTATATCACTGAATTTAAAAAGATTTTAGTTATTCAATGTAGAAAAATTGTCTTTTTTTTAGTTAGGTGGGACATATTATAAGTACGTGCTAAAAATATGCTGATAAATCTGTTGTCCAAACAAAAAAAAGAGATAATTTAGAGACCAAATGACATGTCTGAAGTAAAAAACTTTTAATTAAGTATTATGGATGAGTCACTCGTAAAACAACCTGGGCCTAAAACAGATGATTTTTCATTTGCTTCATCTTCTTTAAGTCTCAAGAAGTCAGCTTTTGCCTTGGGTTGGAATCTAGAGTGCATAACACTTATTCAATGTAGTTGTATTCATTATGAATATTTAAATTTTTTTTACAACTGTATCTGCTACAAAAATAGTAAAATTAATACAGAATTCTATTATATAATATAGAATATAAGGTTTGTATTGGTGTAGTTTTTGTTGCATTAACTAATTTAAAAAATAAAAAATAAAAACAGGAATTTTTTTCTCGAAATTCTAGTGTTTTGCACTATTTAAAAGAAACTTAAAACCAAAAGTAAAAAAACTTGTGTATTTACTATTGGATAAACGAGTTACACAGTGAAAATTTACCTTCAACTGATATGAATTAGGTAAAAGATTGAGAGAGGTCATGTACAAATACGCATTAAAACGTGATCCATTAATTTTTTGTGATAAAAAATAACATATTGAAAGTGAAAAGTTCTAAATATTCTTTGGAAATAATTCATGAAAATAATATGTAAAATTCATAAAAGTATATGAGTCATGAAAGTATTTAAATGTTTCCTGCAGTCAAACCTCAGTAAAATATAATCAATAATATATAGATACACGAAATACTATTTAAATATACTTAAAAATTCTAGTGATATTTTCCTCTATTAGAGGCTTTATCATTTTATCACTTGATTTTAATAAAAACGATGAAAAAAATTGATTGCATTCTACAAGAATGAAGTTTATAAAAATAATAATATAAAACCCCTACCAAGATCCTAATTTTTTTTATTTCATCTGAAAATTCCTTATGAATATTACTCTTACTGTATGATGATAAAGTATTCTCCCCCAACCGTTTTATGTTTGGTGACATACTGGAATACCAGAGGGGAGATCGTTTGAATACTTCCATGTACTAATATTACTAGTACATAGTAATATTAGTATATGGAAGTATACTAGAACAATAACATAGGAAGTGTACTAGTTTATAAAAATAATTATATAAAACCCCCACCACGATCCCATTTTTTTTTATTTCATCTGAAAATTCCTTGTGAATATTACTCTTACTACGTGGTGATAAAGTATTCCCCCCCCAACAACCGTTTTATGTTTGGTTACATACTGGAATACCAGAGGGGAGATCGTTTGAATACTTCCATGTACTAATATCCAGATAATGGGTATTGGGGAACACCAGAATGGGAACCGCAAAGAATGTAATACTGAGACCAGCTATACATAGATACTTATTTTTCCAGATATATTTGGGTACAAGCATAAGCCGTTAGTAGGTACCTAGATTTATTTTTTACCCGACTAATGATCCCCCAATAAATAAACAAATTTTGTAGCATAGTGGCATTTAAGCCTTAGATCAGGGATGGGCAAACTACGGCCCGCGTATAGAATTTTAAGTTGCCGTTCGAGGCAAACTAAAAGAAATTATTTATTTATACATTATATATCCATCTCCTTTTCTACTTTGCTTAAATAATGTATCCCAAATTTATTATCTCACGATTTATTATCTATTACGAAAAAAATTATTAAAATAGAAATTATAAAATTTATAATTAAATTCGGTCACTTCGATTATTAATAAACTGCCTCGTTTCCCTTCCCTTTTTAGCATTTATATAGAAACTATGTATTACATTTTGTTTGTAATAAATACAATACATATAAAAAATTTAATTTATATAGGCCTTTAATATTTTACTTCACTGCAACGATGTATAACTGACAGAAGTTTTAAAGTTGTAAAGAAGCATGTCCAGTTTTATAATAAATCCTTTAACAAATTATTATTATTATTATTATTATTATTATTATTATTTAATGACCCTAGGGCTCTTGCTTGATATGCCATTCGTACATAAAAAGCTGAAGATTATGATAGTCCTTTTTTATTATCTATAGAGTTCTTGATAGAGTCCAACATTACTCTGTAAGACAAGAATGGGACAACTCCGGCCCCCAGAAGGTTTTATCCGCTCCACTGATAGAATTTTAAGTTGACGGTCCAAGGCAAATTAAAAGAAATATATATCTATACATTATATATCCATCTCCTTTTCTACTTTGCTTAAATATTATATCCCAAATTTATTATCTCACTCCCAGAAGATCAGCGGTATATTTGCTTCTTATATGTGAACAAGCGTTTTCAACTTTGAACATTAGAAAAAATAATTTCAGATGTAGACTGACAGATGAGCATGTGGCCTCGTTTCTTAAAATAAGTACATCTCACTTCGAACCTCAGTGTAAGGAACTTTTAAAAATGAAATCGCAATTTCATTCATCTCATTAACGTATTTAAACAGTTAAATACTTTTATATTGTTTTTAAAA
>CM063508.1:175071988-175086988 GCA_032207245.1 Pardosa pseudoannulata | reverse complement strand
TTTTTTTCAATAAGGTAAGGTGGCATGAAAAGGAATTCAATTGCTCAAAAGACCAATCAAATAAAAGAAGAAAAAACTGTGAGCTTTTGAATCATGCCTTCTTTTTTCATAAATGTATTGGTGTAGGTAAAAAAAATAATTCAATTCATTGTTTAATCTATTTAAAACTTTCCTCAATGAAAAATTTTTTTAAGCTTTGAATGTTGTGTATAAGAAAAACACAAAAGAAATTAAAAATTACTAAGTAAAGATTATACAAGATTAATTTAAACATATTTACCCAGAATACTGCAAAAAATATATTTAATGAATTTTTCTTATAATATATATCTTTAATATTATATATAATTATCTTTCTTATAATATATATCTTTTTTCTGAACATATTTACTTAACATATTACAGTTATTGAACAAATTTTATACCTATCGTAAAGATAAGAAACATAGGGTTTATAAGAAAAACACAAAATGAATTAAAAATTACAAAGTAAAGATTATACAAGATTAATTTAAACATATTTACCCAGAATAGAGCTGTAAAATATATTTAAGCAATTTTTCTTATAATATATCTTTTTTTTTCGAATATATTTACTTAACATATTACAGTTATTGAACAAACTTTCTACCTACCGTAAAGATAAGAAACATAGGGTTTATTAGAAAAACACAAAAGGAATTTAAAATTACAAATGTAAAGGTTATACAATATTAGTTTAAACATATTTACCCAGAATACAGCTGTAAAATATATTTAAGCAATTTTCTTATAATGTATTTTTTTCTTAACATATTTACATAACATATTACAGTTATTGATCAAATTTTCTACCTATCGTAAAGATAAGAAACATAGGGTTTATAAGAAAAACACAAAAGGAATTAAAAATTACAAAAGTAAAGGTTATACAATATTAATTTAAACATATTTACCCAGAATACAGCTGTAAAATATATTTAAGCAATTTTCTTATAATGTATTTTTTTCTGAACATATTTACATAACATATTACAGTTATTGATCAAATTTTCTACCTATCGTAAAGATAAGAAACATAGGGTTTATAAGAAAAACACAAAAGGAATTAAAAATTACAAAGTAAAGATTATACAATATTAATTTAAACATATTTACCCAGAATACAGCTGATAAATATATTTAAGCAATTTTTCTTATATCTTTTTTTTCTGTACATATTTACTTAACATATTACAGTTATTGATCAAATTTTCTAAATATAGGTTTATCCAATTTTTTCTCCATTGTTAAAATATTCCATTAAAAATAACTCTATTAGTTTAATTTTGTTGTGACTAAAATATACATTTCATCCAAATGATCTGTTTATCACTATCATACTAAATTTAGAAAGAAAAATTTAATTTAATTTAAGAAAAATGTATTTATATTTAGAGTACCAAACATTTTAAAAAGTATTTAAAGGGCTATAAAAGTTAAATTGTTGATTGTACTTTCAAAATAAAATATACACTGTCTACCAATAAGTATTATCACATCAAACTGTGATAGAAAGAAAAAATTTAACTTTATTCAAGAAAATAGTTGGTAGATAATTATGGTGATAGTATTATAATTAAATCAGAGAACTCCGAACTGCATGGCATCTTGCATGCGACTAATGCCGATGCTGTTTCCTACACGATGTACACCGGCGTAGGCCGTGACGTACCTCAGGACCGCAGATATCATCATTTGCATAGGGTCCAAATACTTATTGGTAGACAGTGTATGAGTACTTCGACTATTACATAAATATTTTTGGTTTTACTGTTCTCCTAAAATGAAATTCATAATAGCAAATATTTATCTAAAATCATTCCATTTACACTGTCGATGTGATGGGAATGCACTTTAAAATTTTTCCAAATTCTTTCGATTTATAAAAATCATATGTATAAAAATTTACATCTTATTTCATTACAAGACGATTTTAGAGCGGTTTTCTTTCTTTCAAATTTCGCAATTTAGAACCAATCTTAGATCCTTTGCCTCATAACTTTTTTTTTAATTAATGGATGGAATAATCTAATAACTTTTCTTTGATAATCTAAACTTTTTGTACGATTAAAGTTGTGTCAGGTCATGGTATATCAAAATGCTTATACAAAGTAACGAGATGCATAAAAATGATTACAGAAAACAATTTAATGATTAAATAATGTTCAAAAGGAAAATTCCTCGAATCGGCTCTCACAGCGGGCATTTATTTGTTCGATTTCAAAAGGAACACAGGCGGTTCTTTGAGCCAGTAATCCCTAACTCTTCAAAGCTTCTTGATCTCGAGACCAACTTAAGCAGATGCTTCTATTGTCAGAAAAGTTAACATCTTTGGTAAGGATTCTATACTGTAGAAACATTTATTTGGATGAAGAATGATCATTTAATCTTTCCGATACTTACCACATAAGTACATGTTATTTAAGAAATACAAATATGTTTGATTATCTGCGGTTCATTTGGCTTATTTTTATCCTCATCCTTTGTGTGTAGCGACAAGCTGAATATTTAAAGTGTTCCAACTATAAGATAACGTTTATCTTTTTAGCGTGGTAATTCAAATTTGATGAAATAAGATGACAGAAACCTTAACTAATTCTCAATGGTAAATAAATCTCATTCTTCAAAGTTGAAATTCATTTTCCTCCCCATTTTTGTTCCAATTTTATTTTCTTTCAAAACTGATCTTTATTAAATTTCAGTAACTACTAATAAAATATTTGATTCAAGAACTCAGCACAAAGTTACAGAGTACACACCGCTGTAAAAGTTTCTGCCTTCTCTGCAGTTCTAATTTTTTGGATTCTGATATCACATGGATATTTTTATATAGACTTAAATTCTACATATTAAAATTGCTAAGGCTTTTTATAAGTTTAAGATGCAACTGTCAAACTTTTACAAAAATTTACATAATGTACTGTACAAAACTCAGTAAAATGTTCTTCTTCATTTTTTTTATCAAAACATATTGTAGAAACTGCCACATTTGTTTTTTCTTGTCAGCAGGGAAAATTTGTTTTATTTTTATATTATTTGTTTGTTTATTTTTATTTATTTATTTGTTTTTGCAAATTTTAAAGTTATTGTAAAACTAATTCTAGTCTAGTTGAAGATGGCTTTAATATATCAAAAACATTTTTGAAACAAATATTTGAAAAAGTTATACGTATTTTAAACCTCTTTACTTTCTAAAGTGTCCTTTAAACTGAATTATAAAATACAGAGTAGTTACAGTGTTTACCATAAAAACAAAAAATTTTAAAAAGAGTTGCAAAGGTACCATGTCAAAGATACCAATGTTTGATACTGCCTTCTCTGCAGTTCTAATTTTTTGGATTCTGATATCACATGGATATTTTTAAGCCACTAAGAGTAAACCTCAGACAGCAAGTCTCTTCTAATTAATCTTTTGTCTTGAACAAAATTATTACTTACGCCCTCACTATATTCTCATTTTGACAGTACTTATTTTATTTCTGACATATCTTAAGATATAATTTTCAAATTGAACTGAAGCACTTCTAAACGATTAAAAATAAAAACTCTTCGCGATTTCTACAAATTTATAACATTTTACACTAATAAATGTAAAAATGAAATTCCAAATAAAAATATCCAGTATTACTACTTTAATATTACTTTCTCTGTGATTGACAAGTTAGCTGTAACATTCAATTACATAATATACTTTTTTAAAATCCTTTTTTAATTTTCTCAATCATTTTTTATAATTTCGTAACTAACAACAACAAAATCTCGGCAGTGTTGCTTGGGGTTGGAGTTGCTGCTTTCCAGATTGAAATTAGCTATCAAGCAGTTTGATGCTAAAATCTCAGGGAGTAACAGATAATAATATCATTTCTATATTGAAAATCCATCCAAAGAAGCCGATATATAATATTCTCTCATTACATTCATTATTAGTGTTCAGCTAAAAATAAAACAATAATCGAATGGATAAGGCATTGCTAATCCGAGTTTCTAGGTCCAAATCCTACTGCTGGCATGGATATTTGTAGCCGTTCTGAATCGGTTTTAAGCAGTAGCTTTCGGCTTTATTAGCCTTTCAGTTTAAAAAAATGCTGATTGAATAACCAAAGAATTTTACTCTGGCAACCAAGAATTAGGTGCCTCAATCACTACAATATAATAAATTTTACTCTAATGAATTATTTCTATATAAATTCTATCTTAATATATGGACAACAAACGAAATGGAATCAAAAATTGTTATAAGACTTTGATTTCGGATCAATTTGATGCCAGAATTTCAATATCTGAATTCTGCACAGCAAAGTTTCATAAAGGTTGATCCAGCTATTTCAGAATGCTTTGATAACAAATAGGGAAAACTACACACAAACACACACACACATATATATATATATATATATATATATATATATATATACACGCACACATTTCCTTTTCAACTCCGTACTTTTGACTTTTATCTGCTGTTAAACAAATACGTGATAAAGTGTAGAAAACTTAATCCTTTGAAGTAAGTGTGTTTTTTCACACATTCTTATAAAAATAGACTGACAAGTGCAATATACATTTTCTGCAAGATACTCATTCTTTTGTTATACATATTAGCAAAATCAAAAGGCTGATGAGTTGTATTTAAAAAATGTGTTACTGCATAGAGAAAAATGCTATTAATTATAGGATTCAAATAGGAATGTTGTATAAAACACAAAGTAAATTTGTGAAAAGTTGGATAAAAACAATATTTTGAGTTTACTGTAATGTTTTTTTACCATGAATATTATGAGCTTTATCAGTATTAGGAATAAATAAACTGATATATAAATTATCTCCTCAGGCACTTTTAGTTGAGTGCGACCACTAAATATGGGTTGTATAACCATTTGGCTATGTTACATTAAGATATTTCATATTAAATATATCAACAAAGATTGGTGCACTTTTTGAGCTCACTTCCCTGACTTTCTCTCTACTTTTCAGGAATATAAGTTACGGCTGGAACTCCACACAAACTCGAAATCAAGAAGTAATAGCCAAATTCCGTAAAGGTCTCAATGTATTTTATCAGATAAAAGTCTCGGACAGCTGCCAGGTCCTTACAACTGCAAATATGCAACTGCATATATGTTAGCGTTTGCCCTTCAAGAAAGTGAGGGTGTTGATTCCAAGAAAAATTATTTTGGGGTCAGCATTTTTGGCTGCCATGACATTTCCAGATGAGCACTAAAAGTTGCTCTAAAACCCCCTCATCACTATGTCCATTGCAAGGAATTACCACTGTCTGAATGGGGATATCGCTTATCGAGGTTGACAATGGAAGACGATAAAATAACCTTGGTGGAAAATGGCTTCGGAAGCTGTTTTTCTCCAAAGATCAAAGACAGCCAGCATGCTCTACGAAAGTGCGCCGTTGACTCTATGGACGCATCCACGAGCTCTGCTCATTTAGTGGCCCAGTGTATGGATGCAACCCTTGAACCATCGTTCAAGGTCACCATCAGAATCAGTACTGGAGTGGTGAACAATTGGCCATATTGTGGAGTCCACATATCAGGGTTTAAAGTCCGAATGAGTCACTACGATCACATGAGAACAACATTGAAATATGATAATAATTGCAAGTTAATGGTTTCTTTCTTGAGAAAAGGAAAATGTTGCATTCTCTGGATTGAGCCTCTTTTTTTCATCACGGCAGGGAATTAAAATTAAAAAAAACTAATTTAAATAGTTATTAGGATATTTTAATGTATTACATATTTATATGTACTTCATTGAAGGAATTATATATTTCGAAGATGTAAAAACATTTAACTTTTTATAATACAGAGGTAGTGAATGCTTTTTTGAATAATACCGACATCTCTTATTTATTTAATGATTCGTATACCCTATTTTCCAGGAAATATGTTTCATAACTTAATAACTAACTTTCATAACTTAAATAACTTATACGAAATTCTAATAAAAATAGTAAAATGATATGAAAGTCATTTAAAAAAATATTCATTTATGAGAAATTATTTTTTATTAAGTTTCAAAAGGCAAATTACATACAGAAACTAAACTTTTCTCTCTTTATAGCCTTTTAATGCCACAGTAATTTTATGCAAGCATATTTCTCTTGCACTTCATTATTGTGATAAGAACGCTAGCATATTATCTTTTTTCAAATTCATTAATAGCAACTTCGTATAACATTAAGTAATATCAAAATTTCATAATCATTCTATTCAAAAGACTTTTCAAATGGAGGCGTAGCCTGTCACGAAATATAATTCAAGAATAACACAAATTTATCTCAAATGACCATTTGTCGCGGGCCACTGACCAGGATTTCCATTCATTTTTTCCACAGTCGAAAGTTATGCAAAAAAGATTTCTCTTTCCTTCTTTTTGAACATCAAATCAAATTTGAACTCCATTTATTTTTAGTCTTGAGCGGAAGCGTTTGAAATTTCAGTTTTCAGAAAGTGAATGATAGCAGACTTGAATTTTCTCCAAAGGGAATCCTTTGAGTTCAAAAGAATGTTGCAGGAATTTTAAATGGAATTTGTTTTTGATTTCGATTTTTTTTTCAGTACAGTGTTAATGTTGTTTATGAACTGTTTTTCAAGTTAACGTATAACCTGGTTTATGATTTATTTCCGACGCAAGTTCCAATTCCTATTATATGATTTCCATGAACCCAGTGAATGAAAAAAGCATTAGACTCTGCGATAGATCTACTAAATAAATCCCCTTTAAATTTTCTCAGTTCAGCATTTTTGTTGTTGTACTAAGTGTATGAACAATTTCTCTTCTGAAGTACTGATGCATTTTAGCCTACCCTTTCATTGGTTTGTTTCATAAACATTTTAAGCGAATATAACAACATGTTTTGTTACCAAACAACATCATTTGAAACACGTATAATAAATCTTATCTACAAGGCATAATCGCACCATACATATATAAGACGGACTTCTCGGTGGGTGGTTGCAGTCATGGCCATAAAGTGACACCGTTTTAGCTAAGGATCTTTATTAAGATAACGTTGGAGGACGGGTTTCCACTTCATCATAGGGACAGGACAAATTGAGGGGTCAGCTAGTATGAAGTTATATGTAAAAATGCTCTTAACACCTGGTCAAAATCTGTGGGAAAATTTTTCTCTGACAGTGTGCATCTCCTTTTTGTTTGAAAATTTCCTAAATTGTCCACTAGGGTCATGTAGAGTTATAATTGGTCAGGCCCCTTCTCTGAGAGAGTAAACTGTACCCGTAATGGTCAATTTAGGTTAGGGGTTAAAAAGGGGAATACAAAAAGACGCGGGAATTTTTAGCCCTTGACTTCAGATTTGAAACACCCTCAGAATTTTCCTTACAATATCCACCCCGGGCAAAAAGAAACGGATGGACGAAGTGAGAATCTTTCCGTTAACAAAAAATTTTACAAAATTTTAAGTAACAAAATGAGTAACTGACGATTTTATTTTTCCTTACACACACATATATATATATATATATATATATATATATATATATATATATATATATATATATATATATATATATATATATGTATATATATATATATATATGTATATATATATATGTATATATATATATATGTATATATATATATGTATATATATATGTATATATATATATATATATATATATATATATGTATGTATATATATATATGTGTGTGTGTGTGTTGTTGTAGTAGTAGTAGAAGCAGATCTTGATAATGAGAAATTAAATACAATGCAAAACATAGAACTGAAAGAAGAAAGTTTAATAATGCTATGTCTGACCTAGAGTAAACATCATTAAAAATAATTGTTTCTAAAAAATGGGACTTTTAAAGAGCACATTTTAATTATGTACAATCTTTTTAAGAAAACGAACAAAAGAGAGCTACAGCTCAAGCATTCAGCACTAAGTAGATGTGTACTAGTTGAAATAATAGTTAAAGAATCTAATCAAGTACTCAACTAAAACGAATACATGAAAATTTATATAGCTGTATAAATTAATTCAATAAATTACACTTAATTGTCTAACATAAACACAAAATGGATAATAAAATGATACAAGAAATAAGGGAAATTTAGCTGATGGATATTAGAATGCAAGTTACCTAACTCTTACACCAACAAGAATTTAATAATGGTTTAAACTGGGATTACACAAACTTCAAGAAGATAATCGTTATCCTGACTCCTGACTTCTCCTCGCATGGTGGAATACATGGTGGAATACCAATGTATTCCACCATGTCAAAATTTGGACGGCATTTCAGCAGGGAAATACAACTCAAAATGAGCCTATACAATGCCGTTGGGCTATTTCCAAAAGCGAAAACGTACCAATCTCGTGAGAAATTAACTTAGCGTTTCTGATACCACCAGATTGCAAAGAATAAATAGCCACAAAATCAGAGAACAAATATGTATCATCAAACTCCCGTAAAAACCACTGAAGTAATATAGAAAGAAAATGCAAGTTAATGATTTTGTTCCTGAAAAACAGACATATATTAGACACACACACACACACACATATATATATATATATATGTGTGTGTGTGTGTGTGTGTGTAAGTATATATTAACACAAAACTAACTAATATAATTGTAATTGTTTTCTAAAATAAATTTCTGGAGGTACTATCCTTGAAATTACAACCTTTAGTGAGATACTTTTATGTATCTTCTGATTGTGATCTTAAGCATCATGTGATTAATATTAACATACTCATTGGCTGGCTGACCAGCATCACGCACAAGTATCTACATACATGTGTAGAGTGTAAAATACAGCTTTCCCCCCATCTGTTGTTTCCCCATATATGACAAATCTGCTTACTGTATATATTTGTATGTATTCTTCCCCTATATCCGCGTTCTGTGTACGTTCTGTCACAGATTAGTAGGAAGCTATTCATTTTGATAAACTAGCACTAACAGAGCTAAACACCAGAATTTTCTAATTGTTCTAGAATAAAATAACGATTAGACATTTTTATTTAGAATAGGGCAATATGGGAAAATTCAATTAAGGTACTATGACTATAAAAAGTTTGGGACTACTTTACTAGACCAAGTTGGGAAGGGAGATTTAATTTAGAATATTTAGTTTTATACCATAAAGTGATATAATCCATGTTGAATAAGTTATGTTTTTGGACAACCACCAAATTAGAGATATATTATAATGACGTACAATTTGCAATATTTTTGGCAAGGTTTAACCCCTTCTCCGTCAAATTTCCTTTTGAATTCCTGAACCAAAAAAAATTGCATTTTTAATCAATGAAAATTAATAAATGATTTATCCTAAATTGAAAAAAAGCAAAATATTTTTGTCACTGAGTAGTTTTTTCCCTCTGAGGTACTGGAATCCCTCTGTGATATCCCATTCATCGATCTCTAGATTTATTTATGATGAACGAAAGTTTTAAGTTAAAAAATACTTTCTGTATACATGTTTGGAAAAATGATTCGTTAAATCTATTTTACAACTATTCTTAACGTAGGAACCTAAAACCCACTATCAAATAATTTAATGCTTATTAGATTGCTATATTAAGAAAAAATATCTTAGTCATAAATATCAAATATAAATTTTGTTTTTTTATTATAACTTCATACAGACATCACCAGGGCTGTAATAAATCCATAAACATAGTTCAATGTAAAGTTTCACATTATACCAACTAACTACACAAGTAACTTGTAAATACTCTCTTGAATACAAGAAACAGTAGAGAAATATAACTAAACATGTCAATAGCAATGGATCAACTTTAAACAATGCAAATACTCTCTTTTGTAAATACTCTCTTTTTAAATATAGGACACAGTAGCGAAATATAACTAAACATATTAGTAGCAATGGATCAACTTTAAACAATGCAAATACTCTCTTTTGTAAATACTTTTTTTTAATATAGGAAAAAGTAGCGAAATATAACTAAACATATCAGTAGAAATGGATCAACTATAAACAATGCAAATACTCTCTTTTGTAAATACTCTCTTTTTGAATATAGGAAACAGTACCGAAATATAACTAAACATATCAGTAGCAATGGATCAACTTTAAACAATGCAAATACTCTCTTTTGTAAATACTCTCTTTTTGAATATAGGAAACAGTAGCGAAATATAACTAAACATATCAGTAGCAATGGATCACTTTAAACAATGCAAATACTCTCTTTTTGAATATAGGAAAAGTAGCGAAATATAACTTAACAGTAGTAATCAACTTTAAACAATGTAAATACTCTGTTTTGTAAATGCTTTCTTTTTGAATATAGGAAACAGTAGCGAAATATAACTAAACATATCAGTAGCAATGGATCAACTTTAAACAATGCAAATACTCTCTTTTGTAAATACTATCTTTTTGAATATAGGAAAAGTAGTGAAATATAACTTAACAGTAGTAATCAACTTTAAACAATGCAAATATTCTGTTTTGTAAATGTTATCTTTTTGAATATAGGAAACAGTATCAAAATATAACTAAACATATCTCTAGCAATGGATCAACTTTAAATAATGCAAATACTCTCTTTTTGAATATAGGAAACAAACTGTAGCGAAATATAACTTAACATATCAGTAGCAATGGCTCAACTTTAAACAATGTAATTTTCCTCTTCATCATATGACTTACGACGAAAACCAAACGGGCAGGAAAGTATTCAACGTATGACAAATGACGCTGAACACGAAGAGGTTTAAAGTAAATTATTATACAACCCCAGAAAAAACTAATAATAAATATCAGAGAAGCAAAAAATAATAATATAAAAAGCAACGCTTGTCAGAACATTTTCCATTTTGTTAAAAAATTAAAACATTTGAACCCATAATTTCTGTTAACGGAGAGCAGTGCCCCAAAATAAATTTTGCATCACGGTTTGATTGATGTGAGCGAATTACCGTGACCGTTCTGTTGAAACTTCACTACAATTTTATCTGAAATACAATCAAAAGAAATAAACTCATCACTTTAACCCGCAATGCTCTATTAATAGAAATCCACAATTAAAAACGGTGCCCTCCAGCGGATGACTACAACCCTGTCCTTTCATTACCGACACAAATTATTGGAAAATCAATACATGCGTCATTTTCGGAACTGAGTTTACTAAATGAACCCCCTTTCGCATTTTTGTATGCTGGTTACCGTTCAAAATCCCGCCGCACAGTCATGACACAAATTTTCTCCCTTGCGAGAAATATTAATTAGATTCCCCTCCGCTATCCAGGCAGATGGAATTCGCTCTTTTATAAACGTGACTTCCGAAAACATATTTATTATGTTTGAACTGGGAGGTTGGGGGTGGAAAGAGGTTTATTATGCAAGAGGAGACAGCCGTTGGTTTTTGTAAGTAACAAAAAAAGATAAACTTGCTTTTTAAATGGCTGTCAAACAAAATAAAGAAAGTGTTCTTTAGTTTTTATTTAGCTGTTAGGTATTTGACAGCCCCCCTGACATAGAAAGAAGGTTAAAAAAATTAAAATGCATTGAGACTAAAGCTTGATTTAATATTTTTAATTCTCTCTCTCGATTTATATATATGCACGTATACCCACACATATATATACATATATATTACTCTTAAACACGAAAATAAATGTATCTATCTTTCTTTCTATATACGTTTGCGTACATGCATGTAGTCACTCCCAAAGGTCTGCTTACACTTACTAAATATTTGTTAAAAATAATATAAAAGTACGAAAATTTTTTTTTAATAGTCTTAAGCTTTTATTCTAATATATGTGAGTTGTTTGCTACACATGTGTCTTTAAAATGACATACCTATAGTAAAAAAATTGTTATACAAGAACGTAAATATAAAATGGCAAAGAAACTGAATAAAAAATGTTTACAGAATGTATATATATACATATATTATATATATCTATATATATGTATATACATATATATGTATATATATACATATATACATATATATATACATATATACATACATATAAATACATATATACATACATATAAATACATATATACATATATATATATATACATACATATATACATATATACATATATATACATATATACATACATATATACATATATACATACATATAAATACATATATATACATACATATAAATACATATATATATATATATACATACATATAAATACATATACATACATATAAATACATATAAATACATATATATACATACATATAAATACATATAAAATCATATATATATATATTTTATATATATATATATATATATATATATATATATATATATGTATGTATATATATATATATATATATATATATATATATATATATATATATATATGTGTGTGTGTGTGTGTGTGTATATATATGTATATATGTGTATACGGCAAGCGACGACTTTAAACGAAACTTTATAAGAAGTGTTTTAACTATGAAGGACTAATTATTCCATACGCCTTACTACTTTATCAGGATATATATATATATATATATATATATATATATATATATATATATATACATATATATATACGTATGTGTGTGTGTTAGTATATAAATATATCCCAAGCATCCAGGTCTACATACTTATGTTGCATGCTTTCCATGTATACAGGGAGGTGTTTAAAACACCCGTCATGCTTAAAATAATTTTGAATATAATCGGCGTAACAAGGTATAAAATACTGAACAATACAATATATAAATGATCTCAGGAATGTTAGCAATTTTAAAAGAACATCTAAGGAACGAGACAAGAAAGGGATGGTCATTTTCTAAATTTCTTGAAATTTTTTCAAAGTATTTAATTAAGTACCCTCAGACAAAACTTTTTTGTTATAAGTCCTTAAACTTTTGGAAAGGAATGATCGATATTATGACCCAATCGTGCAATCCTGAAAAGTCGTTATCAACCACTTCTATCTGTTTTGTCTTCGTAGTGTTATCTTCCTCCCCACTCTGAAAATGCTCTTTATTTCTCCCCTCCTGTTTATTGTTGTACGAGGCGGCATTATCAAAGAAATTGTTTATAGGAAAAAACCACTAAACTTAAGATTCCTGTCTTTTATCACACAAATATAGAGAAACATGCCGTTACGAAAAGTAAAAAAATTGTAAGTGAGAATATATTATGAAATATATGAACAAAACTTTCTTGAAAACAAATAATTGCCTATTGTTACATTTTCGATAACTGTTTTAGTATTAAAATACCAATTGGTGATGTGATTTTTTAAAATACACCATTAGAGTTCAAGTTAGAGAGAAACCTCCCAAAGTACCGAAGTATTATATTTTTTGTTTGATGGATGATATGATTACCGCAAACAAAGCCAAACCAACAAATAACGAGAAACCTCCCAAAGTACCGAAGTATCATATTTTTTGTTTGATGGATGAAATGATTATTCAAACAAAGCCAAACCAATAAATAAAGAGAAACCTCCCAAAGTACCCAAGTATCATATTTTTTTGTTTGATGGATGAAATAATTGCCGCAAACAAATCCAAACCAACAAATAAAGAGAAACCTCCCAAAGTACCCAAGTATCATATTTTTTGTTTGATGGATGAAATGATTACCGCAAACAAAGCCAAACCAACAAATAAAGAGAAACCTCCCAAAGTACCCAAGTATCATATTTTTTGTTTGATGGATGAAATGATTACCGCAAACAAAGCCAAACCAACAAATAAAGAGAAACCTCCCAAAGTACCCAAGTATCATATTTTTTGTTTGATGGATGAAATGATTACCGCAAACAAAGCCAATCCAACAAATAAAGATTACTTAAGAAATACTCGTATCTAATAAGAGCGCTTTTCAGAGCCGTGAAATCTTCATTTAATCCTCTTATTATCACATTTCCTGAGAAGCACATCTCTTTTTTAATCTAAGACTTCCTCATTTTACAAGTGTTCCATTTTTCTAATTTAAAAGCTGGACTTTCGGTTAATGACCCACCGTGTTAACCCTTACTCGGGTTAAGATTGAAACATCGAATTTATTTGGCCTTGAAGTAATCTTGTTAACGTTTTCAAGACACGTGGAGTATGTGAAACCCTCTAGTAGATTCTTATAAAGAGGAGCGTTTTCGAGACATTCCTTCCGACAACAAACTGAAGAACAATAAATAAAAACAGTTCAGCAGATTCTAATCGGTAAATATAGGTCAAGTTTGTCTTACCGTATATTTACGCGTTTACGTGAAATGCCGTCATAATTGCTCTGAACAGGATGGGGACGACATTCACATAGAAGAAATACATATAATGAAGGTATTTAATAAAAAATATGTGAAGATTCAGATGATTAACGACGTTTAAGAGGTAGTGGTCGAGAAGGAAATGGAAAATTTAAGTTTTTGTTCTGTGTATATTGAATTCTAACCAGACGTGTAGTTTTACATTCTAGAAGAAAATACAAGGAAAATGTTGTTTTAAATGTCCCTCTATATCAATATTCACATTTTTTAATACTGTGTAAGATTTAATATTGTATACATGTGTATATTTATAACAAGTGTTCTGCCACCTAGCAACGGTAATACCCACATTGAATAATACCATATGAGGTTATCCACATACAAGGATTAATTTTGCTTTTCTTTGTCATAGTATCAAAGAATGACTATGTATAGTTTGCAGAATCTAAGACAAATTTTGTGGATTTCTATAAATGACAAATATGCATATATAACAATATACACGCTCACACATATACATATATATAGAGAGAGATATATACATTGTTAATAAAGAAACTGTATAAAGAACAATAAATAAATCGATATTTTATTTATCGATATTTTTATATCGATATTTTAATAGTCGTTTTCGAGACATTCCTTCCGACAACACACTGAAGAACAACAAATAAAAACAGTTCAGCACATTCTAATTGGTAAATGTAGGTCAAGTTTATCTCACCGTATATTTACGCATTTACGTGAAATGTCGTGATAATTGCTC
>CM063508.1:175064488-175066988 GCA_032207245.1 Pardosa pseudoannulata | reverse complement strand
TTTGGAGCTCTACAATTAATTTAGATTTTGCTTAATTAAGGTAAATTAGATTAGGGTATACTGCTATAAGCGATTTCAAACATTTAAAGCTTGGTGAAAACAAATTTCAATATTAAAATTTAAGAAGCTAGATTCAAACTCATGGTCTCCTGTACAGTTTGGTAATGAAGTAGTACTTCATTGTAGACTCCCTACCAGTTAGGACATCTTCCGACACCGCTTAGAAGTTTTCGTTTAAGAAGTTAACGAGCTTAAGAATTTTTATTTCTGGGATCCCAATTTTATTCATTGATCCATAATACTAAATTTCTCCGTTTAAGTTTTAATTTTAACATTTTCTCTCTTGAGAAGTTTTATTTTATCTGTACCACATACTTGAAGAAAGGACAGTTGTGTTAAAGATGAGAAAGGAACGATTATACATCGCAAACTTTAAATCATTCTATAGTTTTGGGAAGTGTGGAAGGAAGACCAATATCATTGATACATATTCTTGACTAATATTGACTTGGTTGAATGGGAAATTTAAATTAAGAATGCAAGAAAATGGGTAGTGAAAATTTTGAAAAAGTAGAAATCTAAGTAAAAATGTGACTAAAATCTAACCCCGGTAGAATACATCTTATATTTTTTCAAAATTTTCCTAAGTTGCAGGTTGGGGTACTATAAAGTTTTAATTGATTTAATCCCTTCTCTAAAGGCATAAACTGTAGTCCCAGACACCAGTTTAGATTAGGGGTTAAAAGGGAAAATCAAAAAGATGTGGGGTTTATGACCTTGACTTTAGATTTGAAAACCCTTAGATTCTCGGGTCGTAATGAAAGTTTTTGTAATCGGCACTATGTAAATATCAAATAACGAACAGTTCTCTAACAGTATATTCCTTAAGGGTCCATCTTATGGGTTTTATAGAAAATATCTACATTAGATTACAGATTTAGTTTACTTTTCCTTTATATACATATATTTATATATGTACACACATATGTCTTAATGTATAAACCTAAAAAGATGCATGTATATATATATATATATATATATATATATATATATATATATATATATATATATATATATATATATATATATATATATATATATGTTTATGTGTTTATACATTCAAGAACAAAGTGTTAAGAAAATTAAATATTTTCTTAAATATTGTTTCTAAACTTTCAAAAAAGAAACACTTCTAAGAGGTATCACATTTCATTAATTGGAAATCCTATCCCTGAAAGAGATATCGGACCACTTCACAATTGGCTTAAAACCACAAACAACATCTCAATAAGAAAATTTAGAGATTGAAGTGAAATATTTAAGAGATTAAAATATTCCATACCAGAGTATAGTTAAAACTAAATTATTGATATATTAGTTAGCAAAGGCATATATTTAGAATCATATTAACCAATGGATTTGAAGTTATTTAATAGACTGTATATCCCTCTCATATTCAGAGACTGTTTAATGTATGCTGATAAATGTATACATGTCTGAAAAATTATAACCTGGAATTAAAAAGTACATAGCACAGATATGTCTTTGCTCTGTACTTTTTGATTCAATGTTATAATTTTTATATAGATGAAGTTTATTTCATTCTTTGATTCTTGATGCTTGTGATGATTTGTAGCTTTTTTTGGCTTTTAATTTAAGAATAATTTCTTATTTTATTTCAATATTCTTCTTTCTTTATTATTGTAATTAATATTTTTGTTTCATTACAAGTGGAAAAGGAATAAGGGCTTGCAACAAAAGTGGTTTAAAACCTATTCACAATCCTAATACTTTCACCACAAAATTTTGTTCTTAAACTCGGGTTTTTGAATTTTAACTTCGTATTACAATGTATATATATATATATATATATATATATATATATATATATATATATATATATATTATATATATATATATATATATATATATATATATATATATATATATATATATATATATATATATATATATATATATATATATATATATATATATATATATATATTATATGTGTGTGTGTGTGCACATCATTCTTGTAGCCAACAGATATTTTTGTCTGTATAAAAAAGAAGTTTTTAATGGACTATATCGTTTCAAACAAAGGTAATAATTAAAAGTTAATGGTAAATATCTCCTTATTCAATGTCATAGCACCAATCATTTTAGTACTAATTTTCCTTAAGTAGGTGAGTATAACATGACATTGTCATAGCACATGCGGACAAACATACATATGAACCTGCATATATATATATATATATATATATATATATATATATATATATATATATATATATATTTATAAAGAACAAATCAAATTAATACGGTAAAAAACTCGATAGGTTAGCAACGAAGGGGCGATTCATTTGCTTCTTGCTTTGTACTTGTTGTTGCAAAAGGCAGGAAATAATGTCTAGATTTTCCTATAAAGTAACAGTTGCAAAAACTAGGAACATAAAATATTTTAAGAATAAAAAAATGCAAACTTCTTTAAACC
>CM063508.1:175051988-175056988 GCA_032207245.1 Pardosa pseudoannulata | reverse complement strand
AAAACGTACATAACATCGAAAGTGCGCACAAACACCAAACGTGTAAAACACGACTTTAACCAAGAAGGCATTAGTTCTAAAATTTTATAACAAGTTGAGACAAGTTGAAATAGCATATCGATTCACTTAGTCATCTTTTCAATTTCTGCTTCTCAAAAATTTTTGGATGGATTTTTAAATAACTAACTTTCCTATCAAAAGATAGGACAATTAGACATACGTACCGACTGTGTAAACGTGTGTGTATTTATGTATATTTGTAGAATATGCTTTCGATAACAACTGAACTTTATGTAATACCTAAAAAGTATATTATAACAAGTTGAGATAAGTTGGAATAACATATCGATTCCCTTAGTTATCTTTTCAATTTCTGCTTCTCAAAAAATTTTGGATGGATTTTAAAATATCTGACTTTCCTATCAAAAGATAGGACAATTAGATATACGTACCGACTGTGTAAACGTGTGTATTTATGTATATTTGAAGAATGTGCTTTCTATAACAACTGAACTTTATTTTAATACCTAAAATGTATCCTCTTAATAATAAAAAATGTGTCATATTGCGCTTAAAGAAATGTGTATAAACCAATTTCAATTAAGCTAATTTTTAAAAAAATTGCTAATAATTTCCCCAAGTAGCACTATCTCTTCAAATTTAAACTTTTTTTTACATAAATATATTTCTGTTACATTTTCATGTAAATCAACAAAAAGTTAGTTAAAATTCACTATTGCCTTTAATCTATAAGAATCAGAGGTCTCTGAACTCCTTTCGTGAAAAAAGCCTATTCACACTTCATTCACACTGCGGGTTCATTTCGTGAATACTTATTTTAACTCTCTTAATTCATTTTATACGCTTCTCGACTAACTTCCAGTGTATTGACCAGTAGCCAGTTAACAGAATGTCTTGAGGCAGCACCGTTTTGCATTTAGATACCTTTTTTTAATATTCATACTATTACTCTATAATAAGTCAAGTCATTAAGGTTTCGCAGATTCAGGAAGTTATGCAAACAGCCAATCGAAAGTTTTATAGTGTGTAATGGTCGATCAGAATCTCTCTAGTTATCGCCTTCAGGTTCGAAGAAATAAGTATTTAAAAGAACCGTAGCAAAGCTTTTCGAAAAGGAACAGGTCCAGGTGTTGTTTCGTTTAGTTGGAGATTGTTTTTAATAACAATGATTATTCGTCGCCCTACCCTCGTGCCTATTTTCTCACGAGATGAAGAAAAAGAAGTGGAGAAACTAGGCCCTATAATACCTCCGTAATGAGTTCCCATTCATGGCTGATGAATTAAGAGTTGTTTGTAAGTAGCAGTTAGGCGCTGTTTCGAGAGCTGTTTGGCAACTGGAAACGAGGTCTTTTAAAATTTGTTTTAGCTCCGAAAACAATCGAAGTTGCGGATATCGTGCACTTGAAGTATACCGGCGTTTTCTGACGGACGAGTAATTGGCGTCGGCTCGTTAGCGGCAACAGGAAAAGTGTGTTAGTACTACTTTTCGCCTAAATTGCGAGGATAAAAACGACCGTGTTGGGCTTGTAATACGATTTAAGCTACAAAGCGCGACATCAAAATAAGAAATAAAAGAATGACACATCGTCTTTTTCAATTGCCGCCATAAAGTTATAGAATGCGGATGAATGCTTTTGATGGAAAATTAATTTTAAACGTCCTGCCTTTTAATCATAAGTTGAACTTAGCCTCAGCTGAAAAGGGTCATAGAGTTCATGTTATTCTATTTTATGGGTCAGACCATAAGATGCGTTGGTATTTAGTCAGCAAATTAAGTGACCCCGAAAATAAAAATAAAAAAAACTAAAATTTCAATTCATTTAACGATATATAATTTAAATAAAATAATTATTATCAATTTTATTCAATATTTTTTCTGGTGGTTTGAGTTGAAAGATTCCAATTTGTTTCAGTAGATGAAATAGCTGTAGAATTATTCGCCAACTTTTGCGTTTATCAAAGTTGTTTGCACATTCGTACTTGTTTCTTGGGGGTAGATTACTTTCTATGTGGGTGTTTCAGTACAGATTGACCTTATGTTTAGCAACTTAAAATGGTGTCTACTACCAAGGTCTTCCTGAAGCCGTGGCCGAATGATGGCCGATTGGTTAGGGTGCTGGCCTTCGGTACCGGAGTTCGTGGATTTGAATCCCACAGTGGCATGAATGCTCCTAACCGTTCGAAATTGGTTTTAATCTGTAGGTCTCGGTCTCAGTGGCCCTCGTGTTGAAAAAAATAAACCGTAGCACTCTAAACCAATCCTGAAGTCATGAGAGATTTCCTTAAATTTTTGTCATCTTCTGAGGAGAGGGACTTTGTTCCTGATTCTGTACTCCTCTAACATTTGCCGTCCTCCCAGTGAGAGTACATATCAAGTCCACAGATTCAGACTGCATGTTCTGCATGTATATAGGGAGATACTTCGACCGTTTTCCAATGCTAGAACACAGCACTCCAGTGTTCTAGACCCTAGAGCAGGGGTGAGCAAATACTTTTAAGCGCGGGCCAAAATGAAATTTTCAAAATGTCTCCCGGGCCGGAGGACTATACAGCGTACGCTGTGCACACGCGAATGTTTTGGGTGGAATTTTTTTCCCTCCCCAAGAAATGTTTTTGACAAAAACACTATAAGTATCATTTTAAAGCATTTGGACAGAGAAATTTGACAGTTAATAAAAGATAATAGTAATAATAAATTGTCTTACTTAGGTGTATATGCGGACAATTTGTGCCCAGTAAAATATGTCACTTCATTTTTAAAGAAATATGATCCATTGTATTAAATTAATGGTCATTAAATAAATCAGTTAATGAAAAATTTAATTTTGATATATATTTATATCTTAACGATACAAATTTCATTATTTATATGTATACTACGCATACAAATACAGTTGATTTCAACAAAATCGCATATAAGAGATTAAAAAAATTGCATGCGGTATTTTTCAACGGGCCGAAGTAAGCAAAAGGGACGGATCAAGCCCACGGCCTGGCTTTTGCCCACCTCTGCCCTAGAGCATGCCACTAGGCCATATTGCTTACAATTACCTTATACTTTATAACACTGAAGAAAACCAGGAAATACTTTTGTCTTGTAACGAAAGAACACATTTTATCTTCTTTTTGTCATTCAGTGATGGCATGAAATATGAATCTTACAAAGCGATGTATTTCCTTCATGCAAAAATATAAATAATTTTTTACTTGGTGTTGTTCTAATATAAGCTTCTACCTTAATGTTATATCACTGAATATTTTAAATCGTTAAAGCTTATTATCAGAACGCCTTGAGTAATTTCTTAATTTTGATTATTTGAACAACACCAAGGAAAAAATTATTTACATTTTTGTGTGAAAGAAATGCGTTACTTACCAAGATTCTACTGATGCCATTTCCGAATGAGAAATAGAAAGCAAACAATATTTTTTTCGTTTCAACTCAATGTTATAACATTTAATATTTGAAGACGTAAACAAACGCAATTATTTGATGCCCTTTTGAATTAATTTCTTTTTTGAGACTCTGATTAGATAGATAAATGAAATAGCAAAGAAAATATGCAGCAATATTTTAATGTTTAATATAGTTAAGTGTTATGTAAGAGAATTCATTGGAATTTTTTTACTGATAAAGGGAGCGGTGGTCCAAAGAAGGTTAAAAATCTCTGTTTTAGATGTCAGTTACATTAACAAGCTTTAGCAAAAAACATAATCTAGAAACAAGTTTTCCGCATCGTTTTACAAAGACTTTTTTTTATTTTGATCTTTATATTTAAGATTTTGTGACAACTGTAAATGCCATTCTTATAAAGCATGTGATAAACTTTTAAATATGCTTTTAATTAAAATATTTCTTATCGTTTTCGATTAAGCACTTCTTTTTCCTGTAGTTGTACAATGCTAAAAGTCTCAAAGTCAAATCCATAAACCTCTTATTTATATAAAAAAATTAAACAAAAAGGGAAATATTTACATCGTTATTTAAGGCTTAACTTGTTAGAACGATAATGAAAAGCATTTCCTGTAGATGCAGTGATAAATATGAGTGAATGAACAGATATTCTTAGACATTTTATCACCCACATCTCAACGACGTTCCAACCGTGTAAAATATTTCTAAATTAAGAAACTCGTGTACATCTTTGCCTCATATTGGCTTACAATAAACGAATTGATGTTCTAAAAGGAGACCTTGCGTTTTCTAATATTTGTCGAGAGAGTAAGACCTACTAAGGGGATGTGATACCCATTAAAATTTTTTTTATTTCAGTTAGCATTCTATATTTTATGTTTTATAATCAACCTTAAAATTTTAAAGGGGTACTTTTCGATTGGAAAAGTCTTCAGTAACTAGCATATAGCCCGTCATATGACGGGATCAGTAAATTTTTAAAATTTTCTAGAATTCTAAAGTACTTTATGAGGCAGGTAAAAAATGGTTTGTTTTTTGCCTGAGAATTATCTTGAAACAAGAAATAATCTATAATTTATTTGAAATTATCCCATATGTACTTAATCTATTATTTAAGCCAAATATAAAAGAAAATTTTTTACGTAATATCTAAGTTCAGTGATAAAACGTATGAAAAATAATGCTCACGATATTTAAATAATTTAAAATAAGAAATGATTCAATGAGATGATTAAAGGAGAGACGTAATAATGCTAGAAGAAACTGTTATTTTTACCTATATATTATGTGATAAATTGATAAATTTAATCGCCTGCTCTTCACCGGGGCATGAAATAATGGCATTAAGCGTTTGAAAAGGAGGAAAGAGATGGATTTCTAACGTTTTAAAAACGACAGTATTTTTCGCCGTAATATGAAGCTTATACCAATACTTATACCAATTTATTTTAGAATCAGATCCATAGTTTAGGAGAAGATAAACTCGATTTGAATTTTGCTAACCCTAATTCATTAAGAATCCAATATGGATGCCTCTATCCATTCCAGGTCCAACCGCTTCATA
>CM063508.1:175026988-175046988 GCA_032207245.1 Pardosa pseudoannulata | reverse complement strand
AAAATGAATAAAAAACATGATTATGACTTATCAAATCTATTAAAAAGGAAATAATTAATTTTACTCTGTGTTCTATAGAATGTCTAGAACTTTTCGCATTATATTCTGTAAATCAGAAGCATTTGAGTAACAATACGAAAAAAAAAAACTGTATAACATGCAAAGATATTTTGTTTCTCTTTATTTTAATTTACACATTTTGATCTTTTATGTTCCCTTACAGACTTTGATTCATATGTTAGAATATAAAATATATGCTTTGCATCATTTTGAATGTCATTACATAAAATATAAAATAAAAACGTTTATGTAAGTTATGAAAAGATATATTTTCAAACACATGATTCTCGTTTTGTATTCTTAGAACGCAACAAGTCATTTATCATAAGCTTTTCGAAGTCCGTTTTTCTATTTGGAAAATTCAACCCACGACGGGTTAAAAAGCATCCTGTGATATCCTTTTAAGAGATGCTGGGAGAATGAGGGTGGACAAACAATTGTTAAGATTTAGGGTGTGTTAAGAAAATCAGGGACGATTTGGAAATCGTTACTACATCTCAATTACAAGTGATGGATTGTAACGCATGAAGAAAAATCTTTTAGTTTGGGATGATTTATAAGCTGAAAAGACAAGAGAGGTGACACAGTTGTTCCCATCAAATCAAAGTCCAATTTTAAAGGGGTACTTTTCGATTGGAAAAGTCTTCAGTAATTTATAGCCCGTCATATGACGGGATCATTAAAATTTTTAATTTCCCAGAATCGTAAAGTACCCTATGAGGCAGGTAAAAAAAATGGCTTTTTGTTTGGCTGAGAATTATCTTGCAACAAAAAATAATCGATGATTAAATTTTAAATGATTATATATGTACCTAATCTATTATTTAAGCCAAATATAAAAGAAAATTATTGACGTAATATATAAGTTCAGTGATAAATCGTATGAAAATAATGCAGACGATATTTAAATAATTTAAAATAAGAAATGATTAAATGAGATGGCTAAAGGAATGACGTCAGACTGCTAAAAAAATAATGTTAATTTTACCTATTTATTATGTGATAAATTTAATCGTCTGTTCTTAACTGGGGTAAATAGGGCTTGAAACAATGGAATTAAACTCTCGAAAAGGGGGAAAGGGGTGGATTTCGAAAGTTTTAAAGAGGACAGTATTTTTTGCTGTGTTATGATGCATATTTATACCAATTTATTTTAGAATGGGATCGATAGTTTAGGAGGAGATAAACTTTACTCACTTTGAATTTTGCTAACCCTAACTCATCAAAAATCCAGGTCCAATAGCTTCATAAATTCGAGGACAGGCGGACAGATAACTATTATTATACAGGAGATATAACTTATTTTTGATTTAATAGGAAATAAACCATGCTACTCTGTTTAGAAGAAAATTTTTAATAACTTTATAACTTTATAAATATTATTAATTTTGTTTTATGAAGCAATTCATCAAAAAACCTTGAATAATGAATTCAGTGTTAAAAAAATTCCCTTTCCCAAAAAATAACTCCTGAAATTTGTAAATTAGAAAATTAATTTTTTTATACCATGTAGAAGCTATGACTATTATTATGTGAACCTAAGTTACATTAATACGAACAATTTAAGTAAACTTGAGTGTGTGTATCAGTCTGTATGTATGTGCAAACTGTCATTGACACTCAAAATTACAAGAAAACGGAAAATACTTACACGTCTATTACAGAAATACACTTGATTGTGTTTCTGTAATGGACGTCCATGTGCGAACATGGAATGCGAATTTTACACCAAATAGTATTCAAAACAAAACTCTGTATTATTAAAATAATTTTGATGTATATATATATATATATATATATATATATATATATATATATATATATATATATATATATATATATATATATGTGTGTGTGTGTGTGTGTGTGTCAAGAAGCAGCAATAGCAGAACACAACTCCATGGACTAGACGACTAGACTTTTACAAACTATGAATGGCAACGCGAAGAAGCGCCACAGACAGATACTGAAACAGAGCATGTGTGTGCAAAATAGTCAGAATACAATGACGATTTATGATGATTTTAATCAAAATGAATTAATGTCTATTTTATATTTAATCGTTTAATTGTTATGTTTTTGTGCTTTCAAATTAAATGTTCCTGTTTTGTGCAATGTGAGTGATGTTGATGATTTTTATCACGTATATCATATATATATGTTTTTGTGTTTTATATATATTGTGGTGTTGTTGTCTTTATATTATATATATATATATACTATATATATATATATATATATATATATATATATACATATATACATATATATATATACATATACACACACATATATATATATATATATATATATATATATATATATATATATATACATATATATGTAAGGAAAAGTAGACTGGATCGAAAAACTTGTGTAGGCATTTTCAATAAAACCTCTAAGAGACTCCAAGAAAATTCTCAGGGGTCTTGAAATCTTAAGTCAAGGGCTAAAGATTCCCTCGCCATTTTACTTTCCCCTTTTTAACCCCTAACCTAAATTGACCACTAGGGGTACAGTTTACGCCCTCAGAGTAGGGGTCTAACCAATTATAACTCTTGATTGCGCCATCTGGTAGCCTCCAGAGCACGCAGCTGCGTGTCCTCTTTGTGTTTAGGAAGATATTTTGCTCGAAGAACTACATTGGCTTAGACGAAAATTTAGGAAATTTCCAAACAAAAAGAAGATGCACGCTACTGGAGGGAGATTTTTCTAGAGATTTTCCCACAACGTTGACTAAGTGATAAGGGTCTTTTTACTTATAACTTCATGTTATCTGACCTCACAGTTTTTCCTGACCCTATCATGAAGTGGGAACCTGTCCTCCAAAGTTATGTTAATAAAGGTCTTTAGCTGAAACGGTGTTATTTTAATAAGCCATGACTGTAAGTATCCATCTTGAAGTCAGTCTTATTACATATATACATTGAAAATTTTACCCAAAGGGCTGATCAGAAGAGATGAAGAAGAATATTTTGATCAATTTTGCATTGTCAAATTTTTCAAATGAAAAAAAAAATACCATTAATTTAATTTTTTTAATTAATTTTGACAATATTTGAAATCATATTATAAAATGACTTTACTTCAAAGCTTTTTCATTTTAAAAGACTCCTTATATGGAACTAATGAATACTAAGCCTAGGGGAGAACACTACACATTTTTGATACTCCTAATGATTACAAACATAAATGCTAACAATAAGATTGGAACGATGTTTAAAGGCAGCGTCTCTCTTGTTTGACTATTATATGGCAATTATAGCGTTTAGTATTGTTTAGAACGTATTTGAAACAAAGCTCTCCATTGATAAACATTTCTTACCCAAGATACCTCTCAGAGATTTAACTTAAATGTCATCCGAAACAACATCAGGAGTGTTTAGTGGAGTAATCAATGCAAATGTGAGATGAAGATTGTGTTATATAAAGCCTGCAAAGTAAATTACACTTTTTTGTTGGTGTTGTTTATTTTCTTTGCTTTCAACTATATAAGATCATGATGCATGATGATGGAGCTACAAGGGCAATATAGTGTGATGATTTTATGCTATGCTTCAAGCTAGAGTAAAACTCGACTATTAGATCATTAGTGAATTGTGGAAATAACTCATGGAATAATGCTATTTATACTTGTTATTGTTACCTATCGGTCTTCTTAACAGTAGCGTGATATTAAGTCTATTATTTAACATTGCTGAACATCAATCAAACCGTATTCTTAAGGTCGTGGCTTTTTTTATAGTACATGGACCCAAGGCACCACAAGGGTAAGAGTTCCGATGAGTCCACATGGCATTAACACTTTTTGGATCTTTTTAAGTAATGTCTAATCTATTCAAAGTAAAAAGTAATATATATTAAGTAAAACGCAGAGGTTATCTCTGTGTTTTTCTCAGAAAGTCTAGATATTAGCAGGTCGGGATTTCTGTCTCCAGACTGAGGTACCCATCTTTTTCAGAGACAATATTTCTTACTACCCAAACTGCACTTTAAGGTGAGAAGTCTGGCACTTCAGGGATCACGTGATTTAAAAGTTTTTGCACCCAGAGCTAGGAACAAGAAAAGGTATTGGTTTATAAAGCCATCGGTTTTCAAATTACTTATGGCAAACACTGTAGATTCATATACTCACAGTAGGTTCTGAAAACCAACGATAAAAATCACGAGATAAAGTGGAGCTACGTTTCATCACTCCAATAATTATTTTTTAATCTAAGATTTTTGCTTCAATTTGTTGATCACTTATTAATGATAAACATGAAGACACTGATAAGGATAAAATACATTGTTAAGACATTGATTAGTTTTTGTTTTAGCTTTATGAGCAAAAATATCCCACAATTAAAGTAGGTCATGTATATTTGTATCCTATTACATATAAGGTAGTCAGTCATTTGCATTTTTTTAAGTTGAAAAGTTTCAAAACTTTTAATATCTATTGTTCTGAATCCTTCTTTTATATTCTTATATTGTACGATCAGAGTGTTTAAAAAGAAGCAGAAATATTTTAACTCTTAGGGATTACTCGTGTTCTCCTTTAGGTTTGGTTTGGAACTCTACGGTTTACTTTTTCCAACACGAGGGCTAATGATACCGGGAAATACAGCTTAAAGCCGATTCCGAACGGCTACGAACATCCATGCCACCGTGGGTTTCGAACCCACGAACTCCGGTACCGAAGGCCAGCACCCTAACCCATCGGCCATCGTTCGGACGTGTTCTATCTTAATCAACGTAGTTGTACCTCTAAAGGATATAACCCCAAGGATGCATCTGCAGCGCGATATTCGCCTGCTGGGACACTTTGAAGGAATTCTGTTATCGGGACTAGTAGCCTAATGTATGCGATACAAATGGATCCTCCCTTCTGTTCTCCGGTAAGAACAAATCTGAAATTCCTTTAAGCTATAAAATGCCTCGGATTTGTATATGATTACTTTTTTTACCATCCACACTTTTTGTTCCAGGAAAAGATAGTTTGAAAACAGTGATCGCCAATCAAAGTCAACCGCAGAAAATGTGGATATTATGTATTAAATATTTCATTGATACTAAAACAAAGATAACACTAAAAAAGACTTTGCTTCGGAAGGAACATTTTTGATTTTATATTATGCTGTTCATGGAATATACTGAACTCGAGTACATTTCGTAAATATGTGTCACTAGTAAGTAGTTCTATTCGGCATTAATTTTGCTGTAATTTAATAAACAGTTGTATCAAGTAAGTGTTTTTCTTATTGATAAAAATGAAAAGTTTTCAATACTCTATTTTTTTAAACATATATTATAATCGAAAGAAAATTCATATTAGTAACCCACGGGAATTAAAATTACGAATTTGGTTGTCCCATTGGTCCAAAAGGTTGGCGACCGTTGATTAAAAACAGAGCCTCCATCATTATTTTACCCACCTTTAACTCGACGATAAAGAGTCTCGTTTGGCTAAAACAACGAAAAACAACGTCCCCATAATCACGGATAATTAAGTCTTCCTGATCACCATTGTCCGCCTCTCCATACTTTTCTTAAGTGGCTCACGTGGGTTTGTCGCCATGGCAGCTTCGGCCCATTCCCAGGACTAGGGGTTTGTAAGGACGAACCTGCGCAGACATGGGAATGATGGTTATCGGCCACCCAAATGACACCTGAAGGCGCGGTCACACTCGGAAGAAAGCACCCTCTGATCTCCGAATGTCACATATCGAAGAAACACAATGGTCGTCCGTGACTTGACCACTAATGAAGTATCAGCGAGATGCGCCACAGATAAGGAAGCGTCTGGAATCAGAAAAGGAAGAACCGAGTGATTGCTGCTCCTAAGCCATTGGTGCATATTGAAGAAGGCATTTCTTGAATTTTTCAGAGAAGAATTTATTTTATTTAAATTCGCTTGATTAGAAAACAACAGTTTTGAGAGTTTTTCCCAAATGTTGTCTGTATTCAGAAAAGAAAGAGTTTTAATTCTTAATGGCAAGTAATAAAAATTCCACGAATGCAAATGACTTTTCTGGGTGGAAGAGATACAGGATAAATCTATTTTCTTTTAAAACTAGTAAAATTAGAATATTCTTTTATTAAAGAAAATATAATACTAAATTTTCTTAAATCCTCTTATAATTTAATCATAGAGAAAAGACAATAAACTAAATTATATATTTGTTGAAAATGGACAGATTTATCAAACGCAAATATCTGTCCAGACTTTAACTTACTTTTATCTTTGTGTAATCGCCACAAATAGCACTAATCAGAGTAAAGAAAAAGAACCAAAAGTAATTTTGAATTTAAAATTCTCTTCCACTGAGAGAGAAGTAATTATTTCAGCGACCCATTCAAAAAACAAAGGAGACTTACAAATGAGACACGTGTAAAAAAATGCGGTTTAATTAGCTCATTTATTTCTAATTAATATTAAATGCTCCCCACAGACAATAAAATCGTTGAGTTTCTTCTAGAAAATATAATAAGATTGTTCTGGTGGAAACAATTTACGTTAGTAATGAATGCAAAGTGAATGAGTGCAAGGCACAAATAGAATTTGTGCCATACCATACGTGGACTTTGCATTTATTATTATATTGCACGAAGGTTTTTATTTTTTCTTATACACTATTTACTTTCTTGGTTAAACACCTAAATTATGTGCCTTATATGTGTTATGGAAACGTGGTTACTATGTATGAAAGGTAAGCTATCTCATAACAGGACGGTTGCAGAATTGAGGTTCTAGCCGGCCAAAGATCCTGTGTATTCATTAACGCTATCTGGGCCACGTAAAATAGGTTCGGGGTCAAAATATTCTCCACGTTCCCAAACAGTGTTTCTGGAGATGGGAGGCCAAACCTAGGGGGGTCTTCTGCTTGGTCCTCCTTCTAAATGACGAGGCTTCGTTTGAGCTGTCGCCCCCTCCCTTCTAGTGGGGTTCATCGTAAACGAAAGGCTTACTCCTTCTTGAGGTTTAGTCAGTCTTCAACCCTCGTGGCTACTCGTCAAGTGAAGCTTTATATTACCTTTAGCCATGGACTAGTCACCGTTTCGACGGGTCCATTAGACCTGGTATAGGCTTTCCTTACATCATGAGTAAGAATAACAACATATATTTCGTTAATAATATTTTTGTGTATCACAAATTAACAAATTTTCTGTTAGAATCGATTAAAATTCTTATAGCTACTTTCGTACCTGAGTAGAAAATTGTTTTATTAACAAATACGGAAAGGGAAGAACGTATTTGTACTGCGGTGCCATGGTGCATTTTCTCTCAAATCTTGTAAGAGATCAAGTAATAATAACTTAAATTTTTCTTTAACATATTTAAGAGCAGTACATTCAAATTTTGAAACGCATTACTGTTGAACTATTCTTTTTAATAGATATTAAATCCATAGGTAGTTAACACCTATCGATTCTTAACGACAAGAAAATCAAAAAGAACATTAATACGCATTTATAAAACTCATAGTATCGTATACTAATAACTTAAAAATCATTTCAAAGTAGTGGGGATAAAAATTTCAAATCGAGGCTTCACTCTAGAAAAATCCAGCATAAATCTTATTTTAATATTAAAATATTTTTTACACTTTTATCTTTAAATATTGATCACTAGTTAGTAATAGCATATTGTTAGCTAAGGTACAAATTATGCAAACCCACCTGTATTATAATGTTTGATTTGAATGCCAAATCCGTTACTTGTCCTTGTTATTGGTAACGAATTTGACATTCAGCTTGAAAATGTCATTTTTTCCCTAATTCACATCTTTAAAGATTTGTCACTTATTTTTCCTTTATTTTAGAAATAATTAGTATTTTTATGTAATACATCTCTGAAATTAAACGTGCAATATTTGATTTATTCTTCTCTTTTTCTTTACTTCTGATGCAGCTAATATAAACAAATTTTAAAATACGCACGAGCGAATGAAAGAGATAGGGGTATAGGTCATATTAAAAGTTATGTCTGGTTTAGAGTTTAAGACTTTTTTTGTAAAATTTATAGTTTTTATGATGATTATGAAAAAACATTCTTGGTGTATTACTGGCATTTTATTTATATAGAAATACAATTCTGGAATTGAATACATATCATTATAGGCAGGTAAATGGAATAGAAGTGAACTGGAGCAATATAATAAACTTTTACTAAACAAAATTGGAAGCTTTTGTAGAATGTTAATACGAATCGGTTACAAAATACATGCCAGCAATGTGATTCGAAGCTAACAGAATCCCACAAGAAGTCCATCTAACCAATATATGTCCAAAATTGGTTAAACTTACACACGATTATAACGTTAAAACCTGAAGTCAAATTTTAGCTACTATAGTTTTTTTAATTTATTTGAGAAATACCTGTTTGAAATAAAAACACGCACACGTGAGCGTTTTATCAGTTTAATTTCTGCATAAAAGCATTACATTAATCTAATTTTTAACATAATTTCCACTAATATCGAGGCCTTTATTGTATCATATTCTATCCTCAAATAAATCTTCTAGAAAACTTTTGGATTTGGGAGTATTCGATATTTTTGGTCACCAGGAAGTTATCAAATTTCAAGATGTGTCTTTTATGAAATTGCGACACAATAATTAAATTATTGTAAATGTGTCTCACTCTTCAATTCTAAAATGTTGATTGGTTTGGTTTGGAGTGCTACGGTCTACTTTTTGCAACACGATTGCTAATGAGACCGGGATCTATAGCTTAAAGCCGATTCCGAACGGCTATGAACATCCATGCTAACGTGGGATTCGAACCCACGAACTCCGATACCAAAGACCAGCACCCTAACCAATTTGCCATCGTTCGGCTAAAATGTTGACAGGAGAACACAAAACCAAACATTTAGCCAGTACGTAGCCACGCGACAGATTTATATGAGGATGGAATTCGAAAGTTGGTACTAAGATGGAACAAATGCATTGGTGTTGGTGGAATTTATGTTAAAAGTGGGTTAAAGTACAGACTTTCATGTAAAAAGAAAACTATTTAGCACACGCTTTGTGTATTTTTGATTGGCTTGATTAACGGCTCTTAAAAAAAACACTCTTTGTAGATTGTTATGTTTTTAAATAACCCTGTTCAGACTCTTATGAAAAACATAGATGCAAGTACTCAAAAATTTAAAAAGTTTTTCTTTTCCATATTAAGTCGCTGAGAATAATTGATTAAAACACCGCCATTAAGATACTTCAGACTACAATATTTTTTCTTTTTTGCTTTTACAAAAAAGGGAAAATGGAATTATTTTAATAGCAACTTATTATACTTTCTTTTAATTTTCTAATAAATTAGTATTTTCCATGCTTTTCCTTATTTATATCGTAAATGTCTTAGCCTTGCCTTTTATTATTTTTTTTAAAGAAAATAGAGAAATAAGAATTTACGGGACGAACCATTTGCGCCAAATAGAGGGCGTTATCCCGTTTACTTCAAGATCGTTCCTTCCGTACCCTAGAGAAAAGATACCCGTCTCTCCGTAAGAGGAGCGTTTTGTATCAACTGAAAGGGATTGCGGAGGGCGCTTAATGTTTCTCTTAGGAGGTTGTTGTTCTTTTCTCCATCCCTCCTTTGTTTGCGTTTGCTGGCTTTCAATTTCCGTCTGCGTGGGACTGTCATTAGGACCAATTGACAGTTAAACGCTTCCACTAAGACCTCATAATTAGATTAACTCCGTGCAATGCCATCGAGTGTTAAAATGGTACATAGTGGAAATTCAGTTATACGAAACTCTCAGTTGCACAAAGATCTTACGGTTCTTCGGCAAAACTCCCATGCTTACTATAGAGCGTCAAAATGGTGGACAATGCAAACTCACCTGTACGAAACTCTCAATTACAGAAAGAACTTATCATTCTTCGCAAAAACTACAGGAGTTCCATCGAGTATCAAAATAGTGGACTGTGGAAACTCACTTATACGAAACTTTCAGTTGCACGAAGAGTTTTTTTTCTCCGGCGAGATTCCCATGAGTTTCATCTACTAAATTATTCCCTTATAGGAATACTCAGTTATATGAAGCATTCACTTATACGAAGGGATCGCCCAACTAAAATTTTATTTAGTTATTCAAAGGTGATCTATTTCTAGGGAACCATTTTGTTCGTATTATTTTACAAAAAGTAGGGATAGTATTTAATTCGTGTTTTCTATTTCTCTTAATATTTAATATTTCTTTAATTTAAAGTTTTTATTAAAAAATTTTCGTTATATGAATTTATGTGTTTACTGAATATAGCTATTTATATTCATGCTTATAATTATAAAGTGAGCCATATAATTCTTAACTAAAGATGCTTATCTCTTTTGTATTATCTATACATTTGATCTATTTATATAGATAAATGTATAGATAGATTGTACATCTCTGTAGCAATATATTGTATATGTCTGTAGATTGTATTGTATTTCTCTGTAGATTGATTGTATATCTCTGTAGATTGTATATCTCTGAAGCATCTGATCAATGTATAGATCGATGTATATCTCTGTAGAAATATGAAATCTACAAAGTATATCTCTAGGTTTCATCTATGCTACTGTAAAAATCTGTAGAAAGTACTCTTATATATAGATTTTTATTGTGTCCAAGAGATTAGTCAAAATGAATTTAACTTAATATAGTTAAAATAACTTCTTTTTCCTTCCAGCTTCTCTTTAAATATAATTCTGTTCTTCCAATATTTCAAAGAAAATTGTTCTGATCTTTCAGTTCTGAAAGCTTTTTCCTTTCTATGTTACATGTCAGCGAGATTCGTTCAATCACGATAACAACAGCTGTTAAAAGAATAAACGAAAATGATCCCTTCTTCTGGTAAGTGAACCGTCACCCAAAAAATTGTTGGAAGTTAACTAACTTCCTTTTACGTCGGGGTGACCTTTTTCTACAAACTAAACACTATCCCAAAACCAAAGCCTTAAAAGTACATTAGAGCTCGTTTTTAACGCCAATACACTCAATTTTAACAAGAATATAAAGCCAGCATACGCTAGTAATAAACCTATTTTTTCCCCTTCCCCGTTAACACAAGACTATATCGCTGTCCCCGAAATGGGTCAAAAGCCCACCTAGCTCACTCCATTGCGAAACGCGTAGGAATACACCATTTCATTTACCGACCCACCCCTACTATCTTTTTTTTTAACAATATCGTCTACTTTTGCAGCAGGGGGTGGATCTACATCCATGGAGGGGAGTTATTTTTCCGCCCCCCCCGTCTAGGATTGTTGATTGTTGATCGATTCCGACCGGCTACAGTAGACCCGTTTCCATGGGAACGGTTTCTATAGGTAACCGGTTGAATAGAGGGAGGATGAATTGCTATTTTGAGCAAACGAGTGAAATTTCTCGACGGGTGATGGATAGACCCACTAGGAGAAACACGATACTTGATACCAGAACAAGTATATCTTCGCGCCTAGCTTTTGGAATGCAGGGCTTAATTTCCATAGAGTTCAGAGATGGAATTCGTGAATTATTCATCGTAAATGGCAGTAGAGCGATAAAAGTTCAAAACTTTACTCTTCGAAATTTTCTCGGATGGGGCTATGTTAATTGTTCTGCTACATAATTTTTTTTCTAAAAAAAATCTCTTACATGAATAATGGAAAGTATCACAATCATTATGGAAATTACTTTTGAAAATTTTATAAATTTCAACATTTTAGACAATCAACTACCTCCTAATAAGATGAAAACACTATTATATAAAAAGATATATGCGTAGATAGTTTGTCTATAGAAGGATATATGTGTTTCTATGTGACAGCTTGTCTGTCCATTCTTGTGTTGCGACTCTTAAATGAACAAAAAATTAGATTTTTCAGAAAAAGTATATGTGGAAAGAAATTCAGTTCTAAACATTTTAAAACAACCCGCTTAAAAAAATTCCAATATTGACAGGAGTTATGAATAAAAACGTGTCAGCTGTTTACTGTAAACAAATTTGAACTTGCAAAACTTTAACTTGATTTTTCTCAAATTGTGAATTATTTATGTAACGCGCATGTTATCTCAAAACGTTTTTAATATTTTTTCGTGAAATTATTACAGGTTGTAGACAGTATAATTTTCATCTGATTGAACCTCAATTTTCTAGTATATTCCAAAAAATATGTTTGTTATTATTATTATTATTATTATTATTATTATTATTATTATTATTATTATTATTATTATTACTATTACTATTATTATTATTATTATTATTATATTGCGATGATAATTGCGATGATAAAAAATTCATTTTTATCAAATATTTTTTAAAAAATATATATGGCTATGTTAATCGCTCTGCTACATAATTTTTTTTCTAAAAAAAATCTCTTACATGAATAATGGAAAGTATCATAATCATTATGGAAATTACTTTTGAAAATTTTATAAATTTCAACATTTTAGACAATCAACTACCTCCTAATAAGATGAAAACACTATTATATAAAAAGATATATGCGTAGATAGTTTGTCTATAGAAGGATATATGTGTTTCTATGTGACAGCTTGTCTGTCCATTCTTGTGTTGCGACTGTTAAATGAACAAAAAATTAGATTTTTCAGAAAAAGTATATGTGGAAAGAAATTCAGTTCTAAACATTTTAAAACAACCCGCTTAAAAAAATTCCAATATTGACAGGAGTTATGAATGAAAACGTGTCACCTGATTACTGTAAAGAAAATTAAACTTGCAAAACTTTAACTTGATTTTTCTCAAATTGTGAATTATTTATGTAACGCGCATGTTATCTCAAAACGTTTTTAATATTTTTTCGTGAAATTTTTACAGGTTGTAGACAATATAATTTTCATCTGATTGAACCTCAATTTTCTCGTATATTCCACAAAATATGTTTGTTATTATTATTATTATTATTATTATTATTATTATTATTATTATTATTATTATTATTATTACTATTATTATTACTATTATTATTATATTGCGATGATAATTGCGATGATAAAAAATTCATTTTTATCAAATATTTTTTAAAAAATATATATGTATCTTAAATACACTGTCTACCAATAAGTATTTGGACACCTATGCAAATGACGATATCTGAGGAACGTCAAGGCCTCCGCTGGTATACATCGTACACAGATACCGTTCGAATGGCAGGCTCTAGGTCTGTCATCTGCCTGGAGAACGTCTCCTGCCAGAATGGATTGTGCCAACAGTCAAGTTCGGCGGAGGTGGAATTATGGTCTGGAGATGTTTCTCCTAGTATGGACTGGGACCCTTGGTCCCCATTCATGGTAAGCTCAACGCTGATGTCTATATATATATATATATATATATATATATATATATTATATATATATATATATATATATATATATATATGCACTCAGGCACACATTAATACATATACATGTATAGACCCATGAACAGACACGTTCATGTGTGTATAGACTATAAGCATGTATGAACATGTATAAACAAATATGTATACATATGTATGTATATGCCTACTTTCACTCATACACACCTATTCTACAGTATTAAATGCAATGAAAAAATTCACAAAGCATCCAAATCATTGACTCTGTTCTTTAATGCAGTTTAACTGTTGAAAATGAAACTGGTGACATGGCTTTCTCTCAGTGATTTCATGCACACTTTCATGCAGTTTTCCATGAAAGCTCCATGGAAATCTTCTCCTCTCACGGCTTGATCATGGAGTTTTTGTCCTAAATTAAGATTGATATCCCGCAATTCGTGACAAACCATAAACCTGTAAGTCGTGACACAACAAAAATTTCTAACCAATGTAAGTACGTGTCTGCGGGAATGTCAATTTTTTTTTTTCTTTTAGGAGCACTCGGATGACTCAACTGCGAGTCTCATTTCGAAGCGTGTTGACGCATCCCAATGGCTTGACAAGGGCGTGGACCCATAAAGTTTTGTTGTTCCACCATGGGGGGAGGCTAGAGGGATATTTACCAGCAAATTCATAGCATGTCGTTGTGAGGCAGATGATATGATGTACGTACCGCACGAACTCTGGGCCACCAAATGCTTGGTCATAATATGAAGAACTATTTGGCAGCCCCTTTATTGCCTATCTTGTTAAAAAATATATATAAAAAACTATCCCTTTGACTTAATCACGAAAGAGTGAATCATCCCTCTGGCGGAAATTTATTATATTTAACGGTGGTAAAAATCTGTCGACGTTTGGTAGGGTGGTTCGTTGTGAACTCGTCCACTTTTTATTCAAATCGGGACCTACTGCTTAGAGATGTCTAAAAATATAGTACATTCATTTAAATCTAGATGCCGGGATATTTTATGGTGACTATACTTTATGCAATCTTTCCGTAAAACAAATTAAAGAGAAAAAGTTTATGCCTTTAAACTCACATGCAGGGTATGTATAAACAAAATGCAACTGAATTGTACACATACGTATATATTTATATAATTGTATGAGGTCAGTGAATTATTCATATAAAAATCTATGTACCCTTAAGACATGGGTATTAAATGAAGAGCAAACCTTTTGCTTCTTGTTGGGAAAAAATTACATTACTTTCCATTTAGCTTGAAAAAGTGAATTGCTTTTAACCCTTCGAGTGCGGGCAACGTATTTTTACGTTTTTTTTTTTGCAGTCTGTCACTGGAGCGCAGATCACGTAAAAATACGTATTTAGTAGATTTGTCGTGGATATACGCTAATCACCACAAATCTACTAAATACGTATAATTATATGTATGTGTGACATTATATGCGTGTTTTTTGAGTTGATGTGCAACGATTTGGATTTTTTCTTTCTACAAGTTATATTTGTCGAGTTACTCGATCTTTTGTTGCGTTATTTCCACTTCAATCTAATTCGTAGCTCCAGAAAGTACGAGTTGTGTTTTGCCAATCTGAAGCTTGGTTTTTTTATTGTTGAATACAAAATTGATAAAATGAGCCAATGTGACAAAGATAGTGATGAAGAGATAAGCGCTGACAGATTATCGGACTTTAATTTTAAAAATCCTTTATTTTTGGGATTTCGTAAAAATATTTTTTTATTTAAATAATCATACAGTATATATTAAAGTGTAAAATAAAAAAAGTTTCGTTCATAAAAACAAAGTTGTTTTCGATTTGCTAAGATTTTTTCTGAATAACTAAACTTTCACGCGATTCACGAAAAAACGCCCGCTGCATTCGTAAGTTGGCGGTGTAGTATACCCGCATACCAAGTGTTAAAACAGAAATTGTTTAACTTTAATTCATAGGATTGGTTTGGTTTGGAAAACTACAGTCTACATTTTTGCATGAGATCTAATGAGATCGAGATCTACAGGTTAAAGTCAAATCCTTAATGGCTACCAACATTCATGCCACCAGCAGGATTTGAGTATCCTGACTCTTTAGCGCAGGTGAACGATCTGTCGACATTTGGTTGGTCAGTAAGTTGTGGAGCAATATAATTTCTATTTTATTTATAGACCTACGACTAATTGAATGTCAATTGGAATGTAGTTAATAGACGTTCTTTTACAACAGATAGGAATGTCTGACAAGTCTTCACCGATATCTGTGATCTGCTAACCACTGCTTGGCCAAAAATGAAGAGAATAGGCCAAATAGGTTCAGTGGGGTACATAAATGCCTAAAACCTCTAACTGCTAATTGCTAATGACAAATTAAATTTTCAGGGAGATTTGGTAAAAAATAAAATTAATTAATTTTGAAAGTGAATTGTTGACCAAATATCTACGTATTTAGCAGCAATTTAAGCGGTGATTGAAAACTGTTGAATGGTGCCTTATCTTTTCTACGGATTGCATGGTTTCTCCAATTTTAGAATATGCATGAACAGATATGATTCTGAGATAAGCAGTCATTGTTGAACTCGACAGTTTGCCCTCCTTATGCGAATGAATTTGGGATCATGAAAAAGTTCTATTGATATTGGCCCAAACTTTCGATGGTGTAGCAGCAAAAATAATATTTTCCTGGAATTGTAAGTTGTGGAGCAATACAATTCCCATCTTATTTTTAGAGCTACTACTGATTTAAAGACGATTGGAATGTAGTTAATAAACGTTCCTTTACAACAGAGGCGTGTCTGAAACGTCATCACCGATATCTGTGATCTGCTAACCCCTGTCTGGGCAAAAATGAAGAGTCTCACTGCCAAATAGGCCCGGTATGGTACATAAATGCTTAAAACCTCTAACTGCTAATTGTTAATGACAAATTAAATTTTTAGGGAGATTTGGTGAAAAATAAAATTAATTAATTTTGAAAGTGGATTATTCACCAAATATCTATGTATTTAACAGCAATTTAATTGGGGATTGAAAATCGTTGAATGGTTGTCTTTTCTTTGAAATTTTAAGATTACAGGATTTTCCCAACTTAAGAGTATTCATCAATTCGGATCCTTTCTCAAAATCCTGAAATACTTTCGGGTTCTTCCCCGACCTAACATTACTTGGAAACCCAGTGACATTGTTCAGTCGAACCTTTTAGTTCCGGGAACTCATGGAAAAAGTCGATGAAGATGACTCAGTCCCAGAGTAAAGGGGCTGACGACCCTATTTAGTTTAAAATGTATTGTCTTCTCAAATCTACCATCTACGATTCTGAGATAAGCAGTCATTGTTGAACTCGATAGTTTGCCCTCCTTATGCGAATGAATTTGGGATCATGAAAAAGTTCTATTGATATTAGCCCAAACTTTCGATGGTATGTAGCAGCAAAAATAATATTTTCCTGGAATTGTAATAAAAATCCGATCTATAGCCGATTAAATAAGTATATTTCAGATATTCGGTCGAGATTTAAAAGGTAGAGACATCAATTGTCCTTAATCTTTTTTTAAGAATTTTACTTTCTCGTACAGGAAATATAGAGAAAGTATTGTAAACTTAAAAAGAAAAAAATCAACCTCCAGATTTTAATTAATATAGAGCACAATGAACTATGTAAAGCCGAATCCATACGGTTGTATGCATCCAACCCATAGATTTTTAATTTACCTCTTTAAACTTGTACTATATATACTTCTGTTGCTTATTATATATACACTTCTGTTCCTTAATACGCACAAAAAAAAATCTTGATTTCAAAATAACGATGGATTAGGCAGGAATTTTGTGAAATTTTTTAATAGAGATTAATTCAAAAGTGATACAGAGATTTCAGAATAACACAATTTTTCCGTAATAGGTAAAATATGAAGTGTTTGTTTTAAAAGAATTTACCATTTAACATCATAAATTTTACGGTAAATGTATATGTATTTTAAATTTTTTTTTATATAAGGTGATGTGAAAATACTGGGAGACCAATGTTTCACAGTTAAAAACGAGCTGAATGGAAAGATCACCATACATTTTTTACTGACAAATGACAGTATTTCTAGCTTCCGATCAGTCACCATCGTTCTGAGCCGGAACAGCTACAAGGGGGGGGGTCAAATGGGTTCAAGCCACTCCCCTCCTGAAGAAAATCTAAAATACTGAAGTTTACTGCATTCCATTTTAATATTGAAATAAAAATACATTTTTAAAAGGGCATACCTAATCAAAATTTAGTTTTTGAATAAAAATATCTGTCTACTTTTAAAATTTCAATATTTTATTCCAAAATGTTTTATACATTTGCTGAAACCTTTTACACAAGATTGTGTGTGGACATTTAGAAACATATAATATTAATTTTTTATTACCTTTAATGCTCTTATTATTGTTAAATACTAATATTATATTTTACATAATGTTTTACTAAATTTCCTAAGTTTCTTTTAGCTAAAAAAATAGTGTTTGTTACGTTGGTGTCGTGCCCATTTTCAGATGTCTTATGTTTTGTCAAAAAAGATGGCTGTCATTGGCTCAAAAGATTGGACTTGTAAAAGTAGGTCCTATTAATTCAGTAGTAGAAAACAAATCAAGGACTGTGATCTCCAAAGGTATCGTTTGGGAACTTGAAAGACATTCCGACCACGAACGTATTTTATGTACTCCAGTCGCCATTAAGGAACAGGTAGATCTTTGGTCAGCTCGAACCTTCGGAGATCGCTGCTTTTTTCGAAGCTTAAAAAGTAGTGAAATATGTAATTGAATCTGTCCTATTAGTCCCCTTCTCCAGAATCTTAATTCTGGCTACAACCTTACCATTTTGATTTACTCTCCATTGGCCGTGAGAGTTTTTGTTAAAGTCAAGAAACAAGTAGGATTCTTAAATATTTTTTATTAACAGGCTAAATTAAGTTTATGCTGTCGAAGTATGTGTTTTTGAAGATCTACAAAGTAACTTTTATAAACTATGGAAAATTACTTATATGAAATTCATTTATACGAAGCTTTCAGTTATACAAAGTATTTCTCGTTTTCCGGCGTAACTTCCAATAAAGCCTTTGTATTTAACTATTGTATTTACGAAAATTTCTCTTAATTGTTCCCCAACCTTTGAATGAGTTATACTCTTTACTCTCCAATTTTTTATCACCCTTTATTTTTACCAAGTACATAGAAATGAAATTCTTAATAAATATTACTTAAAAAGAAATGAGAATCTATTAAGCCTTTGTATTTAATTATTGTATTCACGAAAAATTCTCTTATTCGTTCCCCAACCTCTGAGTGAGTTATACTAATTGCTCTCCAATTTTTTATCCATTTTTTTTACCATGTACATAGAAATGAAATCCTTAATAAATATTACTTAAAAAGAAATAAGAATCTATTAAGCCTTTGTATTTAATTATTGTATTCACGAAAAATTCTCTTATTCGTTCATCAAACTTTGAGTTATACTAGTGGCTCTTCAATTTTTTAACCACCTTTTTATTACCACGTACTTAGGAATAAATCCTTAATAAATATTACTAAAAAAAATAAGATTATATTATTTATCACTGAAAAGACCTAAGCGTAATATCTATACAATATGAAGCACTATATAGAAGTAGATTATACTTACAGAAGCTGTTGTGGAAGCAGGAATTTTTCTAATGAAATGATACAAGTAAAATGATACATTGATGAATATTTCACCCCTCCTTGTGCTCTACTATCGAATGTAGATTGAGTGATTCATTGTCACATCACTTTTTTTTATTCCTTATTGATGCACATGTGACGTATTTGTTACTCATATTAATTCTATGCAAATGATTAGCGAAAGATAAAACAATTCCTTTACCGATTTCCTTTAAAATTTCGATGATACTTAAAACTTTCTCGAGGAGAGTCTGGAGGGTTGTTGCGGAACCCTAGGATTCCGCAGAACACACTTTGAAAAACTCTAAGTTAGACGGAGAAAAAACGTATTTTCAACGACCCGTTTGCAATCGGATCGGAGAGGAAGCATTTCCTCTACGATTTTTAAGAAGTGCTTATAAATATAAACATTTTATATAAACTGTTCAATTTTCATAAGTTTGTGTGTATCAATAATTTATCTGCTTCAATAATAATTTGTATCATGAAGAAAAGAAGGGCGATATTTTACAATTTTGTCCGTTGCAACAAAATAGTCGGTCATGCTTCTATTCCATTTCATTAGAAACGATATGATTTTTTTCTCTTATGAGCTATTTAATCAAAATCTCGAACAAAAGGGACTTATTCCTCTACAATTTATAAAATGGGTTAATAAATATAAACTATTAATATAAACTATGAAATTTCATAGGCAAAATAATTAGAGCCAGTCATGTTTCTAATCCGTTTCATTAATAAGCGATTTGCATTTCTTCTTATTTGTATTTCTTCTTGTGAGTTATTCGGTCAAAATCTCGATCAAAAAGTAATTTAAATTTTAATCCTCTACGATTTATAAAAAGTTTTTTACATATAAACTATTTATATAAACTGTTCAAATTTTATAGGCAAAGTATCTAGTGCCGGTCATGTTTCTAATCCTCTTTATTAAGAAACGATTTGTATTTCTTCTTATGAGCTATTCGGTCAAA
>CM063508.1:175019488-175021988 GCA_032207245.1 Pardosa pseudoannulata | reverse complement strand
TAAATCATGCTTGAAAGTATTTAGAACATAAATAAGCGTCATTTCCATAATAGAGAATGGCAACAAAATCTAAAGAATTGAAAGATACCACCCTCGTTGAGAACCACTGATGTCGACTCATAACAATAACTCAGAAATGGAATGAAATGTAGAGTAGATCAAAGAATATTGAATGAAACCAAAAACAAACTAAAATTAGCAACATGTAAAATTTTATTTTTCGCAGAACTAGCAACTTGCAAATTGAGCCAAGTGTAAACATTATTAAAAATTTTGATTGGATAAGATTGGAGGCATCGTTCCCATAATTTTCTTCTGCAACCCCAATAGAATAGATGTTGCTGAACACATCTTGCAGACCACTCTTTTAGATAATAACAAGATCGATCTGATTAAGAGTGTTGATAATACTTCCCCACATAAGGTGCTTTCAGCTCATAGTTTCCTCCTATTGTTTACCTTGCTGAGTAAACATTTATGTCCTCATTAAACTTGTCATGTTTGGCACAGTTTGTCTGAAGAGGAATTAGCGCCACTAAATTTCAAACAACCAACCAACCAACCAACCTTACACAGTCGCACATATTTTAAAGTCCTGTGTTTGTCTTAGATCAGTATACAGTCGAACTTCGATAACTCGACTTCGTATAAGTCGAATAATCCGCTAACTCAAACTTTTAATCTAGTCCCGAATCATTTCTACAGTTTTCTTTAAAAAACTGTCTCGATAACTCAAAGTGAACATCTAAGTCGAAGTTTTTGTGATAGATTTTCCCGGTAAAAAACACAATTCTGTTCAAAACTACGAATGCCAGTCCATTCGTGACCTTCGAGAAAGCACAGGACGCTATTCACATCTTACAACAATACCTGGAGACAACCGAAGGTATAGACAACACCCTATTTAACTGTATTCAAAAATTAGATAACTTTGTAAATGCCAACAACCTTAAAAATAATTGCTTTTTTTTAAATGAGATTTACATGGTATGTATACTAATTAATATGTAATGAGGCCAAATTTCTTGAGCTTTAATAAAACTTTTGAACCATACTTCTCTTGTTGTTTACATAGGCTATTAAAAATTTTAAATTCGTACAACTATAGTTTTATAGCACATATCAAACCATTTAAACCATGTCGACCCATCTTCAGTGCCAGTTGAGAGGAATGGTATGTAACTTCGATAACTCGAACTTCGGATAAGTCGAATATTTTGGGCGGTCCCTTGGGACTTCGAGTTATTGAAGTTCGACTGTATATAAATTTTTTTGGAAATCCATCGCCGAATCTTAATTTAATCATCGGAGAAACTCCACATCCAAATTTGTTCCGCTTTCTCCGTCTTACTGTTTTTTACTTCTAAATCTGATTTTTTTCCAATTTTCTAATATTCAATTTTTAATCTTTCAATTTTCAATTTTTTTCACTTATTTCTTAAATTTTTAATTTAATAACTTAAGTTCTTAATTTTTAACTTAATTTTCAATTCTTGTTTATTTGTACATAACTCAATTTTATACGTGTTTTGTGTTGAATGTTTATTTTTATTGTTACTTTAATCCATTTTAGAACCTTTCACTTTATTTTTTCTCAAAATTTTTTATCTAAATTTCGTCGTTAATTTCCACATTTTGTTTCGCGCAGTTTGTCCGTAGAGAATTTAGAGCTACTAAACTTCAATCAGTCAACCAACTAACCAACTTCGTTAAACTAGATTTGCTCAGTTTAACTCGAAATTAAATTCAACCAATAAGTAAGATAATTTTAAATATTTACAAAATAGTCGTCACTCTAGTTTGATTTATCCTTGAATTTCTGTTTTAAATACACTTAAACATTTTTTACAAATGTAATCACCTTTTTGAACAACATATAATCCTGTTTAAAATGGAATTGTTTTTCGTTTATGTTCACTGAACTGTACCTGTATCCACATTTTCACCCTCAAAGACAGGTGCTTATGTGGGTTTTTTTAAAAGTCATTTCGTTTGTATATAAACTACTTTTAATCGAGAGAATTTTATTATAATTTATTCTAACATACTTTTTTTTGTTTGTTATTTTCAAGGATTTCTGATTACTTTTTGAAATAGAATGTTATTGCGATAAATATTTCTTAGTATTTCGTGCTCATGGTAGTAGTTTATCATTTTAAATTATGTAATGATGGGTTTTTCTTTAATTTATGTCCATCTCCTTCCACTATCAAATGTTTGCTACATTAACGAAATTAACTAAATATTTAGACTGACAGAAAAATAATATATAACTTCATAAAGAAAATAATTTTATTATAAAATAATCAATAAATAAATATAATAAAATACGTATAAATTGTTTTTTAACTTTATTGTTTAAGACTGGATAAAAACGATAAATTTACAATTATATATCTAACAATCAGATTTTCTTAATAAATTAAAATAAATAAATAAATAAAAAGATGGAAAGAATAATGAATATCCTCATAAGTGTAACAGATTTCATTGTAAATTT
>CM063508.1:175004488-175014488 GCA_032207245.1 Pardosa pseudoannulata | reverse complement strand
AATCTAAGAGAATCCTTCGATAAGTAAAAAAAATTTATTTAAACATTGTGTGTCACTCCACATTTTTGGGTTGCTCCACTTGGCTAAGAATTTATGCGCTTTATATATGTGTTTATATAACATAATAATGTATGTGTGTGAGAGAGCACGTTTTGTGTGTGTGTGTGTGCGTGTTTTGTCAATTCATAGCCTACGAAGAAAAATGTGAACAATAGACATCAATTGTAGGTGTTCAAATCTTATTAAAATATAATTACATATATACACATAGGTACATGTATGCATATAAACATATATATACATTACATATACATATATATATATATATATATTATATATATATGTGTGTGTGTGTGTGTGTGTGTGTGTGTGTGAAGCTCATAGTACAAAGGAAAAATAAGAAAGACATTGCATGCATTAAATTAAAAATTTATTAAAATATAAACAGATGCACACACACATATGTAGGTATATTATATATATAATATATATATATAATATATATATTTATATATATATATAAGTATTATATTATATATATATAAAATATATTAATGCATGACTAATTGGTTGAAAAAAGCATTTGGCAACGTTTTACGTAATTTCCCTCAAACCATGATTGGATTATTTAGATGGGAAGAGAGAGATTGTCCAATCTGTATAAAACAGGGAGAGAAAAGGCGGAGGACAAACCCTCGTAATCGATCGAAAATTGAGAGCTTCCGGCGTTCGTTTCTGCTTCAATTTATCTTGTTCACTTCTTCAAAAAAACTAAAGTGAATCAGAGAAGAGAATATTGCTTACCGTGGATGAAGTACACTATAATTTTTACTGTCTGGTGTACGGAGTTTAGATTGAAGTAATTTCACTGTACGGAATCTGTGTACAGAATTTCGACAAAAGGATGTGATAAATCTGTACTTCTCTCTCTATATATATACATACGGAGATATCGAATTAAAAAGCCATGTTCATAATTGGACGGATTAATATTTTGTTTGTGATCAAACACAGTTAATGAAAAAGGTAATAAAAATTTTGCATATTTGTGTGTGTGAATGCAACGATTCAAAATACAGCGGAATACATAGATTATGTGTATGTTTGTTTGTATATATAATATAAATATATATATATATATATATATAAATATTATGTATACAAAACGTCATAATATATAAAATGTAGGATGTTTAGCTCTCAAAACTGCCAGCACTTGTCATGGCTTTGATTTTGCTTTTGTCTGGAGCGCTACGGTCTACTGTTTACACAATAATGAGACCTGAATACTGCGTAAAAGATTAAGGGTAGATATGACAGCAGCGGAATTCAAACCCTCAACTTCGGTACAGCGCTCTACTATATGGTCATTATTCGTCTTCACATAGTTTTTAGGAATATTGTTCTAAAATGTGTATTTGCCTATGTAAAGGGATGTAAAGATTTGATATCATCGCTTTCTAAATATAAACTAAAGTATCACAATGATAAACAAAAATTCTGAAAGTGATTAGAGTCCTTCATTTATTAAGTGCATTAACAATTCTCTTATTACCACTTTGTTTTATAACACATTCGTAGTATCGAGATTATTGTTTGAAATTAGCATTAAAACACATTAGTTTTAAATCTACTTGTTCATGAACAGGTTTTATGGTTGTAACTAACATATTTTTAATATTTATGTACTTCACAAGTCTTTGACAGTTAAAATGACAGTTCCAGAGCCTGAATCTGTTGTAATTGATTAATTTAACATTTTTAAACTGAAAAGAGGAATAGAGTTTAGATCATAAATTTAATGCTTTTTCTGTAAATTAATTAAACTGGTTATTCTCGTCCATTGTTTTATACAAAAATAAAAATAACAGATTTTGCTTTGAAAATTAAAAAATTTAAGTGTAATAATATAATAAAATACAATGTCCTCATAATTTAAGTATTGAAAATAAATAAATAAAGCAGATTTACTTCTTAAATTTAACAGTTTAATTTTAAAAATAAAGAAGAATTATCTAAGTTTATTAAATGTAATAAATTAGTAAAAGTTTTCTTCGTCGATTTAAAAGCAATCTTGTAAACACAAATCAACTTTTTAAAACAGAGTTTACCTCTTCATTTTAATAGTTTTACTAAAAAACCAGATAATAAATAAAACAGTTTTCCTCTCTTGTATTTTATTGTTTTACTGCAAAATGTATAACTTCAATATATTTCCTCATACATGAAACAGTTTTAGACTATAAAAGAGAAATAGCTTTGCAAATTTAACAGTTGTATACCATTGCCTCACTTCGCAATTACTTTTCTAACATTTTGACGGATTTATTTTTGTTACAACGTATCAGATCTATCAGAAAGATATGTATCAGAGCTCAAATATTCAGCGAACTTTTATTACCGTGGAATAACCATAAAAGTATCTTTGTCGATTTATCGTCCTTGCGGTCGGTTTTATTGTCTAAAGGAACATTGGTCAGAACAAAAATCTCTCGCCTCAATTCTCCAGATTTCCGAACATTAGGGCAACAAAAGCAAGAATGATGAAAGAAATAAGGGGATTGGAGAATTCAAACACGGAAATATATACACTTTCACATCATCTAAAGTAAACCAGGAGGAAGATTATAGATTTATCATAAAAAGATCTATGTTTAAGATACCATGAGGAAAAACTTCAAAAGGTTAAAAATATCCCATTGAATTTAAACCTCTTTTAATACAATTTATATTATACTTGGTTAAGATACCACTATGGACTTTTTATCATAGCTTTATATATTATATTTAAGACTGTAGAGAACATTCAACTAGACCCAATTTTCTTGAAAGTTCGATATTTCTGCCTCATTAAATTGTGAAGTACAAGATTCAAAAATGTGTTGTAATATCCATCATTTTAAAATTACTACAACTATTATAAGAACAGACAATTTAGTTATTATTATTAGTTTCCATTAACTATTTAAAATCGTTTTTAAAACAAAATTTTTCGAATATTATAAACATTTAAAACAAAAATTCCAAGTGCATTTCCAACCAATATTCAAGTCCGAAATTTATCGACAATCTATCTTGTAGACTACATAACTTATCTTGAAGAGTAAATTAGTTAATGTTAATATATTTGGAAACACAAAAAATCGTTTTCGAAATTAAAAGTATTATTATAAATAATTTGTGAGGAAAAAATTGACATTTAACTATTAATATTTTTCTAGCTATATTTACATAAAATGCTTACTTCCTAAAACTTAGTTAATTTAGTTGTCTATTGAAACTTAATTGTTTCTAGCTACTGCTGTCAATAACTAATTTTCACTCTAGGACCTAAAAGATATTTTGATATTCTATAACATAAATGTTCAATTAACGATTAACCCCTTAACGTGCACTCTCGAGTTAATTCGAGCACGCCTTCTGGCCCAAACTGTGCACACTCGAGATAATTCGAGGGGCTTTGTAGTTTATGTTGATGTATTTTTTTCACTCTAGAATGCAATCGAGAATTGAAAATTACAATGGGAAAAAAACCCAATCATTTTATTGATATTTATCATTTACATGGGATTGTAAGTAATAACACTTATTTATTCAAGCATAATATATATATATATATATATATATATATATATATATATATATATATATATATATATATATATAAATTTCGACTATTATTTGCAATGATATCAAAATCTAAAATTGAAATAAAAATTTTTGTATTTTTGTGTAATTTCTTGGCAAGACAACGTTATAATTTTTTTATATTGAAAAAAATTATTTTTTGACCGGCCTTTATCAAAAAAACTGTGTTTTGAGGGGTAAAATATAAGCGCGTGTGGATCATTTTCAATACTTCTTTTGAATGAATTAATAAATAATACCTTTTCAAATTTTTAAGATTTTATCTGGAATTTGTAAACACTTTAACATAAATTTATTGCTAATAAAATATTAAATTTTTATGCAGATTAGTCCGCAGTCCCCTTAAAGCAATAGTCTACCTTAGGTAAAAATCCGTAATTAAAGAAAATTCGAAATTTTTTTTTAGAATTGTATTTATATTTCAGTTAGACATTTTTTTAAAAATTCTAAATCCTTCAAAATACATAACGGAATGTGCCTAAAAGAAGAAGACATTAGTTATTTGTATTTGGTATTAAAGTAAACAACGCAGTTAGAGTATTTTGAATTTGCATTATTGAAGTTATTATAAAATAATAATTATGGATTCAAATAATTAGTAAATTTTAAACTTTTATATCATTTCATTATCCGAAATTTTTTTATAGTTTCTTTCATAATGTCGCCGATAACTGAAAGAACATAAGGATTTTTATGTTAGAAATAAATATTCAAATTTCAGATTAGTTTTAATGTATGCGAAAGTACAATGGTTGAATGTAAGCATTGAGTAAAAAAAAGGTCAAATACGTATAATACTTAATAACGGAATGCTTCATTTTAAAATTATTTTGTTTATATTTAAAGTTTATAAACAATCTTCACCTTGAAATCGGGAGTTTTTAACACGAAAATTCCATTTACAAGTCATTTTTGAATATTTATCGCTTGAAAGGTGGTTACTCTTTATGTTTTTAAGACTTCTTCTTCTTCATGAGCATAACAACCTATTAGAGGTCCTAGCTGCCTCGACAGCACGCTTCCTCCAACTCAAACGGTCTAGAACTCTTTTTGTTTAATCTTCAAGGATTTGAGGTCAATTTCACATCGTCTAGCCATCTGTAGGTGGTTTCGGGTAAAATCCCTCAGAGTTTTTAAAGTATACAGTTTAGTAGGGTAGTTATCAGGGGTTCTCCAGATATGTCCAAGCCATCTCAGTCTATTACTACGAATGACTTGCGTAACACTCTTTGTATAGCCTATATAGTTCAAAATTAAATTTTAGCATGATCGTTTACAGGTACTCTTAGAAACTTTTCTTTCATGTATCTACACGCTAGTAAGACTTCAAATTTTAAATATAGGGCTGTAACATTAACTTCTTTTAGAATAATTACAGATAGTATGAAAAATACGTAAATATGATTTATTTAATGCTTTAATTCTAAAATATACACATATTTAATACATACATGCAGTATATATAATTGTAAGAATGTATGCAGGAAAGTCTTTGATTGCCGCTGTTAACGACAGTTAATAGAGGACATTGATTTGAATTTTGAAATAATTATTACAAGAATGCTACATATTTAATACATTTAATACATGATTTAATATATTTTGATTACATGAAAAATATTGTTAAAGAAATAATTCAATAGTGAGATCTTAGGATTGAAACAAGAGGTAAACAAATGCACAAAAATTAGTAAATAATTTATAAGTGTAAACTCACTTTTTACATGTATATACGTAATCGTATGAATGTATGAAAGTCTTTCTTTACCGTAATGACAGCTAATAGAGGACATTGATTTGATTTGTTTGGTTAGATACGGTCTACTGTTTTGCACACACTAATAATACCTACTGCTTAAATTCCGAACGGCTACGAACATCAATGCATAGTGGGTTTCGAACCACCGAACTCCGGTACCGACGATCAGCGCATTAACCAATCGGCCAGCGTTCGGGACATTGATTTGAATTTTGAAATAATTATTACAAGAATGCAACATATTTGATACATTTAATGCATGATTTAATATATTTTGATTAGATGAAAAATATTGTTAAAGAAATAATTCAATAGTTGAGATCTTAAGATTGAAACAAGAGGAAAACAAATGCAGAAAAATTAACAGATAATTTACAACCTTAAACTCACTTTTTACTGTTTGTTTTTAAGGCTTCAAATTTTAAATATAGGGCTGTAACATTAATTTCTTTTAGATTAATTACAGATAATATGAAAAATTCGTAAATATAAATTATTTAATACTTTCATTCTGAAATATACACACACATTACTACATACATGCATGTTTATAATAGTCGTATGAATGTATACGGGAAAGTCTTTCTTTACCGCTGGGAATGACAGCTAATAGAGGACATTGATTTGAATTTTGAAATAATTATTACAAGAATGCAACACATTTGATACATTTAATGCATGATTTAATATATTTTGATTAGATGAAAAATATTGTTAAAGAAATAATCCAATAGTTGAGATCTTAAGATTGAAACAAGAGGAAAACAAATGCAGAAAAATTAACAAATAATTTACAACCTTAAACTCACTTTTTACTGTTTGTTTTTAAGGCTTCAAATTTTAAATATAGGGCTGTAACATTAATTTCTTTTAGATTAATTACAGATAATATGAAAAATACGTAAATATAAATTATTTAATACTTTCATTCTGAAATTACACACACATTACTACATACATGCATGTTTATAATAGTCGTATGAATGTATGCGGAAAGTCTTTCTTTACCGCTGGGAATGACAGCTAATAGAGGACATTGATTTGAATTTTGAAATAATTATTACAAGAATGCAACATATTTGATACATTTAATGCATGATTTAATATATTTTGATTAGATGAAAAATATTGTTAAAGAAATAATTCAATAGTTGAGATCTTAGGATTGAAACAAGAGGTAAACAAATGCAGAAAAATTAGCAAATAATTTACAACCTTAAACTCACTTTTTATTGTTTGTTTTTAAGGCTTCAAATTTTAAATATAGGGCTGTAACATTAATTTCTTTTAGATTAATTACAGATAATATGAAAAATACGTAAATATAAATTATTTAATACTTTCATTCTGAAATATACACACACATTACTACATACATGCATGTATATAATAGTCGTATAAATGTATGCGGGAAAGTCTTTCTTTACCGCTGGGAATGACAGCTAATAGAGGACATTGATTTGAATTTTGAAATAATTATTACAAGAATGCAACATATTTGATACATTTAATGCATGATTTAATATATTTTGATTAGATGAAAAATATTGTTAAAGAAATAATTCAATAGTTGAGATCTTAGGATTGAAACAAGAGGTAAACAAATGCAGAAAAATTAGCAAATAATTTATAAGCGTAAACTCACTTTTTACGGACGTATATACGTAATCGTATGAATGTATGCGGGAAAGTCTTTCTTTACCGCTGGGAATGACAGCTAATAGAGGACATTGATTTGAATTTTGAAATAATTATTATTACAAGAATGCAACATATTTAATATTTAATGCATGATTTAATATATTTTGATTAGATGAAAAATATTGTTAAAGAAATAATTCAATAGTTGAGATCTTAGGATTGAAACAAGAGGTAAACAAATGCAGAAAAATTAGCAAATAATTTACAAGCGTAAACTCACTTTTTACGCATGTATATACGTAATTGTATGAATGTATGCGGGAAAGTCTTTCTATTACCGCTGGGAATGACAGCTAATAGAGGACATTGATTTGAATTTTGAAATAATTATTACAAGAATGCAACATATTTAATATATTTAATGCATGATTTAATATATTTTGATTAGATGAAAAATATTGTTAAAGAAATAATTCAATAGTTGAGATCTCGGGATTGAAACAAGAGGTAAACAAATGCAGAAAAATTAACAAATAATTTACAATCTAAACTCACTTTTACTGTTTATGTTTTTAAGGCTTTAAATTTTAAATATCGAACTGTAACATTAACTTTTTTTAGAAGAATTTTAAATAACTTGAAAAAATAAGCAAATGTGAGCTTGTCTTAATTTAGAAAAAATTCTAAAATGAGAAAGCCACTATAAAAATCGTTTAGCTTATTAGAAAGAATGAAACAAAGCACGTAATATAGGTCATAAAGACCGAAATTTCATGAAAACTTTAGTATGTATAAAGAAATATTATTAAATGATAGTTTTTTTTAAATACAGATATAAGACTTTTAAGAAATAACAATATTTAAGAATGAGGAAACTAAAAATATGGACTGACTTTCATGCCATTTTAAACTAGATTTTACTGATTGTTTACATTTTAATGCTATATGAAAATAGCTTCCATTAAAAAATGAATGTACATTATAATAACAGAAGATGTATTCTTCCTGGGTAATAATTAATAAACACTAAAATCATAGATAAAAATAATTGGAAATCATATAAAATATTTAAATATTATTTTACTCGATCATAAATACATTTTTTGTACAATATAATTATGTGATTTTAATCGAGGTATTATTTAATTTATAAATTTGTATAAGCGAGTATTTTTACTTTTATTTCCTAAGCAACTTCGAGAATGATACGGCAATAAATGTATCTGTAACTGTAATATATGGATCAAATCTTTTTTTTTTTTTTTCAGTCTGTCAACAAAAAGAGTTTATTTTTATCTGTAAAAAATAATCCTCCAAGTTACTGATGTACCAGGCATTATACTGGTTTCTTGGTTTAGTGCTACGGTCTACTTTTTGCAAACTAATGAAAATATTTAGCCGATTCCGAACGGCTACGAAAAAAGTATTCGATCACGAAATCCGGTACAACCATAATCTAACCAATTATCGTTGGCATGCATTATGCTGATCTATACTTAACAAATTTTAATAAAGGCATTTAATCTGTTTTACATAACAAAATCTTAGACTTTATAGTTGTAGATAGAAAAAGAATAACATACAAAAAATTAGTTTTATGTATCACTAAAATATTTACTCTATAAAAAACGATCACGTCGATGAATGCATTTGTTTACGTAATAAACTAAAAAAATTTTTTATTGTGATATTCTGTATAAAATAATCTTATGTTAATAATAAAGCATTGATTAGGTGTACAGACTATTGTAATGATTGAAAATTTTCGATCATCATAAAATATTTATATGTTTATAAAAACTAAAATATCAATCGTAAAAAATGCAGTAATTTATCGTAATAAAATATTTTAAACAAAAATTTTTTATTTTAGAAATAGTTTTTTATAATCACTAAATTTTCAATGTACCGTTGGTAAATTAAGTTTTAATATAAAAATCACTTAAAATAAATAATATTATAACATAAATCTACTCTTTTCTTTTTAGCCTCAAAAAAATTTATTTATTATTATACACTTAAAAAATCCTGTAAATTACATGTGCCAATTTATAAAATAATAAATTTATGTTGGAATATCACTTTAAATATATATTTAATATAGCTATATTTAATATATTCTTTTATCTTTTGGAGAAAAAAATTATCATTTTTACGTTTAGAAAAATTAACCTATAAATTTTCAATGTACCGGTTTGTTGAACTGGTGCATTTATAATAAAAAAAAATCCCTTCAATATATATAATAGTAGTAACGATAGAGTAGATTATAACAATATATAATCTACTCTTTTTGGTTTTTAGCTTCAGAAAATTGATTAACTAATTTATACACTTAAATATTAACCTGTAAATTATCAATACACCAATTTAGTAAAATAATAAATTTATGTTGGAAATGTCACTTTAAATATATCTATAAATATAGCTATATTTTAAGAATATATTCTTTTATCTTTTGGATTCTAAAAATTAGTCATTTTTACGTTTAGAAAAATTAACCTATAAATTTTCAATGTACCGGTTTGTTGAACTGGTGCATTTATAATAAAAAAAAATCCCTTCAATATATATAATAGTAGTAACGATAGAGTAGATTATAACAATATATAATCTACTCTTTTTGGTTTTTAGCTTCAGAAAATTGATTAACTAATTTATACACTTAAATATTAACCTGTAAATTATCAATACACCAATTTAGTAAAATAATAAATTTATGTTGGAAATGTCACTTTAAATATATCTATAAAAATATCTATATTTTATGAATATATTCTTTTATCTTTTGGATTAAAAAAATAAGTTATTTTTACGTTTAGAAAAATTAACCTAAAAATTTTCAATGGGCCGGTTTCTTGAACTGGTGCATTTATAATAAATAGATCCCTTCAATATATATAATAGTAGATATAACATAGAGTAGATTATAACAATATATAATCTCTTCTT
>CM063508.1:174971988-174999488 GCA_032207245.1 Pardosa pseudoannulata | reverse complement strand
ACCGTACACATCCCTTTCCGTACAGTCAGCGTCTCTTTGAATTTGGTCCTGACCGAAGATTCACTATGATGCCAATATATTGACTGCTGCTTGGTTTCCAGGGTAACGTGCGAAATCCAAGTCGCATTGCTAGTGACGATCCTGTTTAAGAACTCGTCGCGTCATCTTCATACCGTTGCAGAAATGTCGGTGCTGCTCCTAATCGTTGAATTTTGTGTTCGGGTGTCAGTTTCGATTCACAGACCTGACAGAACTGACGATGAATTTCAATTGGCACAATGCTTTGTGCATTTAAGATCATCGACCGTACCTTGAAGGTGGCGGGAGAAAGAATTAGAGTTTCCATTTCGGACCACTGCTACCCCGCTACTGGCACGAATCGGGACTTGTCCAGCTGGTATATGATTAATACGTCAGATCTGTGACGCATGCGCAATTGAAACAGCTAATTACGTTTACTTTAAAGGGAAATCCTCAGGAAACTTATTTTCTGAATGAGACTCGTATAACAAGACATGTTCAACATGATGGTCACCATTTTCAGCTATTATTTGAAATCGTAAGATAGCATAATCTAGAGTTGACAGCAGGGAAATGCTGATAACATGTCTGGGAAATGCTGAACATTATGAAATACTGTCTTTTTGATCAGGTATTGTTCTTGGTTTATTAAGACTGAGTGGTTTTCACTCACAATTTTTATACAAGGTGGAGCTCCTCACAGATTATCCTTCCTGCTAAGAATGTTCTCAATCACTTTATAGAAGAACAGCCGCCATTTTCCTAATTTGTTCTCATCCTGATTCCCAGACATCTACCAATGCGACTTTTTGGTTTGAGAGCATTTGAAACAAGTAGTTAGTTTTGATAAAAATAGAAATATGCCTGATCTGAAAGACAGCAACTGACGACAGGAGCTCGGCATATGTCCAAACGCACTGCGGTCAACCATAAATATGTTATTATACGATTTCAAATAATAGCTGAAAATGATGTACATCATGTTTAACAAGTTTGGGGGACTACTGAAGAACTAGGTTCCCCATGGCAAATATTGGCGATATTTACCAAAACCCAAAGGTAATCCATCCAAACGTTGTATGTCTTGCTGTTTCTGGTGACTGTAATTAATGCACAGTGCGCCATCGTAATAGAATTATATACTCTTACTTAATTAAAGAAAACGACTTGAAAACCGGACGTTTATATTTATGGGCAATCAATCCCTTAACAGTTTACAAACGCAACAGCTCCAAATTATTAAAAATCAGCCATAGTGAACCATTAATGGTTTGTTATATCTAAATTTTGTAAGCTTTTCGCACATTTAATATGTAATAAAAGAGTGGCACAAGGAGAATTGGATGCAAATAACATATAAATCATAATATAGATACAGATTCTTTGTACACGGTGAGATCAGGAGAAAGTGTTAGTCAACCATACTTAAACCATTATCGCCAAGTTGGCGGGGAACCCAATTCTACAGTCAACACCAAGTTTTGCTGTAATAAATCTTTTAACCAGTTTAGATGGTTACTAAATATGTAATTTAAGAAAAAGTCTTCTCGTGGTACAATTTTAAACTAATTTTTTTAGATAAAAAATTTCTCATCCCTTTATTATGTCCTACAGAACATTTCATAACTTTCTGAAAAATAGTTTCAACTGTAGACAAATTTAAATTAAAGAAGTTTAATTATAGACAAGCTGTGTATTACTAGCAACATAATGAATGTTATCCAGGTAAATTTGAAATAAAGTCATTCGAAAATTCATTGACGTCCAAAGAACACATATTAAAGCTAAAAATTTTGTATTCGAATTCTGAATGAAACATAAAACTAACGAGGATGATTTCAAATAAAAAGTTTTCATAAGGATTTGAAAAATATAGATACGACAACAGTAACGAATTCAAAACGTATTTAGTTATTTTTATCCTCCCCTAGAAAATTAGAATGCCTAAATTTTTTTTCAACTGTAAAATTATCTTTTTTCTATAATAGCACTTACTATGAAAGCTTCGGGTGAAATTTCACCTAAAAAATATATATTCGAAACATCCTTCTCAGAACTATTTTAAATTTCAAAAGTTTAAATTATTTCTCTACAGGAAAAAAGTACTTATTGTCTAATGTCCTAATTTCTACTAAATGCTAAACTTGTAAACAAAACTGAATTTATTTTTAGAAAATGTATTTAATTATCCTATAGCGTCAGAAAAATATTTAAAAGACTGCAATTTATCAAAGGACTGACCCCATTCTTCAGCTTCCATTTAAACATAAAGTCTAATATGTTTATTTATTACCATACAAATAGTTGGTTGTGACTCTATTCTAAAGAGAAATGTATTCTAATCAACTTTTCACAATAACTGTTCCATTTTCTTTCCCAAAGGTTGCGTGTAACATGAAATCCTATAAAAATTGTCAAAAATGTTCGAAAATAAGTACTTTATAAACTCAAAATGACTTCATCTTTAAACAATGAAATGAGTGCATGTATTAAACAAACTGTGTAAGTTAAAACAAGTTTTTTTATGGATAACACATCACTAAAGAATATAATAAATTTTGATATGCATTATATATATGTTTTCAGTAACCCAAACCCAATTAAAAATTAAACCCATTTTCTGCATGTTTTTTAATGAAGAATCCAAGCGCAATACCACTCATTTTAACAATCTAAGTTCCTTGAATCTCATTAAAATTATAGTAGGGTTATCTACCTAATCAATATCGCATGTTAAACTGCTGGAAGTTTTTAAAACTAATTTGAAACTATTAAAAATGTAATATATATTATAAATAAAAATATAAAAAAATTCTTATACACATACATTAGAGTATGTGTGTCATAAATCAGCATAAAAACTAAACCTAAAAAATGTTGAAATTATCTTTCTCCTCTTTTCACTTCCTAATATGTACACTAATATATATCTTTATTAATATATGTTTTCTTAGAAATAGTGCCAAAAATGTCATCGATAACTGTCAGAAATAAAATCCCAAATGATTCTTATTTTATTTATTCAAGTTTCTGTCTTTCATGTCAAAGAAAGTTGTATTTCTTAACCTTAAAAAGAGTCGTACAATAGAGAGCTGCATAACTGAAGATATTAGTCTACCCATCAATAGAAACAAAATGAGTCATCGATAATTGAGAGAACCTTTAAAATCCCCTATGATATTTATATTGTTTGACCAATTTATTGTCATTTAAGTGAGAGAAAATTGCATTTCTCAACCTCAAAGAGCGTCGTACAACAGAGAGGTGCATAACTGAAGAAATTAGTCTACCCATCAATAGAGACAAGAAATAGTCATCGATAACTGAGGGAACCTTTAAAATCCCGTATGATACTTATATTATTTGCCCGAATTATCGTCATTTAAGTGAGAGAAAATTGCATTTCTCAACCTCAAAAAGGTCGTACAACAGAGAGGTGCATAACTGAAGAAATTAGTCTACCCATCAATAGAGACAAGAAAAAGTCATCGATAACTGAGGGAACCTTTAAAATCCCGTATGATACTTATATTGTTTGTCAAAATTATCACCATTTAAGTGAGAGAAAATTGCATTTCTCAACCTCAAAAAGCGTCGTACAACAGAGAGGTGCATAACTGAAGAAATTAGTCTACCCATCAATAAAGACAAGAAAAAGTCATCGCTAGCTGAGGGAACATTTAAAATCTCGTATGATACTTATATTGTTTGTCAAAATTATCATCATTTAAGTGAGAGAAAATTGAATTTCTCAACCTCAAAAAGCGTCGTACAACAGAGAGCTGCATAACTGAGAGAAATTAGTCTACTCAATAATATAGGCAGGAAACAGTTATCGATAACAGAAGGAACCTTTAAAATCCCGTATGATACTTATATTGTTTGTCAAAATTATCGTCATTTAAGTGAGTGAAAATTGCATTTCTCAACCTCAAAAAGCGTCGTACAACAGAGAAGTGCATAACTGAGAGAAATTACTCTGCCCGTTAATAATGACAAAAAATAGTCATCGATAACTGAGGGAACCTTTAAAATCCCGTATGATACTTATATTGTTTGACCAAAAATTATCGTCAATTTTGTGAGAGAAAATTTTATTTCTCAACCTCAAAAAGCGTCGTACAACAGAGAGGTGCATAACTGAAGAAATTAGTCTACCCATCAATAAAGACAAGACACAGTCATCGATAACTGAGGGAACCTTTAAAATCCCGTATGATACTTATATTGCTTGACCAAATTATCGTCATTTAAGTGAGAGAAATTGCATTTCTCAACATTAAAAAAAAGTCGTACAAGTGAGAGAGGCGTATAACTAAAATTTGTATTATTGTGAGGAATGATTAACCTACGATTTATTATCAATAACGACAAGAAACAATCTCCGATAACTAACAGAACCTGTAAAATAGCGAAAAGTTATTTTATTTATTTTTTTTTTGTTATTATTAAATTGCTTCATTCATGTAAAACGTATCTGCATTTCTCAAACCAAAAAGCGTCGTACAATTGAGAGAGACGTATAACAGAAAGTTGTATAACTGAGTGAAATTTAATATTATTTCCCATAGTGTTTCGTCGGGACTAGATAAAAGTGACTTAAACTTAGAGACTCACATAACTGTGACGTACGTAAGTGAGATTCACTGTATGTACTTTAAAAATGATCCACTAGCAAAATTAAAATTACTACGAACACATAAATTAATATTTTTTAACGAATACTATCCATCCCATCTTGAATTACATTGAGAGGAATTATTGCAAATTAATTCATTTCTGATACATGTTTAATAATTATTCATGTAAATTTGAGTTTGGTGAATTTTTTTGGCTACAGTAAAATTTTTGCTACAAGGGGATTAGAACGGTATATGCTACTACTTAAAGCTCATTCTGAGAATGCAGTGCAGTGATGAGCATAAGTTTGGATGGGACAAAAAAATAAATAATAAATAAAAAAGGGCATTATAACTTATTCACTTACAGCGTATATGGTAGCAGTGACAGTCCCACTAAGTCTAGACTACTAAATATTTATTTACAAAAATATCAGCTATGTATAACTGTGCGAATGGGAAAACAAATGGCTACCCTGCTAGGTATTTCAAAGTTCAGAACAGTTTCGTTTACTACCTTACAGGCATTACGTGTGGTTTATACCAAGTCGGAGTGACGATACACTTACAACCTCATAGGCAGTATCATATAGTAAATTACCATAGGGAAGATTCCGTATGGATTTACAATATTCACATTTCCGTAAGCTAACAGCTTACCTAGAGCTTTCCTCTCAATCAGTCACGAAGTCGAGAAAGTCGGACTTCAGTCTTTATTCTCTGGCTGCGATAAAGAAAAAAGACCCTCTCCCGCAATTCTTTCTCTTTTTATCTTCGTTTCTTCAATTCGCAAAATTTCCAAGATAATCCGGTTTCTTTGCGCCATTTACTTGCCGACAAAGACCCCGGCGGCACTCTATCTACTCTCTTCTTGAAAGATTCCGCTAGAGAAAGGGTTTACAACTGGCCCGCGAAGGCATTTAGAAAAAGATAAGTAAAATAATTCAGAGATCCTTAGTGATTTTCCTTCTCTCAAATTCATTAAAAATCAGTAAAGAATATCACAAGCAAATTCGTCTTTGCTTTATCTTCTGAGATTATTATTAGGGAACTGAAGGTGTACCTCCCTTCACTGATAGATTCAGGTAACCCTGCACAATACTATTTTCAAATTATCTTTTTTTAAATTTGATTTTGATTCCATTATTAATTTTAGTTTGCTTTTAAGTAATGGAATTATCCCTGTTAGTCAATATTATTCCATATAAACTGACACACTTGAATGATCGCCATAAAAATGCAATTGTCTGGGGTTATAATAATTTTTCGTTTACTTTTAATTTCACTCTTTTTTACAAATGTAAAATAGTTAATGTTCTGATACCTTTAATTATTGTGCATAAACTTTAAAAAGCTATTTTCTTATTTTAATTTTTTATTTTCTCACGTTTATTCTTATATTTAAAATGTAAAAATGGGCATAGGTCGCAGAGACCAATTTTATAAAACAAAGATTTTCTACTGGTTTAAGCAATTAAAATGACTATATATTTATTTTAACTAAACTCTGTGCATATTATACCATACTCGTACCTCTGTCCTACTAGCAGAATATTACGGAAATTTGCCAATTATGAAACTGTGGCTTGAAATCATACATAAGATTTTCTATATACTCTCTAGACCTTATGAACTGAAAACTTCTGCTCTTGAGATATAGGGGTCACCATATAGGCTCGATTTCCACTGTAATGACTTGTGAATTTAAATCACAGCAATGAAACAAAATCATAGTGGACTGATTTACTTTCCCACGACGGTCAGTACGTGCATACTGTGAAATAAATTACTAAGAAGAATATAGGTGCAGCTGTTGACTTCGAGTTTTAGTGGGGACCCCTGCGGAGGAGTTATAGCTCAGGGACTGGTACAAGTGTAACGGTCAAGCCCAGACAGGGGTGTAGCCGTAAGATATGACTGCAGGGACTAAGCAATAATGTCAACTTTCCCAAAAGGGGCCATTTTAATTTCTTCACTCCCGAAGAGGGTGGAGATGTGGGAAAATTTCCCCAATAAGTGATTGGGAAAGAGAAAAAAAGGGGCGTTGAACCGAGGTATAAATTTGTGGAAAGAAAGTTGGGAAAGGAATCGAGGTCGAGATTCAAGAGTTGCTGGGCACATTGAGAGCCCGTGAGCAAGCGAGAGAGCCCGGGAGAGCAGACGGAAATGTTGCCTGATCCCTCAGCCCACATCTAAAATGAATAACGACCTTTACGCCCACCCCGATGTTCATCCTGCCTAGAAACCTGCCCGGAACACTGCTTCTCTTTTGAATGACTGGAAGTAAACATATTTAATATATCCATAATTGTTACTTGGGCCTCAGTTAATTAATTCAATATTTTGATTAAGGAATAACGTACAAAAAAAAGAAAATTGTAATGATTGATGAATATCGAGTAATGAATGTCATATATAATCAAGAAAGAAATATCTGTGAATAGTGTACATAATAAATGTTTTATTTCAAATATATGGTAGTATATTTTTTTACTGTGTTTCCCCTTTGAGAATGAACACTGGTGTTTGTACTGTAAGTACTTTACAACACATAGTTTCTTATAAAAGAAGTATTTAATGGAGACATGTACAAAGGCATTTACAAATATATGTACAAATTCATCCTTTCTATCAACATACGCTCTAACCAAAAAAGAGAGCTAAGAAAAATTTTTGCCAAATGTTCTCGAAGAAAAATGTCGATTAACAACGCAAAAAAAAGTTCTGCAACAGCCAACCGCTGTGATCTTATTACTGCGGTCAACCCAATCGACCACTCACCTCCAGTCTCTCCAAAAAACTCCCCATCTCTTCTTTGTCCCAGTTCGTCTTTTAACTCCCTTAGAGGAGTGGTAGTTGATTCCCCGGGGCTGATGTAAAGGTGAGTATTGATTCAATTTCATTCTCTTTAAAAGGCCTAGTAATTATCCTAACCTTAACTGTGTCTATTATTGGGAAATTTTTCAGGTAGGAAATTTTAGAGGGGCTCAAAAACCTTTCAACCAAATTTGTGTGACAAGAAAACCTTCGCCATATCTAATCGAACTTTCAACATTTCATCAGTAACTGTCCGTTACGCCTTTGTCATTGCATTGGAAATGACAGGAGCAGTCTTACCCTCTGTAGATAGATCCATTGAGTGATGAAGATGCATGTTACGTCGTTACACCACACAGAAGTGATATAGTCGATTTTTCTAGTTCTATGTAAAACTATGGGGGAAAATAAATCTCAGTCTGGTCGGCTCTCACACACACATTATATATATATATATATATATATATATATATATATATATATATATATATATATATATATATATATATATATATATATATATATATATGCACTACGTGATAGAGCAGCAAATTCTCTAGCAGATAGCTTTCCATTTAAAAAAAACCACTGAGAAAAATATATTTAATTTCATCATAAACACTTCTTCAAATGCAATTAAACATATTTAACATATTTAAATTGAAAATAAGAATAAAATATCATCCTTAAGAACAGTTCAAAGAATTTAGAATTATTACTTTTATGTATGGTTATTAATTTCCAAAGGTGTGACATGTTCTGTTTCATAGAAAATATCTTGTTGAAATTTTCGCTAAAATTGAAGGGGAGACAATTTTGATTTAATTTATTTTATATGGTATATATATATATATGTGTGTATGTACGTATGTGTGTATATACATGTGCATGAAAGATACATGTGTATCATATTAAATGTTTATTGTAATAGGCGACTAAGAAATTACATGTCTAAACTCTAGCCATATCATTTATATGTACATATTTTAATGTATGTAATACCCAAATGCATACGCTAACAAACATTCACACACACACACACACACATATATATGTATAGGCTGACAAACGCATGCCCACACACTTCATATATATATATATATATATATATATATATATATATATATATATATATATATATATATATATACATGCATTTCACAAGAAACGGAAACTCCCCCCCTCCCTGATGAGATGGATTATAATTCCCCTAAATGGGAGTTTTAGAAAGAGATGCAAACATGACCTATCCAATTTGCTCCACTTTTCCTAACAACCCAAGGCTAAAGAAATGTCGATAATGTAAGGATCCAACTTAATACAATTCTCAAAACAAATCTTTATTGTCAACTAAGGGCGCATACCAATGAACCTTAACCTGTCGGCTAACTTTCCAGTTTGTTCGTTGACAGCTGAAGAAGGACCCTTTTCTGGTTTTTTGATAGCAATGCCTCGGTGGTCATAAGTCTCCGTAATTTAACAACATCCATATCAACTTTAGAATTCAAATCCAAATTCATTCCGATATCAAAAAATATCGGAATCCCTGCTAATCCAACCCTCTTATAGCCTAGAGTAAATTCTGAAATTTTTTATTCTGAAGTTTTAAGTGTACAAGGAGGTTAAATCAAATTTTTTTAATTTTCAATTTTTCGACAATTTTCTTATAATTGTAATATAAATTGTTATTACATGAAACATACATATAGAACACTAAAAACTGGTAGAAAATAGTTTTTGATTAAAATGCGAGATCACAATATTCCTTAACCTCCTAATGCAAAGTTTTTTTTTTTATTATTTTAGAAAAAGGCCGGCGAAAAAAAGTCAATTTTTTAATGTAAAAAAAACAATTTAGAATGTGGTCTTGACAAAAAAAATTACAAAAATACAAAAATAATCAAAATTTTTATTGCAATTTTGGATTTTGATAACATTGCAGAAAATAGCCGAATATAGCTTACGATCCCATGTGAATGATAAATATCAATAAAACGATTTTTTTTTTTTTTTTTGCATTCACATTGTTATTTTCAATCCTTGATTGCATACGAGTGTGAAAAATTATAGAAACACAAAGTACAAAGCCGCTCAAATTATCTCGATTGTTCACAGTTTGGCCAGTTTAGAGCCCTCGAGTTAACTCGAGAGGGCACGTTAAGGGATTAATAATGCTCCTAATGCACAACGAAATAACCAATAGCTTATATTTTTTCATTTTAACTTTAGAACTTAAAAATTAAATATCATTAAATCATTTTAAAAAGAAATACATAAATGTAATGCATCTGAATTATTTTAAAATTTACTAAATCAATACAAAAATTGTCAAATTGAAAAATATTCTTAAAGTTTAGAATTACGATGTAGGAGAAACAAAAACAGGTTTCAAGGCAGTAAAATAATCATGGTATTCAAAAAATGTCATTTGATAATGGCACGTAAATCTAACTTGATTTTTCAGAAAAAAAATTCCTTTTATAGTTTTGATAAAAATATATCATTTAATAAATCCTTTATCACTTTAAAGATAATACCAATCTAACCTATAATTTAAGGAAAGATTATCTATTTTAATTATGAAAAATTTATATATAAAATTTGGAGATATTTTTAATAAACATTTTAACAGACATAATTATTTTAATAAGTATAAATTTCTCGTGATTAATAGCAATTAATAAAAAAAACTTTATTTGTTAATAGTTTTGCTTCAGTTGTGCAAGGCTTTAGTTTACCAGGCCTTAATAAATTCATTTTCTTGCCAGACATATTTATAAATAAAAATAACAGCGGTTTATTTCTTTAATTCTTTACCTTATATTTGGTTCACATCCAAGAAAGGTTTTCTATTTTAACTGCACTGGGCATTTTAAATATATTTATTATGCCTGTCCTTTTAAAATTTTGTATTAAAGCATAGTTCTACAAGTTGAAGTTGTGTTCAATTGACTCTTTTAAACTTGTTAGAATCTTGTTGTTTTAGTTCTAGTTTATGAGAAGGAGAAGAGAAATTTTGTCTCCTTATTTTATAATATGTGTATATATATATATATATATATATATATATATATTTATACATATATATATATAAATATACATACATATACATATATATACATACATATATATTATAAAATAATGAAAGTTAATTCTAGGAATTTGACAGTAATCTTATGTTTCGAAAGATTTGAAGGATTAACGTTTCTGAATGCTATCATTTAAAGTTTAAAGAATGTGAGCAATGCCCTTCAAGGAGTGAAGGGAAATGTACCAAGACTTTCTTGTTTTTTGACATCCAAGTATAACACAAGTTCCGCTTCTTTGATCACATCAATATGTTTTCTTTTCACTATTTCCAAATAAGAAAATGCCAAAAATGTTTTTCTTTCCAAAATAATATTTTCGAAAGAAGCATACAGTGTTGTTATGGATTATTTAATGTTTCACTATACCTCCTTCTTTCTCACACGCACACACATATATATTTACATAAAATAAATGTGTATATAATTATGTATGTCACACTATTTTACGAGATTCTTGAAACTGTTTGCAGTGAAAAGAGCTTTAACCCATATTGTACCACACCAACTAAATATTTCTGTAAGTTATTAAAACTTAATCCATATCATTAATATGGTGTAACTAAATATATAAAACCAAAATTTTGAAAAAATATTTTTAATTTTTTATGCAATTGGCCTTTCTTATAAATAGGACAATTGTCCATTACACTACTAAAACTTAACAAATATCACTTACATTGCATTAGGCTGATTCATAGATAAAATTTGGGGAAACAATCAAAGCAAAGTCCAACATTACATTTTAAGCATACTGTTGTAGGTTTTCTCTTGCAGTTATTGAACTGGCAGTAAGAGAGTAAGTTTATCTTGCAAAAAATCTAAAGTTTTCTGAATAGAATAGACATCTATTTACCCCTTGTTGTGTCCAGTTGTGTGAACAGGTGTTTGAACTGGTTTTCATTGAAATATAAGAAAAGAATGTGAGGTATCAATGCAATATCGAGTTCATAGAAAAATAATCAGGATTGGACCACCGTCTTAATTTTAGGGCTTTTTTATACTTACAAAAGACACATGTAGAATATATTTTGCAACAAAAACTTTCAGCTACATTATTAGCTTTGTTTTTAAACTAAACGTAACCCCCACAATGTTTAAAAAATAATAATAATAAATATAAAATAAAAGATTAAAAAATGACAATTTTTAAGACTATTTAATGAAGGTTAATTCTCCAAGAAATATTCCAGCCTTTAACTTCAGTTCATTTAACTCATTCTGAAATCCTTTGGCATCATATTCCAACTTCTAGACAGCTACGTATTTACATACACTGTCTACCAATAACTATTTGGCCACCTTTGATAGAAAAAGAAAAACTAACTTTATTCAAAATCAATTGTTGGTAGACTTCATAAGAGGCAATTACAGCGTGAACCCTCCGGAGCATAATTTCCACAAGTCTTTGTATTACAGATAGTGGTATTGTCTTCCTCTCGGCTTTTAGTAGGCATACAATTTCCTTCACCGATATTGGAAGGATAGTACACCCCTTAATTCGCTATCCAACTCGTCACAGAGGTTCTCGATAGGAAAGTCTGGCCTCCGAGGTCAGTCATTCGATGAACTCCATTAGCACCATACCAAACTTGGTTAACCTCGAAACATGACAAAGCATTATCGTACTGAAAGTGACAGGGGTCCAACCCGTAAAACTGCCACAATGTAGGAAGCAAACTGTCATCCAAAAAAAGTGCAGTAGGCATCGACCGTTGGAATTGCAGAAGGCCATCATGGGTGCGATTCTTCCTAATTTCTCTGGACAGCACTCGTCTCTCTCTATCTCCCAGTTTCGTTGCTCTGCGGACTCGGGCAACATTGCGACAATCGCCGCTCACCTTCCACCTTTTAATCACATAGGCCACTGTCGACTTTGATAGCTATACATGTTCCTTTAGGATCGGCCACATTTGTGAGCTGATAATTATATCTTTCGAAATCAGAGAGCTCCAATGCGCGGCATCTTGCATGAGACTAATGCCGATGCTTTTTCCTACATGATGTACACCGGAGGAGGTCGTGACGTACCTCAGATATCGTCATTTGCATAGGCGTCCAAATACTTATTAGTAGACAGTGTATATTGTAAGTTTGAAGTTCAATAAAGATATTCTTTTAAATTCTATAAAAATTCCTCAGCATATGATTGGAAAAAAGTGCACCAAAATTTTCATACGTTTTGTCTAAGTAGACACTTTGTAATATCATTTTATCCCATAGCTTTACATGCACTGGTTTAACAAAAATATTACAATTAATTCTAAGAAAATTCAATTTTTTTGGAGTGTGTTCTACTTAATGATTTTCACTAGGTCTCAGACACTGTGGCTGATTGTGGTTCATAAATTTTTTAACCCCTTAAAAGACAGTTTTTTTTAAGCCGGCCAAAAAAAAATCAATTTTTTATGTAAAAAAACACAATTTAGAAGGTAAATATATACTGAAAAATGAGCGAATCGGAATCTGAACATGAATACGCTGTAGGAAAGCGGCACACAAGGAAGAGATCAGTCGGAAAAATATATACTTTATATATATTTTTATTTATACTCAAATAAGTACGTGGGATAGCTTACAATCCCATGTAAATGATAAATATCAATAAAACTATTGTTTTTTTTCTTTCACACTGTTATTTTCAATTTTCGATTGCATTCGAGTGTGAAAAATAAAATATAGCAACATAATGTAAAAAGCTGCTCGATTATCTCGAGTGTGCACAGTTTGGCCAGTTTAGCCCGTGGCGTTAACTCGAGCGTGCACGTTTTTAATTCTTGAACATCAATCAAAAAGAATGCAATAGCTGCATTCTACTTATTTACTAAATTATTAATTTTAGTTACTAAATTGTTAATTTTCTTTTAAAGTATTTTAGAATTACATAAATGACAATTCTAAAATATTTTAAAAGATTATCCATAAAATCCTCAGTTAACTTTTCTTTTTCCTTTTTCTCAGTTTCTATTGGAGGTTTCGAACTCTTTTCGGCGTATGTTATAATTTGGTAATTATGTTTTCATCATTAAATAACAGTATTAGCAAAAATATGCAATCTCTAACGATTTCTAGATTGGAAACGATTTCTAGATTGGAATTTTCGGATAATTTTTTGTAACAAGTGATGTTTACGTAATAAACTAGGACTTTGCTTTTAATTTATACAAACTGAAAAACAAAATTGTTTTGAAAAGAGAAATGACTAAAGGTGACCAAAGCTAGAATGTATTTCAGTTTTAAATTGAAAGGCATATTACCGCCTCGAGAATCCCTACTCATAGCCATAAAAGAAAATAATAGAGTAGATATAAAAATCTCATCTATGCCGGCTGTTTATTTATATCGTGTTAAAATTTTTAAAAAATATACTGCATGATTGGAATATTATTAAAATATTTATTATTGTTATTGTTATTATTATATAAAATATTTAATCATTTGGTAGGACTTGGTAATTTTTTTTAACAATTCTCATTATATGTTTTCACGAAAAGGTAAAAGTGAGATTGGTTGAAAGCATTTCCCGAAGCCAGAGATCAGGTTTTCACTCAAGTTATTCAAACTGAACTGTTGGTTGATGAAAGCAATAATTTTCTTCTCCTCCACACAAAGCGCGGTGGAAAGGGTGGATATTAAGTGCATAGATATTTCTAAAAGTTTTAAACCCGGCATCTGATAATTTCCTGCTTCTATAAATTTAGCTCAGATTTTGCTTCAGCTTCACGGATGTTGCTCTCTTCACTCTTCATATGACGGATTTGAGTTTCAAAAGCAAATTATGGGGGTCTATATTTCTCTTTTTCGCCGATTTTAAATTAGTTCATTCCCCTATTGCAAATCTTTCTAAAATAGCCGACAATAACGAATCCTATCTAAAAGGCACTTCAGACTGGTTCGTTGTAACCACAAAATTTTTCTTCACTTCTGTTTCAAAGCCTTCATAAACTAAGGCTTACAGCTGAGTTTCAATGCCCGAGTAGTTATTAATATACTAATACTAAATAGATATTAAGTGCACAGATAATTCTAAAAGTTTTAAAAAAGACATCTGATAATTTCCAGATTTTATAAATTTAGCTCAGAATTTGCTTCAGCTTCACGGATGTTGCTCTCTTCACTCTTCATATGGCAGATTTAAATTTCAAAAGCAAATTATAGAGGTCTATATTTCTCTTTTTGGCTGATTTTAAATCAGTTCATTCCCTTATTGCAAATCTTTTTAAAATGGCCGACAATAACGATTACTATCTAAAAGTAACTTCAGGCTGGTTCGTTGTAACCACAAACTTTTTCTTCGTTTTGGTTTCAAAGCCTTCATATACGAAGGCGTATAGATGAATTTCAATACCCGAGTAGTTAGTAATTTTCATTTTACGTATTAATATTACTAACTACTCAGATTTACATAAATTTACCCAACTTGGATTTTTGGAAACATTACCTGTTCGAATGCTGTCCTAAACGACCAATTAAAGATAATATCAATAGATATTTTGCCTAACTGTCAAAAAAGCTACGACGACAGAATCTTAAGACGTGAAGTAAGAAATACTGCAATATATGTCATTAAATACTTAAACTCAGCGATGATTGGTCAGTCGATAAATTCGTCGATCTCATAACTGAAGGCTTCTCGGATCGAGATTCGAGCCCGCCAAAGATCTGCCAATCATTATAATGTCGGAAGGAACACATAAAATAGATCCGTGGTTACATGTCCTCCGGATTCTCAAACGATACCCCTCTAGGTGACAGGCCAAGTGTATGAACAAGTCGGGAATCTTCTGATTGCTACCTGCTTCTACATTAAGATGACCTACTTTGTTTTCGGGGTCTTTAGGGAGTGATGTTGGCGGTCTATATAGTGTTCTCATAATAAAATGATAAATAAAATCAGTGACGTTGTACAGGAGAATGATTAACAGGTAAATGCCCAGAGTTATTAAAAATAATAGCGTTATATATATATATATATATATATATATATATATATATATATACTGAAATTTCAAGTTGTTTAGAGAATTAGGATCTGTTCTTTTGCTACCTTTGTGCCTTTCAATTACTGTAAAAAGATATATCTTTTAGTAGTTATTATAAGCTTTTAACCTCCAAAGACGGGTTGTCAGAGCTAGTCAGGAAGAAACTGAACTGTAATAATGTTTGATTTCTTTACATACGTGTATATATTTTTGTTCTATTATCCCTGAATCCCCGATTTTGGTCGTAGTTTTAATTTAATCCCTAAGTATAATTGTATAAAGTAAAAAAGATTAAACGAAAATATCTCGATAAATCATTACTAGGTATTATTCACCTTATGTCACGTGGGATCATGTTAAGGTCACGACTGCTGATATGAATTGATTTTTTGACAAAGCTATCAAACTATTTCTTAGTTACGAAATAAAATTTCGAAATCACCAAAATCACCTTTCTATGCATAAAACTCTTAAGAAGGAAATTCAGCTGTAATAGAAACGTGTTCTGTTTTTTCACATATTTTTAGGTATAAAAACATGGATTCAGATTTTTATTCGTATTTTTAGTTTAATCTCCAAGTATTACTGTAAAATCTAAAAAAAAAGAAAAAGAAAAATATGAAGGGGGAGGTAGAAAAAAATATCTAGAAATCTTTAACAGCTAACTTTTTTATGACACGTGGGGCCGAATAGAGGTCACGACTACAGAGACGAGTGACTCTGCGACAAGACATCCGAGGTATAGACAGTTTAGCTCCCTCTAGTCCCCTGTCACAGAAGAAAAGAAGAATAAAAATATTATTTACGTGTGCCCTGATCTGGTTTAATTCATATTCTTTTACCGAATTCAAAAACCTCTTCTGCTTAAGAAATTCGGAAAGAAAACATATTCTGACTCATGGATACAGGACCGGGTCTACCCGTTTTGCGGTTGGATTAAAAAGTAAAATAACACCCCCTCAAACTCCTTTCCTACGATAAAAATTATTATAAAAAATAAGCTTTTGATAAAGAAAGACCTACAAAATTTCAATGGTCTTTGCAAATCTAAGAGGAAAAATTCCACATACTTGCAGGTTTTGGATTTTAATCTTTTTCGCCGCCACACACAAATCACAAAATTGACACTCCCTAACTTTAATCCCTAACTTCCTTAACTTTTTAACCACTTGCCTTACATTTTTTTTTTCAAAAAAAATTACAAAAATCATGACATTTGTTTATTTTATTATTAAATACAATTAAATGAAACAAAAAAAATATGTAGGTTTTAAGTTGAATATTTAATTTTTTACAGGGGTAAAAGCATTTAGTATTATTGTTAGTTAGCTATCACGAGTTTTCTCGGGCAAATGGAAAACAGTTAAATATTAGTCCTTGAACGATAGTTTTTGAATCAAGGGACAGCACAAAGTGATACCTGACATTCTGTACAGTGGTATCTTGTCTGTTTTTTGACTGGCTTACCTCTGGAATCTGTTTTGCAAGAGTTCAGAGTACACTGTCTCATTGGATTTGGTTGTTTTCAGTAGCAGAAATAACATTTAGAAAATGTCTTGAGGTTAACCTGAGAGATAAAGGCCTTATGGGGGGGGGTCTTCCTGATGTGGCAGAAAACTCATCACTATGGTTTTGTGAAATTAGTTTTTCAATCAGGGGAAAACAAGTGACCAGTCCTGCCAAAAGAACCGCAAAACAAAAAACTTGCCTAACCGATAAAAGCTGAATATTTCCTTTCCTTCCCTCCAGACCAAGTAAAACGTGATAAAACAAATCGTGCCGACAAATTCCGCTTTACCAGAGTTTTCTCGGGATAACAGTGAAATGCAACTTATCCGAACCCGAGATAACTCGGGATAATCAGGCAAGCGGTTAATATTATAATTAATGTGAAATATGAATAGTAAATTTTAGAATTTAAAATAAGTTTTTACTAAATTTTATAGGTTTTAGTTAAAAATTAATGAAATATCAGGGTGAGTTATCTCAGTTCAGCTTGAACCCCCTACCCCCTCTTGAAACTGAATCCTAGCTACGGGCCTTAGTGGTACATCAATTAAAAAATCGACACGTTGATTAACTGAACTTTGCTCTGAAAAGAAAAATTATTTTTTACTCCCTTTTTACTTTTTTACCACTCTTCAATCGAATAACCGTTGAATTATGCGATGGGGTGCTTTTTCCGCCAATATAATAACGAAATAAAAATTACTCGATCAAGCATCTCACAAAAAGGTTTCATTCGATTATTTTTGAGTTCTTTTTTTTTTTACTTTACTAGTATAAAAAAAAGCTCAAGAATGTTTTTTTTCTTTTTTTTTAACTTTTTTATTTTTCAATTTTTATTTTTTTTTTTTTTTTTTTTTTAAATTTTTAAAGAACATTTTTAATGCAGTTTTTAAATTTGTTTGTATTTTATTTTATTATTATTTTTACTACTACTATAATACCAACATTTTTTAATCGAACAAATTTAAGGAAGTAGCATTTAATAAAGTAAGTATCCTTATTTTTAAATAATTTATATATTTTATTTTTTAATACTTCCTGCAGTAATATTTTTTTATATTTTTTTTTTTTCTTCAAATCTAATATTTTTTTATACTTTTTTTGTTATTTTTTTTTTTTTTGCATTTATTTTTTATATTTATTTTTCCATATACTTGACTATATAAATTTTTTAAATTAATAATTTTTAAAATATGCAGATTTTTAAACATTTTTAATTTTATTTAATTTTTTATTTATTTTTAAATATTTTTATTACTAATTTATTTTAAAAAAAATTCATTAAAAATCTAATATTTTTTTTATTTTTTTTTAGTTTTTACAATTGCCTCAGTTTTTTTAGTATTTTTTTTTTTTTATATTTTTTACATACTATTTTTATAATCTATTTATTTTTTTAAAGAAATAAAATTTTTTTTTAGCAAGTATTTTTTATAAATCTTCTTAAAAAATAAAAAATTTTTTTCATTTGTATCATATTATTTTTTATTTACTAATTATTTACAAACCAAAAGATAAAAAAAAACAATTTTTATCATATTAACTTTTTAAATAATTTATTTTTTAATTTAGTATAATCATCATATTTTTTGATAAAAAACGAAATAAAAATTCCTTCACTCTCAAAAAATTTCATACTTTCTTTTTTTATTTTTTTCATATTTTAATACTCATGATTTTTTTTTCATTACACATTTTTAATTTTTAATAAAATAAAAAGTTTTTGCAATCTAAGATAAAAGTTTTTAAAGAAAATTTAAAAATGCAGATTTTTTAAACGCTTGTGTATCATTTTATCTCTTTATTTACTACACTTACTACCAAACGTTTAGTAGGAAGCGATAAACACGAAGAAAACGACAAGTACTACTTTAATTGAAACAAATTGCGGCATTAAAGTAGCAAATCTTTACTTATTTAATAAGGTGTAGTAACTCCTATCTTATCATTAGAATAAATAACATTTGGTGTTTAAATAGTCTTCCTGCAGTAATAAAAATTTCTTCTAAATCAAATGCCTCCCTGTATTTTCTCTTAATCTGTCTTCAAATCCCTAATATTATTTACTCATACTTGTTTTGGCATTTATTTCAATACTAGTGCTTTTAAACCTGACATAATAAATATTTTTTTACTAGCATATAGCCGTCATATGACGGAATCAGTAAAATTTTTTGCAAACTAGAGATAAAAGTTTAAGAAATTTTAAAAATGCAGATTTTTTTAAACATTTGTGTATCATTTTATTTTATTTTTTTATTTACTACACCTACTACCAAACGTTTAGTAAGAAGCGATAAACACGGAATAAGCGACAAGTAATGTTTTAATTGAAACAAATTGCAGCATTAAAGTAGGAAATCTGTACTTATTTAATAAGGTGCAGTAACATATCTTATCATTAGAAAAAATAATATTTGATGTTTAAATATTCTTCCTTCAGTAATGAAATTCCTGCTAACTCAAATGCCTCTACTTTCTCTTAATCTGGCTTCAAATCCCTAATATTATTTACTCATATTGTTTTTGCATTTATTTCAATACTACTGCTTTTAAACCTGACATGATAAATATTTTTTTACTAGCATATAGCCCATCATATTACGGGATCAGTAAAAATTTTGCAATCTAAGACAAAAGTTCTTAAAGAAATTTTAAAAATGCTGATTTTTTAAACATTTGTGTATCATTTTATTTTTTTATTTACTACATTTACTGCCAAACTTTAGTAGGAAGAGATAAACACGAATAAAGCGACAAGTACTGCTTTAATTGAAACAAACTGCAGCATTAAAGTAGCAAATTTTTATTTATTTAATAAGGCGCAGTAACTCATATCTTATCATTAGAAGAAATAATATTTGATATTTAAATATTCTTCCTTCAGTAATGAAATTTCTGCTAAATCAAATACCTCTCCGTACTTTCTCTTGATCTGGCCTCAAATCCCTGATATTTCCACTCATACTTGTTTTTGCATTTATTTCAATACTAGTGATTTTAAACCTGACATGATAAATATTTTTTACTAGCATATAGCCCGTCATATGACGGGACCAGTAAAAGTTTTTGCAATCTAAGATAAAAGTTTTTAAAGAAAATTTAAAAATGCAGATTATTTTGCTACGAATTATCTGGAACGCTCTCAATAATTTGCTTATCTTCGTACTCCTCTAAAGTCTCCCGGTACTGTGAATGCAATTTAGAATCACGTTGAATTCATTTAGAAAGATAATTCAAAGTTTTCTTAGCTACGTCATAATTATAGTCATATTAGAAGTTCTTCAAAATTTTTTTCCTCAGTAAATATCAAAGTAAAATAATCAAACTGTATTTCCCACTTCCCCCTAGAGGTAGATAGAATTTGTTGTTCATACTGGTGATAAAATTTTCATTCCAACAAAAAATAATCCATGATTAAATTTTAAATTATCACATATGTACCTAATATATTGTTTAAGCCAAATATAAAAGAAAATTATTTGCATACTATCTAGGTTCAGTGATAAAACGTATGAAAATAATGCAGACAATATGTAAGTAATTTAACCCATATTGGACCACTGTCCTATAAACAGGACAGTAAATAAAATTCCATTTAATAATAAAGTTATAAATATTTTCTGAGTGGATATTATTTTAACACCTTCAAAATAGACACACTTTAGCATAGTAACAAAAAAAACTGAGAAATAAAATTATATTGTGTTGCAAAATTTATTTTCAGCTACCTCTTAAAAATTGTCATTTTTTAATCTTTAATTTTATATTCATTATTATTATTATTTAAACATTGTGGAGGTTACTTTTAGTTTAAAAACAGAGCTAATAATGTAGCTGAAAGTTTTTGTTGAAAAATATATTTTACACGTGTATTTTGTAAGTATAAAAAAGGTGCCCTAAAATTAAGACGACGTCCAATCCTGATTATTTTTCTATGAATTCCGTATTGCATTGATAGCGCACATTATTTTCTTATCTTTCAATGAAAACCAGTTCAAACACCTGTTCATACACCTGGACACAACAAGGGGTAAATAGTTGTCTATTCTATTCAGAAAACTGGAGATATTTTGTAAGATAAACTTACTCTCTTACTGTTAGTTCAATAACTGCAAGAGAAAACCTACAACAGTATGCTTAAAATGTAATGTTGGACATTGTTTTGACTGTTTCCCCAAATTTTATCTATGAATCAGCCTAATGATATTTGTTAAGTTTTAGTAGTGTAATGGACCGTTGTCCTATTTATAGGACAGCCAATTATGTAAAAAATTTAAAATATTTTTTCAAAATTTTGTTTTTATATACTTAGTTACACCATATTAATGATATGAATTAAGTTTTAATAAACTACAGAAATATTTAGTTGGTGTGGTACAATATGGGTTAAAATGATTAAATGACACGGTTAAAGGAATGACGTCATAATACTAGAAAAAATGTTATTTTAACCTTTTTATAAAATATCAAATTGATAAATTTAATCGCCTGTTCTTAACTGGGAAAAATAGGGCTTAAAATAATGGCATTAAAGGCTAGAAAATGGGAGAAGGGATGGATTTCGGATGTTTCTAACCCTAACTCATCAAGAATCCAATATGGATGCATCTATCCATTCTAGGTACAACCGCTTCATAAATTCGAGGGCTGACGGACAGATAACTTAGGCTATTATTATATAGGGAATGATTGTAAACAATGAAAAAAAATGGGAACAGTTTGTTAGAGTATATTGAGAAAGGATAAAACAAAATCCTATTTAATACATAATTTGTCATAAGTAAATAATATTGCACACACTTAGGAAATAAATAGGATAATAAACATTTAATTATTACTAATACAAAATTAAACCTAACTAAAATAACTACTTTATAATGTGTAATTTGTATAAAAGAATTAAAAATTTTAAAAAATTCGATTTAAAGCTAAACACCTAATTTAAATATTAAAAAATCTGATTGCTATTATTAAAAAAGAAAATCACGATTTTTCCCAAACCTTCTAAATACGCTAAACATGCTTGTTTGAATTTGGATGGTAATAAACGAGAATTTTTAGGCGTGCAAATTCCAAGTAGTGAGTCATTTATTTCAAAATCGAGTAGCTCGTAGGTCTAATCGGTAATGACTCATATTTTATTTAGCTTTTGTCTATTTCTTTGGATCGATTGGGGGTTAGTGAGTTTGAAGGCGAATTCCGAATCATAGCAACAAAACACAATGGATCGTTACGAATACACTGTGCTTTAGTAACGTTTTTTCCAATAACCCTATCGTCGAATAACTGTTTGAATCACACGAATTGAAAAAAAACAGATTCTGAGAGATCCTAAAATATCTATCTTTTTCATTACTAAAGGACTAACCTGTGCATAAAAAATAAAGGAAATTATGTTCATTTTTTTAAAAATTCAGATTTTTGGGATATTTATATATAATTTGTTCTCCTCTATTATCATATGAAAAAGACTTTTCCTTTTCTAAAATTTAGAAATCAGTGAATTTGGAAAGAAAACAAATGTGTGATTCAACATGGTTTGGGGGTAAAAGCTCCATTTCGTTCTGGTACAGTCAAAAATAAAATCAGCAAGCTCCATTACATAATTAAACTAAGTCCTCGTGTGCAAAACAGTAGATCGTAGCGCTCCAAACCATAACAAACATAATTAAACTGGATAACGGATGTGATCGAAAAAGGCGTATAGATCAACAAAAAAAGTACGAAGTTCCCAAACCTTCCAGACCAAACGTTATTTCTGCCGCGACGAAGGAAGTGTTACCTAGATTGGAAAAACAGTGAGTTATCCACTGAAGTGCATATTAAAAGACATCGAGAGTTCATCACTGAATAAACCGCATCTAAAGATCAAATCGAGCCACGGTACTGCCGACCACAAAGATTGTGTCCACGTCCAAGATATCTTTCTGAGTCATGTTACGTAATTACTGAAGTAACTGACAGAACACTTAAACATTGACAACTATTCTTTGCCAATTTTAATTAGTATATGTTACCAAATTACTGTTTAATCAATGGTACAGTTTAATCAACATCTATTTTTATCACTTTTATTTAACTTCACTTGCATGTCAGTTCAAATTTTCTAACTAATTTTTAATGGCCTGCATGCCGAACAATGGCCGGATAGTTAGGGCACTGATCTTTGGTACTGGAACTCGTGGGTTCGAATCACACTGTAACAATAAGCGCCAAACCGGGCCCATATGGCCGAGAAGTCCTCCAGGCATATCCCGGCGACGGTGGGCAGATCGCGAGTTTTGGACCACCCACCCTTGCAATAATCCCTTCGAAGTACCCGGCCCTCGCGCGTCGCGCCGCAGGCGCAATCCACAAGCGAACGCAGAAGACGGGCGCTACAAGAGGAGAGAATTTGGTATACCTACTGGATGCTCAGCGGACCTCCTGACGCCGGAAATAGCGAGGGTGGAGCGAACCACGTGGGCCGAAAACTGAGACATAAGCAGGAGGGAATTTAGCTGGTTGCAGCAGATAAGACGGGAATCCGAAGGTAGCTGTTAGCTTATTGAAATATATAATAGAATAATAGTTGAAATAGAAGCATTTTGCCCTATTAATCCTGAACAGTATTAAGACAAACGTTAGCATAATTTAAAACTACATTTATTAAACGTAAAAGTAAAGGAAAATAAACACCGGCTAACTGCCGTACAACTACGACCACACTGACTGATACATAGCCTTCCCCCCCCCCCGAGTACTTATCGGTAGGGAAAGAAACGATCTTCAGACTATGCAATACGTCAAGGCTCGAAAGAAATGCATGCATAATATATATGCTAATATCGTCAGTGGTTATGAGACTGTAATAAAATAAAATATTTAAATTACTTATAAACTAACTAACTTTCTAACATTGGCCACCCCTCTCATAATCACTGACTGTACACAAGACTGAAACAAAACGTACTCGATCCTCTAAATATTTACAGATATCGTACAATTCTAATATTTTGACAAAGTCATTACACAAATATAATTTCTCACAATACAAACAAATTGACTTAATTATGAACATCTTTCATATCTTTAAAACAAAAAAATAAACTATTTACTAAACTTCCAAGGAAAGACGTTACAGTATATCTTCGTACAGTTCTTTCATAAAATTATAAAGTTCAATCTTACTTAAAGGTTTAGTAAAAATATCGGATAGATTATTTCTGTTAATATGCTCTAATTTGAAAGATTTTTCAATTGCAAGATTTCTTAAAAAGTGATACTTTATATGTATATGTTTAGTAAGATTATTTTCTATGAGGGAATTTGAAAAATCTATTGCGGCTTTATTGTCACACAACAATGTACTCTTAGTGCTGTCGAAATGAAATGCATTTAAATTTCTACAGTTTTCGAGGATTCTTATTATTCACATTAATTCCTTTGCTGCTTCTGTGAGTGTTACGTACTCCGATTCCATTGTAGATAAACTCACACACTTCTGCTTGAAGGCCCTCCAACTAACAGGTACCTTGTCTATAAATAATATAAAGCCTCCCATAGATATACGGTCGTCACGATTCGACGCAAAGTCAGAATCGGAAAAACATCTGACATTAATTTCTTTTATATTTGATAAGTTTAACATATAATGTTGGGTATTTTGGACTTAACACAATAGTTTAAGCAAGTAGTTCCAGTGAACTAAACCGGGGTTCTCCTGAAACTGGGAGAAGATATTCACGGCATAACTTATATCGGGTCTAGTTCGACCGGCTAAAAATGATAAACATCCTATTATACTACGATAAGGTAATTTTGACATCTCTGAAATTTCTTGTTCTGACTTAGGGCAATCTGATTTTGAAAGTACTACTCCTTTTGCTAAGGGTAAAGAGGAAATTGGAAAATTGTATTTTTTAAACATGTTACAAATTTTACTAATATAGTCCTTTTGATGAATATACAAATTTCCATTTATTTCACAGAATTCCACACCAAGTAATTTTTTCGTTGTACCAAGTATTTTCAAGTCAAACTTGTCTTTCAACATGTTTAGAGAATGTTCTATGCTTACAGACGTTTTACCAAACAGAACAATATCGTCAACATATAATAACAGTATAGTATTATTTTCATGATAGTAAACACAACTACATCATTCAATTTTTACAAAATTCAAACTTTCTAGGATTTGTGTATCTCAACAAATCATTCTCTACCACTCTGTTTCAACCCGTATATAGATTTGTTCAGCTTACAAACGTAATCTGGCATTTCAACATTAATATAACCTTGGGGTTGAGACATGTATATAGTTTCTGAAAGATTAGCATATAAGTATGCATTTTTGATATCTATTTGACAATGTTTAAAACCAAATAAGCAAACAATTATAGTAAAAACATAAGAATTAGGGTGAAATTTATTACAGGGCTAAAGACTTCATCGTAACTTTCCTCTTTTCTATGCTTATACCCCAATGCTACTAAACGTGCTTTATATCGAACTACCTCCCCCTTTTCATTTTTCTTTACGGTGTAAACCCACCGATTACCTAAAACTTTATATTTACTATTTGGGGGAACCAGATTCCAAACATTCCTTTCTTTCATGTTTTCAATTTCCTCATCCATGGCTTTATGCCATTCATTGAATTCTGAAACCTTTTTACATTCCTCAAAATTACTAGGTATAATTATTTCGACGTGATTAACTTCCGATTTGTCGTTATTGATAACTTTACCCGAAAACTTATTTTTACTACTAAAGTTAAATAAACTGCCTTTATATTCAATTTTGTGCTCATTACAGTACTTTTGTACATCGTTATTTGATCTAAATCTAACATTTGTACCTTCTATACCGTAGTATATATCGGTACGGGAGCCATCTTTTCGAGGAACGGCTCTCCTAACCCATTCAATGTCCTCACAGGGAATTAAATTTGAGGTGTCGATATGGTTTTAGTCTTCCGTATCAAATTCCTCATCGTCTGAAATTGAATTATGACTTATTTTAATTCTAGGGCCCAGGACAGCTTCCTTGTGCATTAAATCTTCTTGAAATGAAACATTAATCGTTTCAACTACTTTCTGCTTATTTACAAGCCATATGCGGTATCCTTTTGTCTTTTGAGCGTATCCCACCATAATACCCTTTTTGGTTCTCAAATCGAGTTTTCTTCTAAGCTTTTTCGGGATTCCAACATAAGCTACACAGCCAAATGTCTTTAGATGGGTTACCGTGGGTTTTCTGCCACCAAATAGCTCAAAAGGAGTTTTAGTCATATTTTTGTGGCAAACGCGGTTCCACGTATACGTAAAGCATAAAAGGGCTTCTGCCCAAAACCTCTTATCTAAACCACTATGACTTAACATTGCTCTAATGGCATCTACTGCAGTGCAATTAAATTTCTCAGCGACTCCATTTTGCTCAGGAGTGAACGTGTTGGTTCTCTCCGCTTTTATGCCTTGTTCTTCTAAAAAGTGGGAAAATTTTGTGTTACAAAATTCAAGACCGTTATCGCTTCTAACAGTATGCTGATTAGAGTTTAAAAAGCGTTCAGCTCTCTTTTGAAATTTTACAAAACAGTTAAAAACTTCCGATTTTTGAGTCATTGGGTATACTACGACCTTTTTAGAAAAGTCTTCTATAATAGTTAAAAAGTATTTACTCCCACCCAATGATACTGCATCCATTGGACCGGCAACGTCCATATGTAGTAACTCTAGTGGTTTCGACGATCTTATTGTAGGAATAGGCTTAAATGACAGTCTTCTACTTTTAGCTAACTTACAATCCTCACAATTTATTTTAACGGGTTTAAGTTTTGGTATGCCCTTCACAGAGTCATTATTACTCGTTTGGCTGATATATTCCGTATTTACATGATTATACCTATTATGCGATAAAACTAAATTATCACTGCTTTCAGATGCTAGGATTTCGACTTTACTGTTATCCTCATAAACAGTTCTATTCTGTATTTTAAGATAGTGGGGTTTACAGTAATATAATCCTTTGATACGTTTAGCATAATATAGTTTCTGACCTTTTTTATTAAAAACCCATATTTTTCCCTTATTTCCTACAAACGAATGTCCGACTTTTTCAATGCATGGCCCTGATATAAGATTACGACATAATTTGGGGGTGTACTTTACGTTGTTTAATCTTATTCGATTAAGTTTACTACCGATACGAACAGTAAAATAAACTGTACCAATCCCCTCAATTGGGCTAGTTACATTCTCTATAGCAAGAGACATATTAATATATTTTTTTGAGGTTTATAAGAAGAAAATATATCCAAATAGTTACAAAAATGGTCGGAGGCTGCCGAATCAAATACCCACGAAAATTTGTCAAGAGTGGTTGATTGATTTACACAAGCTTCCGTTAACAATTCAGTAATGTTAGAACTTTTATAATTACTTTTACTCTTATTTCTAGTGTTACTTTTAGGAAAATTACATTTG
>CM063508.1:174944488-174966988 GCA_032207245.1 Pardosa pseudoannulata | reverse complement strand
AATTATATACATATATACATATATATATATACATACATATATACATATACATACATATACACATATACATATACACATATACATACACATATATATATATATATACATATACACATATACATATACATATACACATATATACATATATATATATACATATACATATATATACATATATATATATACATATTCACATATATACATATATATACATACATATACTCATATACACATATACATATATACATACAAATACATATACACATATACACACATACATACATATATATATATACACATATATACACATATATATACACATATATATACACATATATACACACACATATACACATATATACACACACATATACACATATATACACACACATATACACATATATACACACACACACTATATTATATATATATATATATATATATATATATATATATATCTATATCTATCAATGTAGTGTGTGAAGATACTTGCCTTTATTACCGTTTTTATTAGCAATCACTTTCTAGTTTCAATTTTCTAATTCCAATTTTCCTTTTATATAAATGGTGTCTATTGGTGTAGCATTTATAATAGCTGTTGATCACTCATGAAGAGTGGCTGTAATATTGATAGTTATTTAAATTTCATATTTGTTTTAATTTGTGCAGTCCATGATTACTTAGATTTGAAATATTCATCAATATTTATGAGGCAGAAATGATTCTGCTATTAATAAGTTAAACAGTTTTTATAATTTGTTTAGATTAAAAATTAGTTCTGTACAGAACGCTTGTATTAAAAACATCATTTTTTTGTTTTTAATGAGGAAAGAAAATCTTCAAACAAGGTCATATGTGGCAACTTCATTAATTTTTGCATTTGAAATATGATTTTCTCCTGAGCAGCTTTCTTGTAACTTTTTGATACCCGAGTCATTTCTGCCAATTACATATCAATGCATAGCTTGAATCTAAGTTATTTATGGACCACACAGAATAAAATTTATAAAGAAAGTTTAAAAAGTTTGAAATCTACAGTGCGTCACGTTAATGATCAGCTACCGCTTTAAACATCATAGGATGCAATTTATGAAAACGAAAAAAAAAAGTTTTATTTGGCATAACAAGTAAAAAAGTACTGTTAATGGAGTTTCATAATAGATAAAGCCATCTGTCATGATTTCACTCTGTGTAGCGGACGAAAAACTTAATTCATGTGAATTTAATTTATTCGAAATGTTATAAAGTGTCGATCCCAATGGAAAATTTGTAATAATAGAAATTACTTGAAAATTTTGTAGATTGTTTATAAGATTTCTCTCTTCCTACGTCTCAAAAGGAAAACTCATTCTAAGAAAAAAATAAAAATTCTACAAGCTGTTTTTTACCGGTATCTAAAAAAGACACCAGGCATTTGTAGCGGCGTACCTTAACGGTGTGCCTACATCAAAGAACTTTGCTTTGGGATATGGACGATACGCTTATGTGGAGACAAAGGTGTTGTTTTCCCCTGCATCACGATGTCTAGACTTTTGTGTCCTACAGTAGCGAAACAACAGACCAGACAACGGGGCACCCAGACTGATAACCAGAAAGATCATCATTATAACTACAAAGGAACGCCGCGACATTGGATCTTCGTCGACACAAAATTCCAGAGACTTCCGGGTTTGCGGCCGGTGATTGTCTAGCCCAGACCAATCCTGTTGGTTGAAGGTGAGATCATCGGTAGTTACTTAGCTAACAACCAGTTAATTCGGAGGTCGCCTTGACCAGTCTCTTTAAAGGAGAGTTTCCTTAGCAATAATCCCACCTTGGGATCACTTCTTTAAGAGTTAGCTAGGAGTCAGCTAACTAGGAGATCGTCTTGACCAGTCTCTCCTGAGAGTTTTTCTTAGTGAAAATACCACCTGTGGATATATCTCTTGAGATTAATAACGATACACTGTGCCTTGGGTTTTCTTTTAATTCGATCTTCTTCAGGATTGAACGTGTATTTCTCTTAGGAACTCTGACTTTGTTTTTATCTTCTTCGAAGATACCAATTGCTACTTCAAACTATCTTCTAATTGAGTGTATTGTCTACATAATTACTGTCGAGAACTTTACTCTAGAACTCTAGAAAACTGGTCATTTTTCAGAAGCGAATGGGAAGGTGTAAATTGTTAGTACCATGAAAAATGATTCTTTGAGTTCAGTAATGCATATTCTTAATATTAAAAACAAATACTATCTCAATTACTGCAATCTTAGAATTGTGAATAAATACTTATGCAAATTAACTTTAACGCTGGAAGCAAAATCTATTAGGATTCTTTAAGAATCATACTGAAGAGAATAAACTTAGATCGATGGGTTTGTCAGTACTATTGTAGTGAGTCTTTGACTTCAGTTTTCAAAATTATCAAGTGTATTTTGTAAAATGAAATTTACAAAGCAATGAATATGTTTGAGACAAAGAATTCAAAACAGCCAAAGATTGAAAAAGAGAAACTTTATTTCTTTGTTACTTTATTTTAAATGATTAAATTTCATTTTAGAAGAAATTTAACCATTTCCATTGTAATAAAAATATTGAAAATTAGATAGATATACAAAAGAAAATGTTTGGAGAAAATGTATTGCAAAATTTAAATAGTTTAGTGCATCATTTTAAATTTTAAATTTTAAAAAAGCTGACATCTATGGGGGAATATTATATGCAAGGAAAAGAAAATATATGTAATTCAAATTATATTCAATGAATTATACAAAAAACAATTTCTATATCCCTGTTTCACCCAACATATTGCTCTCGTACTCCTTATCACCCCTTCTCCACTTTAATTTCTGATGAAGGCGAACTCCCATGTTAAAAACCTAGTTACCACTGTTCTCGAATTTTCTTTTCTATGCTTCTATTATAAACATCAGAATATAAATCAACTGGCAGAACTCTGTGTGGAATTTAAGAATAAATTGATCATTCTTTTTTTTTTTAACTACAAATAAATGTATTAAAAAAACTCAGATTTCACTGCTTTTTACTGCAAGTGTTCTGCAAGTATTCTAGTTCTGCAAGTAACTGCAAGAATTCTTTTTTTTTTAACCTACAAATAAATGTATTTAAAAAATCAGATTTCACTGCTTTTTACTGCAAGTGTTCTGCAAGTATTCTATTTCTGCAAGTATCTGCAAGAATTCTTTTTTTTAACCTACAAATATATGTATTAAAAAATCAGATTTCACTGCTTTTTACTGCAAGTGTTCTGCAAGTATTCTAGTTCTGCAAGTAACTGCAAGAATTCTTTTTTAACCTATAAATAAATGTATTAAAAAAATCAGATTTCACTGGAAGTGTTCTGCAAGTATTCTAGTTCTGCAAGTTATTGTAAGTATTCAGTTTTTTAACCTACAAATAAATGTATTGAAAAAATAAGATTTCGCTGCTTTTACTGCAAGTGTTTTTGTTTTCAAAAATTGAATAATTGTTCCAACTATATGTGAATACCTCGTTATCTTTCTGTTATACTGCTGTTAAGAACATCACTATCCACTAGATCTCGAACTCTCGTTTCTATACTTCTATTATAAACATTAGAATACAAATCAACCGACCGAACTCTATGTGAAATTTAAGAATAAATTGATTATTCTTTTCTAAAAGTCTATTGTTTTATCAATTAATACAAAAAGATTTTCTACGAAACTCCCATGTTAAAAATATAGTTACCAGTGTTCTCGAACTCTCTTTTCTATACTTCTATTATAAACATCAGAATACAAATCAACCGGCCGAACTCTGGAATTTTAGAATAAATTTATCATTCTTTTTCTGACCTACAAATAAATGTTTTAAAAAAACTCAGATTTCACTGCTTTTTAGCAAGTGTTTTTTGTTTTCAAAAATGGAATAATTGTTCCAACTATACGTGAATAACTAGTTATCTTTCTGTGATACTGATTGTCGTATTGTACTTACAACCTTAAAACCAGTGTTCCTTTACAAAGGGGAAACACAGTAAAAATATGATACCTTATATTAAGATTAAGACATTAATTCTGTACTTTATTTACAAATTTATATCCTTGATTATCATATATTATAACCAGCAATTATTTATGCCTTATATTCATACTTACACCATAATTATTATAATTCTCTTTAGTTATGCGCCTTAATCACAATGTTAAATTACTAACAGAGGCCTAAATGACCGTTGTGAATATTTTTTTTACCTCTAGTACAGGCACAGGAGAGCAGGGAGCCTCACGCGATGTGTCGGTCCTTCACTCGGTACAGAGGAGCAGGCAGGGGCTTTCCTCATGCGGTGTGCCGGTCCGGGCGTTCGGGCGCACGGGACGAGTCGGTGCTGGTGAGCTGGACTTGGGATTTCGATGTCCAGCTACTCTTGAATCCCGACTTCAACTTCTTTTCTTACCTCTTTTTCCTAACTCCTCACCTCACTTTTAACGCCCCTTTGTCTTCTTTGCCAATCGCTTGTTTCGTGAAAATTTCCCACATCCGCACCCCCTACGGGAGTGCATATGGGCTCATTAAAATAGCCCCTTTTGTGAAAGCTGACATTTTTAGCCCCTGTCCCCATAACTCACGGTTACATCTCTGTGCGAGCCTGACCGTTACGCTGGCATTCCGTGATCTATACCTTCTCCGCAGGGGTCCCTAAACTCGAAGTCAACAATCGTAGTCCTAAATTCTTCTAGGAAATTTCTCCCACAGCTGTGCATGCACATGCAGTACATCGTGGGAAAGTACCTCGGTACACTGTTATACTGATCAACACTACCTACAAAGCGCTGATATCAGCTACATTTAGATTTTTTCTATGTATAGTGCAGATGGCAATCCAAAAAAAGAGAGGTGTGCAACTAAATGTAACAACAGTATAAATAACATAAAATATTTTTCTACAGACATCATGCAATTTATTTTAAACGTCTATTTTTAAAATCATTCTAAAAGACTATTGTTTTTTATTAGTTAATACAAAAAGATTTCTGTATTCATTCGATATCGTCTTAACCCTGAGACAGTTTCATTTTTTTCCAGAACTCGATCAAAAGAATGCCACATTTTTGTATTGCATTTTTTTGTTCATTTTACATTTTTAAGTAAAGATATGTTATTAAAATTAACATTTCTAATATTTTTAAGCATTTATTTCAATTTTTTTCTTTCTATGAAAGCATCATAGAACTGAAGTTGACCTTTAGTCTCATCAATATCTAAGTTAATTTTGGGAATTCCAGTGAAAGCAAATCTAGGAGTCGGATCCGAAGAATTATCACAATTAATTTTAAAAAATTGTCTTGCATCACTGATTCCATCTGTACTACTATCAGAGTTACTACTATCCAGGTCATCTAGTAAACTGTCGTTACTATCATTTACAGATAATTCAGTTTCTGATTCCGAGTCACAGTTCGAATCACAAGAAATTAGCTCCATACGCTCCGAATTATCCATTATTTAAAAGTAAAAATATATTATTCAACTCTTACATCAATAAAATTATCAGGTGGTTAGTAAAATATAACCAGAAAGCTATACACTGAAAGATAACAATTCGTCTTCTGATACAAAGCGTGCGAAAAAACCCGCGCTTTTAAACCAATCAGAGTAGAAAATACAATAAACTGCAAACTATCATTTGCTGGAAGAATAATTTGTTACTAAAATTGGGAAAAATACGGCTGAAACAGTGCAAGCGAAATAGAAATTAGATTGCCCGTACGCCGTACGGACAAATCAGTAAAGACCCGAAAGCTGTGCCCGTACTGCGTACGGGCAAAACAGGGAAGGGGTTAACAGGATTCTACTATATTTATTTCCCATAATGGCAATATTTATACTCTTTTAAAAATGCAATTGAAAATTGAAAATATTAAGATTTAAGCTCCCTTGTCCCCTTAAGCAGTAAATCCCGGTCTCACAACTCCTTGTATTATCCCAATGGGAAATAAGATAAAACGGAATGCAATATAATGGAACGCTATTTATCGACCGTCAAACTGAAAAACAGAGAGTAATAAACGAGAAAGCTTCTTATCAGTCGTATCTTTACAAATGTTTCATTTTTTCTCTTAACATTTTAAATTTTAAGCATCAAAGACAGAGAGAGAGAGTGAGACTGAAATGAATCGATACCGTGCTCCAGGGTATTTTTTCTCCAATCTCAGTTTTCCGGAGACGTAAGCAAATTTATCGTGAAAAGCAGACATCGATTTGTACGGAAAAAAAGACGCACATGTTAGAAATGAATAAAAAAGATCTAATGCAGTGAATGTAAACATTTTTTTAAATTTATATGATGCGTCATATGACTTATCATTTGCATATTCCCTTCAAGATTCAAAGTTGGTACCGTTTCTTAAAGTAATGCTGGTGCTGTAAAAGAGATACAGTACTGCCATCTGGTGGAGACTAGCAGCATTAATAATTGTTGCTGTTGTAATGTACTTACAACAAAAACACCGGTGTTCGTTCTCAAAGGGGAAACACAGTAAAAATATAATACCTTATACTTGAACTAAAACAATTATTATGTACACTAATTATTTACAGATGTTATTTCTTGATTAATATGACATCCATTACTCGATATTCATCAATGTACAATAATGCATTACAACTTTTTATACGTCATTCTTTAATCAAACAATTATGAGACCCAGATAATAATTATGAATATCATTAAGTTTACCTCCAGTAATTACAGGGGAGCAAGCTGGGGCTGTCAACAGGCTGGACATCGGTGCAGGCGTGTGTTCGTAAAGGACGTCGGTACTGGCGTAGCGGCTGTTATTTTTAAAAAAAATAGTTATTCTTTTACAAAATTTATTATAGTTACACGTTTTTGTAAACAGATCATTATTACGGTAATTAACAACTGTTTTTATTGCAAAAAAATGTCATCTACTAGATATAATATGGGTTTAGATAGTTTCTGCAAACATACATAAACAGTGTGGTTTGTACTACTCTACAATCTTTGCTAGAACAGTGATTTCGTTGACATGGGGAACACCATTTACACTTTTTACTGAAATTTAAAATGTTGAATTGGTAATCACTGTATATATGTTAAGTATTGGAAGCTGGTGTTGCATTTTTGTTGCGTCTATTACATATTTTGGAGGAATGTACGTATTTCATATTTTCATATATATACACCCAAAATATTAAAGAATACCATTCTAAAAAGGAGTATACGCAAGAAAGAAAAATCATGTTCTTGTAAATAGAATGAATATTTGGTTTCATTTGTACCGGACGAAAAGATTACCCTTCACTCAAAGGATATGAGAATGAGGAATATAAATTAATCAATATGAGAATGAGGAATATAAATTAATCAATATGAGAATGAGGAATGTAAATTAATCATTGTTTTCTCTATTTTTTTCATTGCATAATGTTTTGCAATATTTTACTTGATTACAACTCATTCCTCAAAATTTTCTAACAGTTATCTTAGAGCTATTTGTTGAGTTTTAAATACGTTTAGACTTAAAAATGTGAAAACAACTAGCTTAGACTTTACATATAATGCCCACCGTAACATCATACAAGTTCCGATGGACATCCTTTCAAAATCAAAGATATCATCCAAACTTCAGTATTTTAGACTTCAAAGTCACTTTCAGTAGAGCCTATGTAATATTAGGGTAGTCAAAGCATGTAATATTTTGGATATATTATGATTCGACTAAAAATAGCCAAACAGCCTAGGAAATATACTGTGAAAACTCCCCTTTGTTCCTTGGAAACGCCAAAGCAGCTGATCGGATCAAACCTGTTTATCAGGTCAATAGTTTGGCGTCGTAAAGTCTAGGATCTTGACAATCGGTTTGAACGGTTGCTACGCTCCTCGTGGATCACGTTAATGAATCCTCAGGAATTCCGGAATCAGGACAGACAGCGAATGAGAACTTCAGCTAAAAACTAACTGTAACCTTAGCTGCTAGAGTTCTCAAGTAACTGGGATCTTAACTGACCCAAAAAACAGTTGGCGGAACCGTAACTGACCCCAGGTATAAAAAGCCTACAATTTTGCCACTCAGTGCTTTTCGACAATTTTTACGGAGGTGCTTTAACCTCGTGGAGACTTTCTCGTTTTTTTTTTTTAACCGTTGCCAGCTTTCTAGTTCGGGAGATTCGTAAAGTCCGCTCATATAGGGAGTGGCAGAGTCTCTGAAACAGAACGGGGGATAAATTGGGTTTTCATTGTACCCTGGAAAGCCTCCCCACTTGTACGAGATTATTAAATCTCTTTTACTTTCGACTGTGATCGTCGTGAGGAAGTTATACAGGTAACCATCCTTTGCAGTTCTACATGATTTGGGAATTAGAATCCCCTTGTAAATAGCCGTAGTTAATCAAGAATAAAAGAAATTTCGAATTTTATCTTATCGTGATCCATTCTTCACGTTACCTCTCACTCTAGAATACTGAAGTCGTCACAATATAAAAGGCCTGTAACACAAATATGCTGGCCAGTACAGAATCAAAATATGACATCAGAACTATCCTAATTATTCCTTATCTATTGCCTATTTCCCTATATCTACCTTCTATTCTCCTCAATACTATAATAGCTCCATCATTTCAGTGAACAAATTTACTTTATCGAGCTAACATTGCAAGTATTTCCCGAATTTCGATTAATCCCGGTTCTATATGCATATGACTTGACAAATATCTACGACTTCCCTCCTTGCGATCAATACCTGCTAATACATGACGGGTTAAGAATCGTATTTGACATTATACTACAATAGCGCTTTAAAAACCAGGTTAAAAAATATGAGCTTTGCCCGTGAATTTGTTTTCTAAGCTCTTGCATAATAGTGTATAAGCTGAAACTCTAGGATCTGGTTATTTTAGAGTTATAAAATAATTTAAAGAGTCTAAAAACTTTTAAATTTTCAGTCTTTAATGTATTAGCATTTATTTACAAACATTTCTGCATATTTTATATTATTATTTCTCCGACATCTCAAATGGAACGATGCATAACAAATATTAAATTATTTGCATCATGTATCACGTTCGTACCTAATTAAAATCTTAAAATGTGTTTTCTCAGATTTCTTATTTTGTAGTCTGTTTACAGGATATCTTACGACCTATCGTTAATAGCTTGATGTGATTTTGTGTAATGATGTAAATTTATATTTCGGTCCTTATACATCAAATAAATTATTTGTTAGATTTTTTAAATTTTGAACAATGATTAGTAAATGTATTAACCATTTTCTGTTTCATACCATTGAATAATTTAAGCATAATTTATAAATATGTGTGCTCAAAATATATAGCATTATTAATTATATATACGAAATAAACTTTATTGTAAATGTTAGCTATTTTCTGATAGCTTACATGCAATTATCCAACAGTAACTAATGCTTGCATGAGAACGAATATAGTTTTATTAACTGCTTGTCACTAAAATTCTTATTTCAATTGGTCATTGGTTCATTTATCAATAAGAGAATTAAATTAAAAAATCCAAGATAACTTATGGTGCCATATATTGACTATAGTTACAGTTATCAGTCATAAGCTATTATTTTCTATTGGTAACCATCAATAAAATAATTTAATTGAAAAAGGCCAAAATAACGTATGGTACCATATAGTGACTATAGTTACAGCTATCAGCCATAAGCTATTATTTTCTTTTGATATTCCTCAGTAAAAGAATTTAATTAAAAAACGGCAAAACAACTTATGGCGCCATCTATTGACTATAATAAAAACTATCAGTTATACGCTTTTAATTACTATTAGTATTAATCGATAAAAAAAAATTAAAAAATGCCCCAAAAAACTTATGGCGCCATCTATTAACTATAGTTACAGTTATCAGTCACAAGTTATTGTTTTATATTGGTATTCATCGATAAAAGAATTTAATTTAAAAAAGCTCCAAAATAACTTATGGCGCTATCTATTGATTATAGTTACAACTATCAGTCATACGCTTTTAATTTCTATTGGTATTAATCAATAAAAATTAACAAATCCCAAAATAACTTATGGCTCCATCTATTGACTATAGTTACAGCTATCAGTCATAAGCTATTATTTTCTATTGGTATTCACCAATAAAATAATTTAATTAAAAAACGCCAAAATAACTTATGGCGCCATCTATTGACTATAATTACAACTATCAGTTACACGCTATTAATTTCTATTGGTATTCATTGATAAAAAAATTTACTTAAAAAACGCCAAAATAACTTATATCGCCATATATTGACTATAGTTACAGCTATCAGTCATAAGCTATTATTTTCTATTGGTATTCATCAAAAAAAGAATTTAATTAAAAAACGCCAAAATAACTTATGGCGCTATCTATTGATTATAGTTACAACTATCAGTCGCTATCAGTCATAATCTATTATTTTCTATTGGTATTCACCAATAAAATAATTTAATTAAAAAACGCCAAAATAATTTATGGCGCCATCTATTGACTATAGTTACAACTATCAGTCATAAGCTATTAATTTTCTGTTAGCCCTTGCTTCACATATGATACTGAAAGGTTTCCGTTATCAACTCGGTTTCCGATGTTGTTAAGTTCATAAAATAACGTGTTGGCATACTTAAAAGATATATGTTATTTATGTGATTCATATGTTTTGTAAAAGAAAAAACAATATAAAAACTAACGAAAATAGTTACATTTTTCAATCAATACACGAGAAAGTCGAGGCTATACCTGATTTCTATTTTTCTTTGATTTTTATATAATAGATGAGGGAGAGTGTTAACAACGACCGAATGGCGAATTTATTACCTCCAAAAAACGCGGATGTTGTAAAAAAATACGAAAGAGACGCCGAAACTCCTATTTCTTACGGATCAATAGTAGTATAGCCCGTGTGCCAGAGAGATAGACACAGATGAGTGAAAGTAGGAGTGCCTAAGCAGTGCAGAATAACCCCTGGCATTTTAAATTTAACGAAACTTTATGACATTAATGGCACTTGTAATTGAAGTCATTTCCAGTTATAAATCTACGTGTTTATTTCTACATTTACATAACGAGGTCGCATTCACACATATGCATACCTTCATCTATAGAGAATGTGCGCATGACGTCAGGTGCAGCAAAAATGGCAGCTCAACTTTCTCGTTGGCAAAACATTTGAATTTACTACGGAGTGTGCTTATTATTGGGGTTTTAATTTTGTCAATTATCTGAAGCTGTTGTACGTATGGTTGTACTAAGCCTTTCAAAAAAAGTGAAAATATTGGATTTTATTGCTTTCCTAAAGATTCTACATTGAGATTGCTTTGGATGAAAGCTTTGAAAACGCAAGACTGGACTCCAAATTCTTCTTCGAGAATTTGAGGCAAACATTTTCAGAATGGTAATAAAACGTTTTCAGAATGGTAATAAAACGTTAACCTTACTGCAATGTAATAGATTATATAAAACTAGCATATAGCCCGTCATATGACGGGATCAGTAAAATTTTTAATTTTCCAGAATTGTAAAGTACCCTATGAGGCAGGTTAAAAAAAATTGTTTTTTTGGCTGAGAATTATCTTGCAGCAAAAAATAATCGATGATTAAATTTTAAATTATCACATACGTACCTAATCTATTTGATAAGCGAAATATAAAAGAAAATTACGTAATATCTAAGTTCAGTGATAAAACGTGTGAAAATAATTCAGACGATATTTAAATAATTTAAAATAAGAAATGTTAAATGGGATGGTTAAAGGAATGACGTCATAATAGGAAAAAATGTATTTTCATCTATTATATAATAAATTGATAAATTTAATAGCCTGCTCTTAACCGAGGAAAATAAGGCTTGAAACAATCGCATTAAACTCTCGAAAAGGGGGGGGGAATGAGTGGCTTTCGAACGTTTTAAATACGACAGTATTTTTTGCTGTGTTATGAAGCATATTTATACAAATTTATTTTAGAATCAGATCGATAGTTAAGGAGAAGATAAATTTTACTCGCTTTAAATTTTGCTAACCCTAACTCATTAAAAATTCAACATGGACGCCTATTTCCATTCCAGGTCCAACTGCTTCAAAAATTCGTGGACAGACGGACAGATAACTTAGGCTATTATTATATAGGGGATTATTATTGATGGAAAATTAATCAAGTTTCATATAATTTTCCAACACTTCTAAAAAATGCAGAGTCGTCAGAGGTTTGATGAAGTATTAGGATTTCAATAAAATTTACACTTCGAATGTTTTAAGTTAAAATTTTATTTATGAAAATTAAACATGTATCGACTTAACACATAAATTAAACAAGCTATTCACCTGCAGCGTTAGCTAGAAATGCTTCCCCAGCTAACAGGCTTAAATACACACATGTGGTAGGAAATTTACATGCAGGTTTCAGTCACGGTTAAAGCTGACCGAAACTCAAACGCATCGGATGAATATAATTAATAATGAGATGATGTTGTAAGGAAGAAGTCTATTTTTTTTAATTTCCTAACAATGGCCCGCCTCTTCCTTACAAAAAACTTTAAATCGTTCATTTTATATCTATCCCTTCATCCGATGAGTTTTTACAAAGACTAATACATACATATACTTAAATGAAATAACCACACCAGTGGCAAATGTTACTGCATGACTTCAAGCAGTCAGCAAATAAAGTTCATTTACAAAACATAGTTTAGTAAAGTTACAGAAATTTTTACAAACATTTTCAAAAATTTCACATTTGTTATATATACTTTAATACAATGAAATTTTACACTTTATTTACAATAAAAATCTTTTCAACGAACTTTGATAAACCAACTTTGGGTAATGGTTTAGTGAACAAGTCGGCAAAATTCAGTTTTGTATTTACATAATTTAAAGTGAAAAGATTTTGTAGAACTAAATTTCTAAGGAAGTGATATTTCATGTCAATGTGTTTAGTTCGAGAATTTTCAATTGGGGACCTAGAAAAATTTATTGCAGCTTGATTATCACAGAAAAGATTACTCGTATTAAATGTAATAATATTGTGGTTTTTAAATTCATTAAATATACGGATAATCCAAATTAATTCCTTGGCCGATTCACACAGTGATAGGTATTCACTTTCCATTGTGGATAGACTAACACATTTCTGTTTAAAAGTCTTCCATATAATGGGCGAATCGTCTATGAAAAGAATATGTCCTCCAATGGTTGGTTGGAGTTTTACGGCGCAAGGTCCTGTTTAGTACATAAGCGACAAGCACAAGGCGTTTTCATAAAAACAAGACCTAACTGATAAAAGAGTCCTAACCTAATAACAGAACAAGGTAAAACCGTACCAGTTTAATAAAAGTATAAAAAGTCTGCAATGTATAAACTCAATTACACCAGATAGGTATGTAAAAGGTAAAAATGATAAAACATTTAAAAGCTAAAAGCACAATAAATTTTAATTAAAAGATGTAAGAAAAACTAAAACACTTCATAGAAAAAAAGTTAAATAGACCAAAATAAGCATATAAAACGTAAAAAAGATAAAAGACAGGAATGCGGGGGTTCATCTAGTAACTCCGTTAAGGTAGGATGCCGAGTACCAAAAAATAAGACATAAGCAGGCTGTAAATGGCTACAAGAGGTAAGTAAATGTAAAATAGTTAGCGGGGCCTGACAGAAAGAACATTGGGGTTTGGGTTTATTTGAAAGATAATTATGCGTGAGACGAGTGTGCCCAGTACGCAAGCGAGTAATTAAAACGTCGTGCTTACGATTAACATTATCCGGGAAATATCGAATGTTCTCAGTAATGTTGTGAAGCTTATTGCTGACACACGAGTCCCACTCGTTCTTCCACATAATATGCAGCTGGCGTTTAATTTCACATGTCAAATCAGAGAGGGGTATTTTCGTAGACATTAAAGTACTGGCATTCTTCGCTGCATCATCCGCAAGCTCGTTCCCGAGGATCCCCGCATGCGCTGGAACCCAGCAGAATGAAACTGCAAAACCTCGTTTATATAGAGAGGTTTACATCTTCTGTATATCATTAATAATAGGGTGCAGCGCTTCATCCGAGTTCAGAGAATCTAGTACACTGATTGAGTCAAAGCATACTATAAAGTGCCGGTTCTTCCTGTGCGAAATGTGCTTTAGAGCTTGGTACACCGCTTTACATTCAGCTGTAAAATTAGAGTATTGCTGAGGTAATCTCCAAAACCTCCTAACAGAGTTATAAACAAAGCTGCAGCCAACATATTCGTCAGTCCTAGAACCATCGGTAAAAACAAGATCATGCCCAGAATATTTAGCTATGTGGGCATAAAAGAGCCATTGATAAACGATATCACTAGTCTCACTTTTTAAGTAGCCTGGACAAGGATGGGTATATGATATCCGATAATTTTCCCAGGGAGGACAATTGAAGAGTTGTTGGGTTTCCACTGTTAAATCTGCAAGACTGCTCCGCTGTAGCAAACGACGAGTCCGCAGGCCAAACGGAGGTATGCATGAAGGACGATGTTTATACCAATTATCCAATGTAGTATTCAAAAGGTGACTTCTGAGTGGACGGTACGGATGGGCCAAACTGCGGTAGTATAATATAGTAGACAATCTGTCACGTATAGAGTTCAGACATGGTTCATTGCAGTATACGTATAGGCTTTGAACAGGTGACGTCCGGAAGGCACCGAAGCAGATTCGCATCCCAGTATGATGCACGGTGTCTAGATACCGTAGGAAAGTGGGGCGAGCAGAGCCATAAACCGGACAACCATAGTCCAGTTTCGAACGGACAAAAGAGCGGTAGATCCGTATCAAGGAACTACGATCCACACGCCAACTGGTGTTAGAGAGTACTTTCAGTAGATTTAAAGCACGCTCGCATTGCCTTCTCAGGTGTAAAACATGAGCAAAGAAGGTTAGGTGGTTATCCAGATAAATACCAAGAAAGCAGGTAACGGGCTCGACACGTAACTGAAGTACCAATATAAATTTCGGGGTCACCGTGGAGGCGACGCGAGGGACAAAAGTGAACGCAGCAGGATTTATCTGATGAGAAGGTAAAACCGTTTTCCTCATTCCAAGATACCATGCGATTAATCGCAGTTTGTATCTGATAATAAAGGTAATGTCACTATTTGTTCAAGAAATCTGCAGATCATCCACATACAGATACCCATGTACGGCAGATGGGAGTTGACGCAGGATATTGTTTATCTTAATTGAGAACAGAGTTACACTTAGCACACTTCCTTGTGGTACACCTTCATCTTGAGTGTAGGTACGAGACAGTGTACCCCCAATGCGAACATTGAAGTGCCAGGTATGCAAAAAATTCTTTATAAAAATTTGAAGATTCCCAACGAGGTGCCAGTTGTGTAAATCTTAAAATGCCGTACCTCTAGTTACGATCATAAGCTTTCTCGATGTCGAGGAACACAGATACCAAGTGTTGACGTCTCAGGAAAGCGTTCCTTATTTGCGTCTCAAGAGCAATAAGATTGTCCATTGTTGACCTTCCTCGGCGGAAGCCACTTTGAAAGGGAGAGATATAGCTCTTCTCCTCAAGAAGGAAAACCAGTCGGGTGTTCACCATCTTTTCACCATCTTGCTTAAGCAACTTGTAAGGGCAATAGGACGATAATGACGGGGATTCGTTTGATCTTTCCCAGGTTTTGGAAAGGGAACAAGAATAGCATACCGCGAGGCAGTAGGGAAAATGTGTTCGAACCAGATACGATTATATAAACATAGGAGTTGTTGTAGCGACTCTGTAGAAAGATGTGACAACAAAGTGTAGGTTATCCCGTCAGGGCCTGGCGATGATTTGCGACTCCTTTTGAGACACCGAAGAATCTCCTGCATTGTAAATGGGCTATTATACGCCATTTGGGTGCCAGAGTGAAAGTTCAAGTTCTGTATTTCTGATTGATGTTTGTAGCTGAGAAACGGTTCGGAATAAACACTACCGTTTGAAACAGCAGCAAAATGGCGACCGATGATATCAGCGACCTCCGCCGGAGTAGGAAGTAACTGCCTATTTTCTCTAATACAGGCTACTTGACAGTCAGGGGAAATTCCCATTGACCTTTTTTACTCGGGAGATCGTCGAAAGACGTTCCAAGTTTTTCGCTGCACCCTAATATAAGTTTGGCACTCTTCATTCCACCAAGATTTCCGATGACGGCCACGGAAGGGGGAACTTTTAGAAACAGTCAAATCGGCCGTATTCAAAATGATACGAGTGACGGTATCAACGGCAGCATCAATATAACCTGCAACCATGTTTGAGGTTATAACAGCCTGAGACTTAAACGTTGGCCAATCAGCTCGGTCATAGATATAGTATGATGGCTTGAAGATGCCATTTTCGTTATCAGCGGCGAAACAAAAATCGGATAGTGATCACTGTGAAATAGCTCAGAACCCACAAAGAAATTGAAGTGTGGGAAAAGTGAAGGCGTGCAGAGGGCAAGGTCCAGACAATGGAAGGTCCGACTGGGTTCGTGAAAATATGTATTCTCCCCATTATTTGGAAGACAGAGGTTGGGATCTGCAATAAGTTTTGACCCCGGGAATTGGTATCTTTACTACCCCATATAGGGCTGTGTGCGTTAAAATCGCCAAGTAAAATATAAGGTTCAGGGAGTTGGTGCACTAGATCATCAAGTTCATGCTGGTCAACAGAGATGGAAGGTGGTATGTAAATATTACAAATAGTGATAAGCCGCTGGGTATGTACCCGTATGGCAACAGCTTGAAGTGAAGTTTGAAGAGATATGGCTGTGGACAGATAATCATTCGAAATAAAAAGAGCAACACCGCCAGATGCTCTACCACCGCTGTCATTATCCTCACGAGAACAAGTGTAACGGCGAATTTTAAAATGATCAGCAGGCTTCAGGTAGGTTTCCTGAAGTGCGAAACACACAGGATTGAAGTCCCAAATAAGGGATTTAACATCGGCCCAATTAGGACGAAGGCCACGACAGTTCCAGGAGATAAAGGAAGCTATCAAGAGGTGGATGATAAGCAAGACCCAGGTGCAGAGGGGGGTAAAAGTGGTGGCTCCATGTCAATGTCCTCGCTTGAAAAATAGAGTCTAAGCTCCATCTCAGATGTAGCAAATTTCCGGAGATTTTCCGGATTTTTTAAAAATTTTGGCTCTCTGCTTTCGAGAGTCCCCTAAGGATTTCCTCTGCTTAGTAATTGTTTTCATGCTAAGCTTTAGAGAGGAGATCAGAGGAGTAGCCTGAACAATTTTTGAAAGGAGTATTTTAGGACTGACTGGTTTTTGACGATTCTGTTTTGGATGGTCTGGTCGATGACTTTGGTTTTGAAGTACCTTTTGACTGACTTCTAACAGGGGAACTCGGCAATGAATGTTTATGTCCAAAAGATACCTCGGTTTGGATGCCTATATGTTTCACATATTTAGCAGCGGCACTGGCGTATGATATGCCGACTTTCGGGGACCGAGATTCAACCAATTTCCTAGCCTCTAAAAACGAGATATTTTTATTAACCTTTACGACTTGGACTTCCTTCTCATATAACCACTTCGGGTATTTTCGAGGTTTTTCTGGATTTCCGCCTTTGCAGTTAACGCAGTGTGGATCTTTTTCACAGGCATCTTTATCGTGTCCAACTTCAGAGCATTGCGCACATACTGTTTGTTTTTTTCGACAGTATGTCTGAATGTCCATACGACTGGCATCTGAAGCAACGCAGAGGGTTAGGAACAAAGGCTCTAACCTTGCAATTTAGATATCCAGCTTTGATACTATCTGGAAGTGCTGGAGTGTCGAAAGTAAGCACCAAATGTTTTGTAGGTATATGCAAAATGATACGACGAACGCCACACACTCGTTGATATCTGAGGTTTTCGAGTATCTCCTCTTCTGGAGTTCTGATCAGTTCTTGCTCAGATATAGCACCTCGGGAAGTATTCAGTGATCCGTGAGGTTTCACGGTAACTTTGAATGGACCAAGAGATGTACACTTAATGCATAGGCTTGTTTTTCCCAACAGCTTCGACCAGAAGGTCTCCAGACCGGAGCTTTTTGATAGTCTTTAGAGTACCTATAGAGGTCTCTAGCGTTTCCGATATCAGGAATGGAGAGACAGTTTCAAATGACCCATCACATTTTTGGATGATAAAGTACCATTTGTAATAATCTTTGACAGCACAGGACATAGAGAGCGTTTCATGAACCATGATGAAAGAAAGGAATTCAGACCCCGACGGCACCACCCACCACGGAGCCCAACAAGGGGATGCAGAAAATGCACCAGTGCTAGCCGGGGCCTATACGCACACCAAGTATCCCTAAAACGCCTACTACCCTTAACGCAGAGCCTAGGTAATACCAAGCGCACTTGACCCTAAGCCGGACCACAAAGGGTAACGACCAGCCGGTTGATGCATACGGGCCAATATGCACTTCCCGTTTACCCGAAGCAGGGTTCATTCAAAGTAATGTGTTGGTTTTCCTCAATTACCAGGATCCCCTTTTCCGGGGACACGAGTCTCCACGCACGGCAAACACGTGAGCGGTAAACAGTCCTCGAGAGGCTATGCTCAGTACAGAGCATAGCATCACGAGAAAAGCCCTCACCTCAAAGAAGGATACCGCAACGAGGGGGAACAAAGGAAAAAGTAGAAGACAAGAGGAGGGGAAATAAAGAAAGGTGAGGAGATCGCTGGGGTACCTCGGGACTGCGACACCCGTGTTTACCTAAAGAAGGCAAACTCCCTGAGGAGATGTCCTCCAATGGAAATTCGATCATCACGATTTGCAGCATAATCAGCATCGCTAGAACAGTTGACGTTTAGATCATTTACCTGAGATAACTTTATAAGATTTAGTTTGATTTATATAGCCAAGTAATTTAAGTAAAGTATTCCAGTGTATTAAGCCAGGATTACTCTGAAATTGTGAAAGAATATTTACTGCGTAACATATCAGGTCTAGTTCTATATGAAATAAATGACAGACAACCTAATATATTTCTGTACGGCAATTCTGACATTTTTAAAATTTCGGCTTCTGAACTGAGACATTATGTTTTAGAAAGAACTGTACCTACTGCTATGGGTAATGAAGTTGCTGGACAATTGAAATTTTTATATTTTTCACATACTTTATGGATATAGTCTGACTGATGAATAAAAAGTTCACTTCCAATTTCTTAAAATTGGACTCCTAACAATTTACGAGTTCTACCCATTATTTTAAGATCAAAATGAGTACGTAAACGATTTATCACATTTTTTATAAGACTGTCAGATTTTGAAAATAACACTATATCGCCTACATAAAGTAATAAAACAACATTATTCATATATACATAAACACAATTTGTTCATTATAGTTTGTTAAAATTTAAACTTTCAAGTACAGAGTAAATTTCTAAAAACCATTCTCTCCCCGATCGGTGTAAACCATACAAAGCTTTGTTTAAACGGCATACGTGGTTTGGTTTTAAAGGATCGACAAAACCTTGAGGTTGCGAGATAAAAATGTTTTCTTGAAGTGTAGCATAGAGATAGGTACATTTTGTATCCAATTGACAATGCTTCCACTTTAGTTTACATACAAGTACTGAAAAACACAATCTTACGATAGAAAAATTAACCACTGGGTTAAACACTTCATCGTAGTGTAGTCCCTGAATTTGCCTGAAACCTAAAGCAACAAGTCTGGCCTTGTACCTGACGATTTTATTCTTTTCGTCTCGTTTTAGGATATAAATCCATCGGCAACCTATAACTCGGCTGTTTTCCGGTTTTGGAACAAGGTCCCACACTTTTCGATCTTTTATAACTTGGAACTATAATCTCTAGTCATTCCGAATGATTTGCTTTTTCTATTTTTACAACACAGGAGTATGTATTTTTTCCGCTAAAATTGAAAAGCGATTTGTCAAATTTTAAATTGTGTGCTTTACAGTAATTTTCGATATCTGTATTAGATCGAAAACGCGCTTTTACACCTTTAATTCTATAACAAACATCAGTCCGAGATCCGTTTTTACGTGGGACAGCTTGTCTTTCCCAAACAATATTTTCACTAGATGCTTTACTGCTTTCCGGTATCCCCTCCCCCTTCCTCAAAATCTTCAGTTTTTACGGTTTCGGGAGATTTCGGTTGTTCAGTTCCTTCAGATTCCGACTCAGTTTCTGAATCAGACGAAAGTTCGATTGTTTTAAAGTTTAGGCCCAGTTTCGCTCCACTGGAACTCTGACTATGTAGTTTTTCATCATCAAAAGAAACATTTATTGTCTCAACAGTTTTCCTTTCTGTCGGAAGCCATATACGATAACCACGAGTTTTTAATGCATACCCTAACATAACACCCTTGTTAGCTCTCATATCTAGCTTTTTACGTTGTTGTTTAGGAACATGCAAATAGGCTTTAGTTCCAAAAACTGAGATGTTTTAATGATGGTTTAAGTCCACAGTAAAGATCAAAAGGGGTTGAGGTTTGCTTCCCATGGCATACCCGATTCCAAATATAAGTATGACTTAACAAGGCTTCCGCCCAAAATACATTACTTAATCCGCTGGAATTTAGCATAACTTTTATTGCGTCCATTGCAGTATAATTGTAGCGTTCTGCTACGGCATTTTGTTGTGGCGAATAAACATTTGTTCTTTCATGTTTTATGCCTTGTTGATCTAAAATGTTTTCAAATTCTGTACTACAGAATTTGAGACCATTATCGGTACTTACGTTTAAGATTTTAGTATCTAAAAAACGTTCTGCCCGTTTTTGATAACTAGAGAAGATATTAAAAACTTCATTTTTTTCTTTTATTGGATAGGTAGTTACTTTACTCGAAAAATCATCAATGATACTCAAGAATAACGATAACCTCCAATAGCTATATTGGGAATGGGACCACATAGGTCCAAATGTAACAATTCTAGGGGTTTTCGTGACCTAATTTTACCTATCGGTTTGAATGATTTTCGTCGAGATTTAGCAATTTTACATGGTTCACATTTTAAAACTTCGTGTCGCAAATCAGGTAAACCACTTACAGAGTTGTTTTTACTAGTTTGAACAATGTATTTCGTATTTATATGACAAAGTCTGTTATGCCAAATTTCTAAGTTGTTTAGATTAGAAGTAGAAAAATTCTGTTCTTTAGAATCTTTGAATTTCATATTACAGGGCTTATTTACAATAAGATTTTTACTTTTGTGTTCTTTTAACTTTAAAGGTTTAATAGTTTCATACTGGGGATTTACATAAAAAAGGCCATTATTCTTTTTAGCTACAAATAGTTTACGACCATCTTTAGCATATACTGTAATTTGTCCCTTTCTACATGTAATTGCTGCACCTGCTTTGTCAATTAAGAACCTGACATTAAATTACGCCTTAGTTTGGGAGAGTACAATACATTATAAAGATTAACAATTTCTGACTCACCCTTGTTTTTAAAAATCATCCTCACAGTGCCAGTTCCTTCTACTTTACATGACACACCACCAATGGCAACTACCATAGTAGTGTTTTTTATAGGCTTAAAGTCCTTCAGGAGACTCTTGTTACTATAGAAATATGAGCTTGCTGCTGTGTCCAATACCCAAGACGTATCATCGCTGTTTTGACTTAGGCACGATTCGGTGATAAAACAGGATTCCGGCTTGGGTTTTGTAGGTGGACGATTTCGAAAACTCTGTTTATTCTCAGTTCTCGGCTTTTCGGGCGATTTCCCTTTAACACCTTTCAAACTTGAAGAAAAGGCGATGCTTTCTTGGTCTTTAATGGATTGTTTCAATCTACATTCTTCAGCAATTAATTCAGCCTGAATTTTATCAAAAGTGAAATCAAAAGTGGTACCAGTCATCTATGGGTTTTCCAGCATCCCTCAATACATTTACGATTTTTCGGATTCTTACCGCGTACACACCAATTTCCTCGCCTGGGTTGATTTTACTGGCGAAAAATTCATCGGTGAGACCAATTATACGGGCACGAGAGTCCGGTCGGAAATGCTTTTCTAAAAGTTCCCACGCACTTACTGGATCATCAGTATCAGAAATAATACTTCGATATTCTTTGGCTATGTTAAAATATATTAAATCATAAGCCTTGTCTACTCGTTGGTTGAAACTTCTTAATTCCTTAGCTGATATTTCAACTTCACCTTTAGTAGGTGCAGCTTCTATCTTTGATACGATACACCAACAGCTCTCTTTCATTAGTAGCACTTTCATATCATCACGCCAAGTTGCGTAGTTGTCGGCATTCAGCTGTTCAATTGCAACTTCCATTTTTAATGCTTTTAAAAGTCTGCAGGCCCGCCGTCGAATAGCTTCGAAGATGTTTTAAATAAACTTCACCACTGCATATACTTGCGGCCCATAACCGACATGATGGAAAATTAATCAAGTTTCATATAATTTTCCAACACTTCTAAAAAATGCAGAGTCGTCAGAGGTTCGATGAAGTATTAGGATTTCAATAAAATTTACAGTTCGAATGTTTTAAGTTAAAATTTTATT
>CM063508.1:174926988-174941988 GCA_032207245.1 Pardosa pseudoannulata | reverse complement strand
TTCAAATATTGTGATTTTCTTTTACTTTTCCTTTAAGGCAGGCTAAAGGCTTTATGTAACGTCAACTTTATCCGTTATAAAACCACGTATTCAGTATATAACTCATTTTCGCGTTGGCGAATATGCCAATTTTTCGTGTGACAGCAAAAAATTTTCAACCAATTAAAGAACTCATCAAAATTTATCTTGAAAAAAAAATAAATCGGTTGAAAATTTTTCTCTATTACAAAAAAATTTGTACATTCTTTAATGGGAGAAGACATTGTAAACTGAATCCATTGCTTTTTCAACACTTACAGGTTGACATGTAATAAGGCCTTTAGACGGGTTCAGTAACGTACAGCAGCTCTTTTGAGCTATTGTCTTATTTGATTTGACACAGTTGTGGCTTCAGCAAATGCCTCTCCCGTAGTTCAATAATGAATGTAGTAGGTAAGACGGTTATAAATCGAATGGTGGAGAGGAATTGTTAAATTAAACAAATAGTTTCTTGTAAAAAGAGCGTTTGGTTCGGCGTAGAGCGCAATAGCTTACTGTTTTGCTACACGAGGATGGATTTTGGAACTTACAGCTTAAAGCCGATTCCGAACAGCTACGAATCCATGGCAGCAGCTGAGTTCGAACACGTGAACTGCGGTACCTAAGAGAAGCGCCTTACTGTTCGGCTTGACAGAAGAAGGATATCTTAGAAAAAGAATATAGTGTATGGCAGTGGTTCTTAAACTATTTTTGCAGCTGCACACTTGAGTATTTTGGCTGCGCAGCTATCCTTAGAGCAGTACAAATAAGAATAAAAGAAATGTGCAAATTTTAAAATTTAATTATTACTTTAGTTAATTTTACACGCAAATCAATTGACTTATTGCCATGTCATCCCGTTTGAAAACCACGAGTGTAAGAGTAGATAGTAGTAAGGAAAGAATTCAAGTCACATACGAAACTGAAGGAAAGACAGATTTGGTGATATTACATGTTGACTGCTAACTACGAGATAACTCGCAGATTGCGTTCTTTTCTAGAACGCCAACTATGAGTCAACTCGTACTATGTTTACTTGCCACTTTTGTGTAGCTTCGAATAAACTCGTAGTATATCAGTGCTAATATCGATAGAGGGTTTCTGAGAAAAGAACAAAAAATCAATGCTCTTGGAAAATATATAATCCTATGCTTTGTTTAATTTCTGTCCACTAATTAGAGTTTTTAATAATATAATGTGATTAAATAAAATTGTCATTTTAGGCCGGATTTCTGAAAATTGCCGTGGCATTCACGTGTTATTAACAGGATATGCTGAATAACTTCTGAAAAATACGACTATTTGCTATTCTTAGTAAACCCAATTATTTAATGGTATGTGACAACAATGAGAGATGCTAGTAAACCAGAATCAATGCTAGAATCGATCCTGAATCCCTAATAGCAAATAATTTTGATAACTTTCATGTTTCATGTATTTCTTCTCTTTCATGCAGTTTTCTTTCTTTTCTTTCAAACTCAGCTCTACTTATCATCATGCCTGTCTAAAAGCTCTGAGGGTATCATTTTAATACCTTGGAACTTTTGAATGAGTAATAGCAGCTAAGCCGAAGACTGGGCTGGCATAGAAAAGTACTCGAAACACCGTTTTACTATTAAACACTTCATTCTCAAACTTCACAGAAACATGTAGAAATTCGTAAATTTCATGCAGATGCTAAGAAAACTAATAAAATGTCTCATTTATATAAGTCCCGCGAGAATGGAGTTTGTAATAAGAAAAAGTCACAGTATTTACCCATATGCGTTATCATTTATTAAAAATGGACTCAGTTAAATGTGATTAGTTTTGGACACCCTGATTTTGATACCAATAACCGATTGATAACAATAAACGATATGCAAAATTAGATAAATTTACCCCCCCCCTTTAACTCACAAGCACTAAATTTCAATATAAAATGAAAAAATCATATATTTATGTACTTATATTAACCCTTTAAAAGAAAAGAATTGTATACATAATTTTAAAAAATCAATCGTTGACTGTCTACAATTGTTTCTATGAAGCTTATTGATAAATTGTTCAAAAACATAATGTTTTTAAAGTCATCTGAGAAATGTTTAACTGCTCTACAGCATTGCGTTGACTCATTTTTAGTAACTTGTCATAACGATTTAAAATTTCGATCTTTTGTTTTAATGTTAATCCATTTCGCTTTCTGGCTTCCATATCGACAAGTTGCATGTAATCGAGCAAAGCATAAAATGTGAATATGCTCCTTCTCAGTTCAGAATGTGTTGCCTTCTGCTTATCTGACAACCATAGACCATCAGCAGGGTGTGCGTATTTCTTAAAAATTCCAGGAATGTATAATTTAGCACTTCTTTTATCATTCCCGATTTCCCTAGATGGAAGAGGAACAATTTTTGGAAATTCAAACAACAGCGAAAGGAAAGAAAAAAATGAGTTCCTTCTAAATACATTGTGAATATTCCTTTGCCAGTTAAATTAGGTTCGGAACTTGATAACATTAACCGATGTAACGATCACATAAAGCGATAATTTTAACATACAAGCGAACAGAAGAAATCGAAACCAAGTGATTTCGATAACAATAAGCGATTGACAACATTAACCGCGATCACATTAAGCGGAGTCCATTGTAAATAAAATAGACTGAGTGGGTTTGCTTTCTTGCTTGGTGGGTATAAAATCAGCCCAGGCTGTTAGTCTAACTAACTGAAAAGCCTGCGCTTGAATACCAGACGAATGTCGCACTTGATTTTCCCGGAACTATTTACACAATACAGGAAAATCTTCTATTCAATTTGAAAACTCATGATAGCCTACTTAACCTTTTTCAACTTGCCTGGGACAGCTGGAAAATGTGGCGACTGGACAGAAAGTTGGGATTTATTTCAGAGTTAGCTTTGGGAAATGGGTTCAAAGAATGCAACTCGCGAATATTCCTTTTAATTTTGAGAATTTGTGGCTGGGAAAATATATAAGAAAGAACCAAAAAAATGAGAATCTTTAAGAGATATTTTAGGTTTAATCATTTTGATGTATTACATTTTTATACACACACACACACACACACATATATATATATATATGTATGAATATATTCATAAATACATATATATATATATATACATACATATATATATACATATATATGCATATATACATCTGTTGTAGATGCATACATATATACACACACACATACATATATAAATATATATATATACATATATAAATATATATACATATACATATATATACATATATATACATATATATACATATATATACATACATATATATACATACATATATATATATATATATGTATATATAAATATACATATTCATATATACATAACATATATATATATATATATATATACATATATATATATATATATATATATATATATATATATATATATATATATATACATATACATATATATAAAATAAATGATATATATATACATATACATATACATATATATATAAATATACATATAATATATATATATATATATATATATATATATATATATATATATATATATATATATATATATATATATATATATATATGTCAGGTCTAAAAAGAGGGTAGTTGGATATTACGTGAGTTATAAACGATTTTAAAAGAAGGAACTCTTTTATAATAATAAAATAAATTAAAAAGGCTCACGCATACGTAAACTTTTGGAGTAATGCGGTCAAGCGTATAGATAATTCACAGGAAATTTAATGACTAATCAAACGAGAACTTCAGTTAGCGAAGGGGCCATGGAGCTGTCAACACCTGTCCAACCTTATTTTCGCCATGAATAAATGAAAATAGCGCAAGTTTTGCTTTTAAATGAAACTATGATTTATTAAATATATTATGATTAAGAAGAACTAAGTATTCCATTCGCCTTAACACTGAACCATTACACACACACACACATAGATATATATATATATATATATATATATATATATATATATATATATATATATATATATATATGTAATTAGACGGACTTCTCGATGGGTGGTTGCAGTCATGACCATAAAAATGATACTGTTTGAGCTAAAGACGTTTATTAAGATAACTTTGAAGGACGGGTTCCCACTTCATCATAGGAACAGGACAAACTGAAGGGTAAGCTAGCATGAAGTTCTATCTACAAGACACGTAACACCTGGGTGTGAAATCTGTGGGAAAATATCTCTAGAAAAATCTGTTTCCGACAGCGTGAAACTCCTTTTTATTTGAAAATTTCCTAAATTGTCCGCTATAGGCATGTAGGATTATAATTTGTCAGACCCCTTCTCTGAGGGCGTAAACTGTAGCCCCAGTGGTCAATTTAGGTTAAAAAGGAAAATTTAAAATGATGAGGGAATTTTTAGCCCTTGATTTAAGTTTTGAAAAATAATGAGAATTTTCCTTACAATATCCTCCCCGGTTCAAAAAGAAAGGGATAAACGAAGTGAGAAATATATATATATATATATATATATATATATATATATATATATATATATATATATATATATATATATATATATATATATATATATATATATATATACATATATATATATATATATATATATATATATACATACATATACATATATATTTATATATATATATATATATATACATATACATATATATATATATATATATATATATATATATATATATATATATATATATATATATATATATACATATATATATATATACATACATATACATAATATATATATATATATACAATATATATATACATATATACATACATATATATATATATATATATATATATATAAATTATATATATATATTATACATACTTTATATATATATATATACATATATATATTATTTATATTTATTTATATGGGGCCCCATTTCACACCGTGAGGTCATCTTTACGATTTCTGAGAGTGAAACGGAGCTGAGAGATACGGAGCACCTGCAGATAACGTACTCAAAATGACGACGAGTATTTCTTTATTATTGGAAATAGAATAAATATAGGAACATTTGTTTTTGACATACAACCTATAAATGTTATAGAGAACAGATTCCAAAAGAAAGACATAGACATAACTAAACTTATGAGGCACCATAGAGCGCAAAGTTCTTTTATCCTAGATAATCATAAATCGAAAAGTGTGAAAACCATTATTTAGGCTAAACTTTTTTTAAAAAAATACAAATTGGGTTTTACAGAATTACCATTTATATTTTATTTTAGGTTTGGTTTGGTTTTGGAGCACTACGGTCTACTTTTTGCAACAGGAGGGCTAATAAGAGCGGGACCTACTGCTTAAAGCCGTATCCCAAAGTCTACGAACATCCATGCCACAGTAGGATTCAAACCCACGAACTCTGGTACCGAAGGCCAGCACCCTAACCATTCGACCACAGTTCCGAGTTCTTTTAGGAGTTTTATTCACATTAGTGTCTGAAGTTATTGATTGAGCAATAGGTATTGGTTATGTATGTAGAATTCTATATCGATACAACAGATATTTCCTAATAAAGACTAGACGAAAGATGGCCGAATAGTAGAGCGTTGTTTTTCGGAACCGGTGTTCGCGGGTTCAAATTCCGATGGTGGATGTTTGTAGCCGTTCGAAATCGGTTTTAAACTGTAGGTCCCGGTCTCATTAGCCCTCGTGTGCAAAACAGTAGACCGTAGCGCTCCAAACCAAACTTAATAAGGACTAAATAACACGAGTCTTATGTAAGTGTTATTTTAAATATTATTAAATTTCCTTCAGTTAAACGGTTTAAAAATTTCTAAAATCCATATCCCGAAAATTCTGAAAACTTACTCATTTTTTGGATCCGGGAAATGAAAATTCAGTTTTACATCTCATACTAAAAAATAAACTCATTGGTCTAAATTTTATTTGTTATAAAAAATCTTAAATGAAGATGGTCAGCATAACTACATTCAAAGGATCGCATGACATCACTTATTATATATATATATATATATATATATATATATATAAATATATATATATATATATATATATATATATATATATATATATATATATATATATATATATATATATATATATATATATCCAAATTCAATGCTGGGTGCATAATGGCTAATTATACTTAAAATTTTAGTGTTATCTACACATACCTCTCCTTGAACACAGTCGCCGAACTATGGCCGAATGGTTAGGGTGCTGGCCTTTGGAACCGGAATTCGTAGGTTCGAATTCCACAACGGCATGTATGTTCGTAGCCGTTCGGAATTGGCTTTAAGCATTAGGTCCCGGTCTCATTAGCCCTCGTGTTGCAAAAAGTAGACCGTAACGCTCCAAAACCAAACCAAACCTTGAACACAATCCGGCTCCGCTTTCAAAATCCCTTTTTGTGACATTTGGAATCGGCTTTAAGCAGTAGGTCTTGGTCTCATTAATCCTCGTGTTGCAAAAAGTAGACCGTAGCATTCCAAAACCAAACCAAAACCTTTGTGTGACATAAAAGCACAATCGTGATCTAAAAGGCTTTAAAGACCCTAATTGAAAATAATCTAAGGAATATTTTGGATAGTTATATCCCAGAGTAAGGCAATGTATAGTATATATAATAACTGAAATAGAACACTCAAATATGGAATTTTATTTATATACCAGCATATAGCCCGTCATATAACGGGAACAGTAAAATTTTTAATTTTCCAGAATTGTAAAGTACTCTATGGGGCAGGTAAGAAATTGGTTTGTTTTTTGACTGAGAATTATCTGGTAGAAGCTCAATAATTTTATTATCTTCATACTCCTCTAATCTCTCCCGATACTCGGTGATACAGCGATCCATGATGTGGCTGTTTAAACGCCCCCGATAGTTCCAAACCGTTTGGTTATGTTTGAAAAGCCCACAAACTGGTAAACTTCTTAATTTTCGAAGATATATAACTTAAACGCTAGGTATTTATTAGTCCTTGAAATAGACTACTAGACTTTTATGAAAAGAATTTATTGTTAATACCGGTGATAAAATTTTTATTGCCACAAAAAAGAATTGATGATTAAATTTAAAATTATCACATATGTACCTTATCTATTATTTAAGCCAAATATAAAAGAAAATTATTTAAGTAATATCTAAGTTCAGTGATAAAACGAAAGAAAATGATGCAGACTATATTTAAAGAATTTAAGATAAGAAATGATTAAATAAGATAATTAAAGGAATGACGTCTAATCCTAGAAAAAAATGTTATCTTTACCTATTTATTATTTCATAAATTTAATCGGGGAAAGTAGGGCTTGAAATAATGGCTTTAAACGTTCGAAAAGGGAGGGAAGGGGGGGATTTCGATGTATTCAAAACGACAGCATTTTTCTTTTTGATATTTTGATATGAAGCATATTTATACTAATTTATTTCAGAATCGGATCGATAGTTTAGGAGAAGATGAACTTGACTCGTTTTTAATTTTGCTAACTCTAACACATTAAGAATCCAATATGGATGCTTTATTTATTCCAGGTCCAACCACATCATAAGTTTGAGGACAGCCGGCGGATAGATAAGTTAGGCTTTTATTATCATTAATTTACATGCACGAGCGATAAAATTTACGAAAAAAACACAGCAATGCTGGAAATCAACAGTAAAACTGAATTTAAACTTCCAAGATTGAAATTATCCATTTGTTTCTAAAGACATTATTTATTTAAAAATGCTGGGAGAGGGGGGCACTTATCACCACGACGATCACAGTTGAAAGAAAAGAGATTAAATAATCTCACACAATTAGGAACGCTTTTCCAGGGTGCAGTGCAAACCCAATTTATCCCCCGTTCGGTAGAGACTCTGCCGCTTCCTATATGAGCGGACTTTACGAATCTCCCGATATTAAACACTACAAAGATGGCTCTGGTCAAAAGACGCGAAGTCTCCACGAGGTCAAAGCACCTATTTCAGAAAAATGTCGAAAAGCCCCTAGTAGGAAAATTCTAGGCTTTTTATACCTGGGGGTCTGTTAAGGTCTAGTCAACCGTTTTTTGGTCAGTTGCGATTCCAGTTGCCTGGGAACTCCAGCTAATGTTACAGCTAGTTTTTTTAACTGAATTCTCATTCGTAGGCTGTCCCTATTGAGAATTCTCCACGCAATCCTCCGGGGGTCATTACCAACAACGGATCAGGGCATAACGCCTATTCAACTGAACTTTCACCATCCCAGACACTGTGTCGTCGCTCTATTGAAGCCGGTTGCAACAAGAGGCTTCAAATCAGCTGATTACGGTCGTTAGTTCTGGACAAAGGGAGGGACTTCACACCATGCATTCGGCCACCATTACTCCCCAGGACAACAAAAAGTGGGTCCCCGTAATTTTGAAGAAGATCCTAAGCAGAATATTTTGTATGCTTCTGTTGTAAAACTCTGATGTCTGTGAATTTAATGAGCCTTCTTGTCCCAGAACACCGTGCACATATCTTTCCATACTGACAGCGTCTTTTTGAATTTGGTCCTGACCGAACCACTATAACGCCTATGCATTGAGAGTGGATTAGTTTCCTGGGTAAAGTGGAAAATCCAAGTCTCATTGCCGTGACGATCCTGTCGAGGAACTCGTCGTCGTCATCGTGTTACCGTAGCAGAAATGTCAGTGTTGCTCCTAAGCGTTGAATTTTGGGTTCGGGTGTCATTTTCGGCCCATAGACCTGGCAGAGCTGACGATGAATTTCAATCGGCGCAACATCGGGAAACTTACTTTCTGGATGAGCTTCGTAATTATATCATTTAAAATTGTTAAATCGGTGAATAAATTGATATCAAACATTAATATATACCTTGACTATTCGGATTGAAGGAAATTAATTTGGAAATTAATAAAGAAGTAAGAAAACTACATATTTTGTACAGAAAAAAATATTTTTACTATGTTTACTTTTTTCTCTTATTTTTTTCACGCTAATGTTCATAATAAGAACTAAGCTTTATTCTACTTTAGTGATGGTGATCTATACCCCGAAGGTCTGATACTGCCCATTAATGCCTTTTTATGGGATTCATGCTATTTGCTTTTATACGTTTATCTTTCATATCCTAAAACAGAGAACATACATTGGAAAATTAAAACACAAATATACATTAGTAAAGAAATTAATGTATACACTCCCAATGTTAAATTTTCATAACATATATGCGTGTCAATTCATGATATCACCCCAATGATATCCCAATGTTTTAGGCTGATCCTTATTTTTGCTCTTCACTGGAGAAGTAGAACCGGAGTTCGTGGGTTCGAATCCCACTAAGGTATGGATTTTCGTAGCCGTTCGGAATAGGCTTTAAGCAGTAGGCCCCGGTCTCACTAGCCCTCGTGTTGCAAAAAGTAGACCGTAGCAATCCAAACCTAACCAATTCACTGGAGAAGTAAAATTTAAAAAAAGAAATGTACGCTTTTTTAGAGAATGTTAAAAATTATTAAAAAAGTATCAACTGTTAAATTTTCTTAAAAAAAATAAATTTTTTTTTGGTGTTTCCAAATTATTGGTTTTTTTATATTACTCCTTCTTCCACCTGTGTTTCCAGATGACGTAAATTAATGACCCATGGATTAGCATTAAATAAATAATGAAGAAAATTTAACCTACTTTTCAAAAAGGATCTTTATCATTTTTCTGTGTCATCAAACATATCCTTTAAATAACATGACTAAATATTATTAAAAGAGCATGCATGGATCACTTTTAATAAAACTATACTGGAAACAATTAATAATCAACAACTCTCAAAATTATCATTTTGCCTTGAACTTTTAACTACTTTTACAAAAATATATTACTTTAAGCATACTACAATTTCGAGCAAATTGATTAAAAACTAAACAAATTAGTTTTCAGAGTCCTATGTCGCATATAATAATCTTTCCGAGCCAGCGAACTGAGTTCTTGTTATGTGTCGATATAGATTTTCAACTTTAGGGTAAAAATCACGTAAGCTAGTTTCCTCATTCCAGTTGGTTACGTTTTCGAGTGTTAGACATTCCCACACGCATACTAGGGCAAGCAAACAATCGTAGAGTGAAACATCGATAAGCATCCCCATTTCGAGAAAAAATATATTTTAAACATTTTTTTCACAGCAGTAATCTTTCTATATTTAGTATAAAGAAAAATATTTCGAACGGAGAAAATAGAAAAGTAATTCTCTCGAGATTCAGCATAAGTTCTCGTAAATTAATTTAACTGTGTCGTGAAATTTCTTTATAAACATCGATAAACCTTGAGACTTACAATTCCTTGATAGCGAACTGAGTTCTTGTTATGTGTCGATATAGATTTTCAACTTTAGGGTAAAAATCAAAAAAGTCTGGCTTCTAGGTAAAATAACGCATACTAGGGCAAGATTGAACAATCGTGAGTGAAACACGTAAGCATTCACATTTAAGAAAAAAATATATTTTGTCATTTTTTTTCACAGCAGTAATCTTCTAAATTAGTGTAAAGAAAAATATTCACAAAATAGAAAAGTAATTCTCTCGAGATTCAGCATAAGTTCTCGTAAATTAATTTAACTGTGTCGTGAAATTTCTTTATAAACATCGATAAACCTTGAGACTTACCAGATTGGAGTTGAAAGTACGAATGACATTTAATAGCAAAAGAAAAATTGTCCCGGTAAAATAAAAGAACTGAGAAGATTGAACTTTTCTCAGAACTTTTCACGTCATCCAGTAATAAAAATAAAATGCCGAGGGCCGCTTCATTTCTTTCAAGAGACAATACCCTTTTGTCTAAAATTCTTATCGCAATTCACAAAATAAAATGAAATCCGAAGTGTTTCTGCTAGACTTTCTCTTATGCTTCCGCGTAAAAATGAGTCTTGTAACTTAAAAGTTTTGATAGCTTTTATGGAATAATATACTTTTAATTCATGGAAAAATCTATTGCAAAAACTATTCACTTTAAAAATTAGGAACCTCTGTGTTCGATTATGAGCGAACATTTCTAAGACCGTTGTAACAATGAGTTACACTGCTGGACAACGCCAACGCGGAAGACTGACCGAGGGACGAGGGCGATGTCAGTATCCCCCTCCCTTCGACCCCATTGGATAAGAGGGATAAGAGAGACAGAAAACGTTAAACTTTTTGTCCATCTGAAGAGAGCGTTATCAGAGGGAGTTGCTTCCCTACTTCAGCAAGATTGAATATATTTTATTTCAGTCATCAAATTGTGAAAGAATAAATTTATAAATAAAAAAGTCTGCAAAACGGTAAGTCTTTGCTCATTTGTATCTGGTGTCTTAACTTTTTGTGTTATCTCAGCATGACTTGGTATAAGTCATTAGTAAATAACCGTGTCACCGCCTTTGACAACGAATTGCACATAGCAGAACAGCATACAATAGCCTTCCTATTCACCAGATTTGACGCTATGGGACTTTTGTCTTTGAGGGTACTTGAGACATCAAGTGTTTAGCCTCAATCAACAAATTATAAATGAACTAGAACAATAAGTCTCTTCATGTCAAACAATTCCAACTTAAAGGTTTGCACGAACTTCTAAGAAATTTGTTCTCAGATTTCTCCATGTTAATGCTGCAAATGGTTGTTATTTTGTGTAACAAAGAGTTACAGCTCAACAACGCCAGCGCGAAACTGACCTAGAGACGAAAGCGGAGTGACCCTCCATCGACCCCATTGGTCAAGAGGGGTTGCTGACTTCGCAGTAGCACTCTTCGTCCAAGGCAATGCTACCCAACAAACTTTTCTATAAGATCTGCAGGCCCTCTCGGAAAGAGAGCAAGGAAGAAGGAGTGTGGAGCTTAATTTCTTCTACACCAGTTTTTACACCATTTCTTTTTTAGACCAAGACTCCATGTTTGGCATATCTTTGACAGAGTGTGCATTGGCATGATGGCCTAGTTAGCATTTTTATTTCCTATTTACAACTTTATTTATATTCAAAATAAACAAAATTCAACAGGAGGAATTGGTTTTTTTTTTTCAATTTTGTATTTTCTTACGAGTATTCCGCTTAAACGTGTGGCTGGCCTAGACGCTCAGTCGGCCTCATCTTAATATTTTGGAAACAACAATCTTCTACTGTTTTCCCAATCATTAATGCCATCTATTGACGAACTTATTAACTAATTTAGAAATCCGATGCGTTGTACTTCATTGCTGACCATTTTGACTAGCACCAAGACCAAGAAAGAGTACAAGGACCCAAAGTTGGATGACTTTCTGAACGACGTAAACACTTAGTCACTTATGCATCATTATTTCACATATTCCTGTTCTACATCGTACTTTAACTCCCTGGTTTTATTTGCCTAAACCATTGGCACTATTAGCTGTTACTTTGTCTAGTGCATATTTATTTAACGTTGTATCATGGGATTTTACTATTTTTTGTTCTTTTTCTTAACAGGATAGTTAAGTACTAATATTTGTTTGCTGTATAGATCATATCTGTGTTTCGTTTAAAAATGTTTGTGGGTACTGCTCACGAGACACAAGATTGTTAAACCATTGTTTTTTGGTTCTATAATTTAAGTTGTTTTTATTTCTCGCTATCAGCTTTTACTATATTTATATTTGTGAGCGTGTGTGAGAGAGAGAGTTGGTGAAATGATATTTTAACCAATTAACAAACTTAAATATAACTATATTCCGCATTAAATTTCTGGTGATCCTATCCTAAAATTACAACCTGTGCTAAATTGCCATTGTTTTATCTTTAAATGTGGTAACCTTTGATGACTTTGAGCTTTGATAGCTTCCCTTCTACTGTCATCACACGATTAATCTTCAGATTCTGATTGACTGTCACACTTGCAACCCCATAACACTCTACAAGAGAACATTTTTACTTCCAAAAATTTAATCTGTTCTTTTGTGGCTTTTACTATCCATTACAGATTCTATTCCAACTTTCTAGTGAGCCAAAATACAACCATATATATATATATATATATATATATATATATATATATATATATATATATATATATATATATATATATATATATATATATATATATATATATATATATATATATATATATATATATATATATATATGTATATATATATATACACTGTCTAATAATAAATATTTGGACACCTATGAAAAGGATATTATCTGCGGTCCTGAGGTACGTCACGGTTTCCGCCGTTGTACATCACGTAGGAAACAGCATAGACATTAGTCCCATGCATGATGCCGCTCTGTTCGGGGATCTCTGATTTCGAGAAAGGTATAATTATCGGGTATCACAAATGTGGCCGATCCTTAAGGGACATATCAAGCGATTTGAAGTACCGAAAATCGACAGTGGCCTATGAGATTATGAGGTGAGAAGGTGAGATGTGATTGTTGGAATGTACCCCGAATCAGCAAACCAACGAAAAGGGGAGATAGAGACCAACGAGTGCTGTCCACAGGAATTCGGAAGAACAGTACCCGACCGATAGCCCTGATCCACGAGAAGTTTCAACAGGCAACTGGTAGTATTGTTTCAATGAATACCATCCGTAAGGAAGCACATCTGCTTGGTTTTCATTATCGTGCTGCTTCCCATAAACCTTTGATTACAAAGTCCAACCGCGCTGCTCGGTTATTGTGGTAGCACATCGGAATTGGACCCTAGATCAGTGGAAACGGATCCAAATACTTATTGGTAGATAGTGTATATATAAAGGGACAGATCTCCGCTATTACCCGGATGCATGTAAAGAACTACACTCATGTCCATAAATTAAGGATAATTCAGAATCACAGAGAAATTGAGCTCTAAAATAAAAATTTCACCTGTAGAATTATCACACACATCTTGAAGAAGAATGTGAAAATTGCAGGAAACCACCAGATGGCGCGGATAGTACGTCACAATGACGAGAGTGTATGAAAGGGGTATATAAGGAATGGTAGCAAAGAAGTAAAATTGTTCACAAGCGCTTTAAAAGCCTTTCAGTGCAATAACCGCATAGTTATGGCACAAAGGAAGCATTTGGATGATTTTTTACGTGGTAGAATTATCGGACGACTGGAATGTGGACGTACCCAGCTGGAAGTATCCGAGAAACTTGGAATCGCCCAGAGTGTCATCTCCAGGCTTTGGCAACGATTCAAAAATGATGGTAATGTGAGTAGATGTTACAGCACAGGTCGCCCCCGAGTTACTACGCCGAATGATGACCGGTATTTGGCAGTTACTGCCAAAAGAAACAGACGGAGCACAGCATCAGACCTGTCTCGTCAGGTCTCTTCAGCTACCGGTACGACAGTTTCAAGGCAGACCGTGTACAGACGCTTAGGGAACATTGGTCTATATGCTCGTAGGCCTGTCAGATGTGTTCCCCTTACCGCAACTCACTGTCGCCTGCGATTATGCTGGGCTAGAGAGCATGCATTGTGGACACCGCAACAGTGGTCTTGTGTGATGTTTTCCGACGAGTCCAGGTTCAGTTTACATTCTGATTCTCGCCGGACTTTCATATGGAGAGCGCCAGGTACCCGTTACCACCAAGAGAACACCATTGAATGACACCGTTACGGTGGTGCAGGATGGCTCGTTTGGGGAGGAAATATTCTTGGTTCCAGAACTGACCTGCATGTTCAGAGTGTAACGATGACAGGCCACATCTATCGGGATGTCATTCTGGAACAACATGTACGTTTGTTTCGGGGCGCCATGGGTCCTGAATTTCTGTATATGGATGACAACGGCCGACCTCACCGTGCAAACATTGTAGACGAATGCCTTCAATCGGAGGATATCACCCGTATGGATTGGCCAGCATACTCACCGGACTTGAATCCAATAGAGCATGTGTGGGACATGCTTGGCCGACGAATTGCAGCCCGTCAACCCCCTCCCAACTGTCTATCGGAATTTCGGAGGGCATTGCTTGATGAGTGGTGTAATTTTCCCCAAGATCAGATTGATAATCTGATACTCAGCATGCGTAGGCGTTGTAACGCTTGTATTGCATCGTCCGGGA
>CM063508.1:174894488-174919488 GCA_032207245.1 Pardosa pseudoannulata | reverse complement strand
GACAACAATGCATACCGCACTTTCTCAATCCATCACCTATAACGCTTGTTGAAATAGCGACTTAATTGGAAAGCTGATCTCGTTAAGAAATTAGCTCAATTACATTTCCTGGGTAAGAAATATATAACCGTGACTTTAATTCAATGACATCTGTAGAGCTTTAGACATATACTGTAATGATTGGTCAATATGTCATCATTAACTTAATATTTCTTTAGATTTATATGTTATTCATAAATCAGTAATGTGGGATAATTCTGCTACATGAGGTTGGCAACAGTCCAGAGTTTCAGCCTTATACTATCAACCGCTTATATGTCGCAGCATGGTGCCGGAAGCTCTGAAGACTTTCTATCTATCTCCTTTCTATCTGTTACTTACCTATTGAAGTAATTTCGCTGGGATATCATTGATAAACCTTCCTACAGCCTAAATCTCGCTCCAAGACACTTTCCTTTCTTTCCTTACTTGAAGAAGCACTTAGGATTTCAATGATTAATTTTAGACGATGGTGTGAAACAGTTCACAACTAGATAGAACAGAAAACACCAGGGGACAGGACTTTTACCAGGAAAGAATATTCAAATTTGTCCCACGAAAGCGACAGGTACCTAGATAGGTATTAAGACTATGTCCAAAAACAATCTTAGATATGTAATACTATCAGTTGACTGAGTTGGTTGTAGGCAATAAAATTTATACGTTCACTGCAGGCATTGTAACCCTACTTTTTGATTACCCCTTGTATATCCAGGCCCACATTCTAATTCATATAAAATATGAAGTAAAAAAAGCTTAAGCGTTTGAATTCTATTACAGACAGCATCATCTATTACAGGAAATGTTCGTGAAACCTTATGAACTGCAGTTTGAATATCGATTTCTCCTAGGAAATCCATCTACAACAAAAAATTATGATACATTTGTACAAGATCAGATTATTAGAAAGGGATTGATATGAATGTGAATTGATGAATGAGGACGATGTATGAGAATAAATAAGAAATGATGTGGTTATTGAATATCCAGCACAAAAGTTACTACAAATATTGAAATAATGCATTAACACATGAGATTTAAGCAAAATATAATATAATACTGATAAAGCATCCAAAAAAGTAAACACGATGGTTTCGCACTGATGAGCAAAATATTTTTGTAGATTCATGGTTGGAATGTTTTGAAATTGGTGTTTTGAAGCATTAACCCTTTGTATCACCATTGCATTGCCTAGGTGACACCTATACAAAAATTAATTTCATATACACAGCTAGATTTAAAATACTGTATTATTGATTGCTGCAATTCTGCAATACAATGATCAACACATTTTGTCTACAAAATTCTCAACAACAAGTGGTACAAAATTTGCATTTTAGAAAGTTTCTTTTATCATTCGATCATTTGCACGTGATTATTATTAAAATAATTTTGGTTAAGTTAAATAGCAACCGGATTTCATATTTCCCCGTTTTCGTTTAAAATAGTGGTTCCCAAAATTACAGACTACTAACCTCCAGCTGTCTGTGATACCTTTGCGAGAGTACGTGGTACATACAAATTAAATTTGGGTGGCCAGGAAAAATTTAATCTAATGAAAAGTTATTCTGATCAGTTTCTATTTTTACGAAAGTTAAAATAAATAGCAATAAAAAATTATTCACTATTTTGGCTGCTCTCTTAAAAAGATATTAAAATTTCTAAGTTTATTGTCAATGCTTAATGGTTCTTTATTCTGATCTCATACAAAGATTTAAAGCATTCTTAACTTATCCCGATTTAGTATTGGAACTTTTGCAAGTAAATCCACAAACTCGGATGAGTGCGTACTCACACAGGAGCATTTTATTGATTTTATTAGCTGTTGGAACAAGGATACTACAAATTCCGGTTACATACTAAGGCCTTAAAACTAAATACCGATCTTATATATTGCATTATGGGTTACTATGCAAAAGCAATTTCTAATCTAATTATTTCGTAAGCCGCAATAATTCAGTCGGCAAAGGCTACGATCTCGTAACCAGAAAATTTTGAAAATAAATACTGATCTTATACATTGCATTATGGGTTACTATGCAAAAGCAATTTCTAATCTAATTATTTCGTGAGCCGCAATAGTTCAGTCGGCAAAGGTAAAGGTCTCGTAACCAGAAAATTGTGGCTTTAGAGCTCGATCTGACCAAAGATCTGTCGTGTACACTAACAGCAGCTGGGGCACGTAAAAAAAGGTTTATAGCCACATTGTCCTACCCAGCGATACCCCTAGAGTTGGCAGGCCAATCCTGGGTGCCTTCTGCTAGGTTCCTGAGTATAATTGACGAGGAACCACTTTGTGTTGTCCTGGGGAGTAATATTGCCCATCTGTATGGTGCTCCCATAATAAAATAACCAACAACATCCGTAGCGTAGTATGGACGAATGGTTAACAGCAAGTATCTCCGCATTATTTAAAAAAACTTCCTATTAAGCAGAAGGTAGATTTAGTGTAATTAAAGCCTCCTCAAGAAATTCGACTTGAAATTAGAGCTCTTGCAAGAGTTATTCAGAAATTCGTTTCGTTATCAGTATTGAAAAACAAATATTTTTATAATTTAAAACACAAGGTGATAATTTGAATATAAATAATCTTAGATATACAATTTGTTTTATCTATATAATTAAAAGAATTTAAGGTTGTAATTTATTTATTATACACTCAAGAGCCAACACATTATCACCACCCCTACATTTTGCAATGAACTCGCCTGGATTACGTGGAAGGCACAGGATCAGGTGGAAGTGGTATTTAACTGCTACTGGAGAGTCTGACGAATCATTCTTTCATTTACTTCTGTGTGTCATGGGAAAGGCTGCGGATCTAAGCGATTTTGATAGAGGGAAGATTGCAATGGCTCGAAGGCTCGGAACAAGTATTTTCGAAACTGCACGATTCGTGGGCTGTTCGCAATCTACAGTTGTTAGCACTTATGCAAATTGGTTGAATGACGGTGAAACCAGCAATAGACGACATGGTGTTGGACGTCCACATGCTATCAAAGAAAAGGGTCGTCGGAGACTGTCTCGCATGGTGAAGCAAAATCGGAGCCAGGCAGTGGCTCATCTGACAACCCAATACAATGCAGGGCCAAGTAGAATAGTATTGGAGCACACTATTTAGCGGACACTGTTACATATGGAGCTACGCAGCAAACGTCTTACTCATGTGCCTTTGATAACCAAGCATCATCTTCAACTGCGCCTAAGCTAAGAGCGAGAGCATCACGACTGGTCCATGGATCAGTGGGAGAGAGTTGCCTGGTCTGATGAATCACGGTTCGTCATTCATTACGCCGATGGCCATTTCAGGATACGTCGTCTTCCAGGCTAACATTTGCTCCCTCAATGTACAGTAGGTCAAACACAGGCCAGTGGTGGTGGTATTATGATTTGGGGGACGTTCTCTTGGGCGTCTCTGGAACCCGTGGTTGCGGTAGAGCAGACCATGAATGAGGCAGGGTATCTGAACATTATTGTGGACCAGTTGCACCTTTACATGCCTCTGTTTTTCCAGCTGGAAATGGAATGTCTCAACAGGAAAACGACCAGTGTCACAAGGCTAAAATTGTGTTGGAGTGCTTCCAGGAACATGATGCTGAATACCTGTTAAAGCCCTGCCGCCTAAATTACCGGATCTCAACCTGATAGAACACATTTGGGATGTCATGGGACGGCAGCTCAGAGTTCAAAGACCACCCATTCGCAAAATCTCTGATTTGCGTAACCGTTGCTTAAACATCTGGTACAATCCGATTCCGGCCATTTACCAAGAACTTGTGGTATCCATACCAAGGCGGGTTGAAGGTGTGTTGTGCGCCAAAGGTGGGTCAACTCGTTATTGACAGGTGGTCATAATGTTTTGGCTCTTGAGTGATTATTTGTATAGAGTTATTTAACCTTGGAGTTCATAGTAAGATTTTTGGTATGAGAAAGGCTTCGTCAGGAAAAAACATTTTGGGAACCACTGGTTTAAAACAATCTCTCAGATATCAATCTCATCTTATAAGTATGGAAGAATACTAATAAATTTAATAAATCAGTTTAAAATGAATAATAATAGCCATATTTCTAATAAGAATCAGTTTCTATATAATGAGGTGGTTAGTTCAAAAATTAACAGAAAATTTATACGATAAAAAAACTTAAATTAATTCATTAAGAATGATAAAAAGTATAATTCTACAACAATTATCAATTTCCTTTTACTGAATCGGATATTTAAAAAATAAATAGAAAATTCTTAGCTAAACAAATAAAGGAAGAATAAATTTATAAAAGGAAATAAAAGATATAACCATTTTGACATCTGCAATTACTCAATATTCAAATTCATCTTTAAAGAGATTAATAGGAAAATAATAAAACACTTGAAGAAATATATAAAGATTGAATTTTTATAGAATAATACATACATTTATTAGTGTTACTAAATAAGAAATACTTTGTTATGGATATAATACTTGATTAATAGAAAGTGATTGAAAAATAAATGCATAGAGAAAAATTGAAGGACTTTTTTAAAACAAGTATCAATTTCTTTGTTTTTGGTTTCTGGACAGTTCAATTTTTTGCAGTTGTTATTATGATAATTTTATTTTTGTCGCTATTTATTATAATGGCGAGTATACAAAAGCATCCATTTTTATACTTTATATGAAAATAAGCATAAAAAACATGTATTTAAAGAATTTTAAAAATTTATAAAGATGCTTTTAAGGATAAAAACTATTGAAATTTCATGCGAAAAACTGATATTAACAAAGAAATTTAAGTTACAAAAATAAAATTTCTCGTGTACTGAATTTAGCAACACTTTTGTTACTTGTGGAAATCCCAGGTCACTATTACATATTGTTTATTTAAAGTTTCTTGGTACAAGTCCTAGTGTTCATTGAGCGTTATAAAAGATACAGAGAAAAAATCCGTGTGTGTTACAATAATCAAATTAGAAGTGAGACTCTCTGGCGATGTAAACAATTCAGAATTCCTTTGCACTTGAAGTAAATTCTGAATTTAAATTTGAATAAACCTAAAAGCAGTCAATTTACGCATATATAAGAATTGTAAATAAACATTATTTTTTAAAAATAACTTGTTTTATAAATAAGTTTTTCATTTAAATCGTACCGGAAAATTATAGAAAAATGACTTAAATAAATCAGATATTTAAAAAAATTAAGAACAAAAAATTATTTAAAAGCAGTTAAAAAAAAGTATATTTTGTGCTAAACTTTTTTACTATTGTTAGAGTAATTACATAGATATTGAAAGTTGATGTATTTTAAATATATTTTTCGGATTCATTAACCAATTAGTTTAGTTTTAGAAAAATGATTAAATAATAGCAGATGTTTAAAAAAATTAAAAGCTTAAAATTATTAAAAAGCAGTTTAAAAAATATATTTTTGTGCTAAAATTTTGTAATTATTTTTTAATAATTGCACATTATTTTATTGTTAAACCTTTATTAATTTTGTTTCAGGTTATAAATAAGTTTTAGTAAGAAAAATGACTTAAATAATATCAAATATTTAAAAAAATTAAGAACCAGTTTAAAATTATTTAAAAGCAGTTTTAAAAAAAAGTATATTTTTGGGCTGAGCTTTTTGTGACTATTTTTAGAGTAATTACACATCCATTGTGAGACAGTTGATGTAAATCTTTAAATTACATATGTTTTGGATTCATAACCAGTTAGTTTTAGTTTTAGAAAAATGACTTAAATAATAGCAGATGTTTAAAAAATTAAGTATCGGTTTAAAATTATTAAAAAGCAGTTTAAAAAACTATACTTTTGTGCTGAGCTTTTTGTAATTATTTTTAGAGTAATTGCACATATTGTGATACAGTTGTTGTAAACCTTTAAATCACATTTGTTTCAGGTTAATAACCAGTTAGTTTTAGTATTAGAAAAATTATTTAAATAATAGCAGATGTTTAAAAAATTTAGAAAGAGTTTAAAATTAATTAAAAGCAGTTTAAAAAAAGTATATTTTTGTGCTGAGCTTTTTCTGACTATTTTTAGAGTAATTACACAGCCATTGTGCGACAGTTGATGTAAACCTTTAAATTATATTTGTTTCGGATTCATAACCAGTTAGTTTTAGTTTTAGAAAAATGACTTAATAACAGATATTTAAAAAATTATGAACCAGTTTAAAATTATTAAAAAGCAGTTTAAAAAAAGTATATTTTTGTGCTGAGCTTTTTGTGACTCTTTTTAGAGTAATTACACAGCCATTGTGCGACAGTTGATGTAAACCTTTAAATTATATTTAATTCTGATTCATCACCAGTTACAATGCTGTTAGTCTTTTTTCTTGGTTTCCTTCTTTCTTGAGTTTATTAAGCCTAACAGGGATAATTTTAAACAAAATAAGCTCTTAAACAAACATTATAATTTTAATCATATATAAGTATTTAATGTTATTTAATGTTTTTGAAAGCTATTTACATTTATATACATACAAATCATATAAAGTTTTTGCTTTGATACGAATCAGCGCAAAAACATTTCTTTATACATATTTTTACAGTTTCAAATTTTGCTGACTAGAGACAAAGCTTTGACTTCCATCAATTTCCAAATTAGTATTGGAAGTTAATTCATTTCAGCTGCCACTAATGGAAGTTATACTTGAGGTATCACTCACATAATTGTTAATTAAGTTTCCAGTAGATATTCATAACATAATCATTGTATTATAAAACGTGGAATTCTGTACTTCACGATATTACTACTCGTCCACGTGGTTAACTCATTAACGCCTGGAGTAAATCCATTAGATTTGAGATATTCATTAATATATATTCAAGTTATTATGGATTCCTCAGAGAAAGAAATAGTTATCAAAAGTCAAACAATTTTGTGTTTTAAACTTACAGTTCATGTTCATTTCTTGGAAAAGCTGTAATTTTAAACATCATAAGATGTCAATTTTAACACTATAATGTTATCCTCCTGTCTCGAAGAGGTAATTCCTTCATACTTTTATTTCTCCCCTTTTTACTTCATAGTTTCACCACTATGAATTATAATATCTAAATTTATATTTCTACACGCTGTTGTGGTAGACACATCACTACGCTTTACCAATAATTGAGCAGAATTATTTTTTGATTACTCTATAGTAAATTATGCTACGCCTATCGGACATATTGTCAGTAAGAACTCAAAGTTTCACCATTATGAATTTTGCTCTCTAAGTTAACATACCAATACGTTGTGGTGGTATACACATCACTACGCTTTACCAATAATTGAGCAGAATTATTTTTTGATAGCTCTATATGTCTTCCGGAAAAATTTGTAGTTGTACGAGTAAATTATACTACGCCTATCGGACATATTGTCAGTAAGAATTTAAAGTTTCACCATTATGAATTTTGCTCTCTAAGTTTACATACCAATACGTTGTGGTGATAGAGACAACAATACAATACTCTTTACCAATAATTGAAAGACTTATTCTGAATACTTTATACGTCTTGAAGACGTATCTGTAATTATGCAAGTAAATAATGCTGTCCGAAGTAATGTTAGTAAGAGTTGCGAATCACGGATGTATCTCAGATGCACGAGTAAAGTCTCCCGTCAGTTAACGTCAATTTTTTTCTAACAAGTCAAGCCGTCAATTTTTTCTATCAATTTCTTTGTTTTCGGATTTTTAGGCTGTTAAGCCAGGCACTAAAACTTTTGCAACTAATGTATCTAATCCTTTCAGTTGTTTTAATTTTTGATGCAAGGAATGAGGAAGGAGTTCTTAGAATTCAGTAGAAAGCATTTGCTCATCAACAATATGAAAATTGTGATTTGCTTTTGAAATCGGAAACTAAATTTATGCATATACATTTTCTACCGCGAAATCCTCTTAGCGACCCAAAAGCGATAGATCTATCTCCAATTTTTAACCCAAAACTTATGTATTACTTGCCTTTTACTTTTTTGGGTGGGAGAGGGGCGCTTTAAAATAAATGTTTAAAATGTTTCTCTATGAAGTCGTAACAATAGTAACAGCGTTAGACAAAAGCAGTACAGCTTTAGAGCTCTCTAGGGTAAGTGAAAAAATGTGGTAACAGTTTTATATGTATCCATTTATAAACACAGAACTCTTTAACTTATTCATCTGCTCAGAGAGTATATACTTGGAAAACCATAAAATGTTGATTCAGACAAAACAAATTATAAATAATAACATACTTGAAAGTTCATAATATTGTTTACGGAGTTGTCTATACCATCACAAGACGAATTTATCCACGAAAATACACTATTATATCAACTCTTCTAAAACAAAGACAGGCGTTAATGGGTTAAATGAACTTATAAATCTTTTGGCATAGACCCAAATAATATTCATATAATAAGCTACACAAAGAACATAGTATAACATTCACAACAGTCAAAAAATAAATTTTCTATGCATACAAGTTTAAGTTTTTAAAAGGAACATTAACACTGCATGTAATCAATTAAGCAAGCAAGCTATTACCATAGTTTTTTTTAAAGATATAAAATTGGAAAAAGATTAAAGCCATTGTTCATGCAATTTTTTTATTTTGCGTATGTAGGGTTTTAAATGTATAGTAAGGAAAACATTTTATGTGAATAATATGCATAATTTCTGCATTAGTTGAGGAATTTTTTAGTTTATATTAGCTACGCAACATCAAAATTACAAAATGCGAGAGAAAATATTAACGACCCTAGTACCCTAGCATTATTATTTACCCTAGTACATTAGCATGGTTTGGTTTGAACAGTATGGTGTCACTTGCATCTCAGGCTTTCATATGACTACATTCTCAAAAGAAAATCATAATTTTATAAATTATGTTCTATATAACAATGTTTTTTACAATTCTTGATTTATTTTAACAATTTTACTCACAAATGAGATGGAATTTTTTTCCATAAAATTTTCTTAAATTTTTTTTTCTTAAAAATATGAATTTTTACATATATTCAAAAATTTTAAAATTGACATAAACGAGTTAATATGATACATTTAAAATATTATTAATCATTCTTATTAATAATTTATATGGAATGTATAACATTAGAAAAACAAATATCTTTAGTGAATGACAGTATTACTTGTTCGAATAAAATCCATTTGAGCCTTTTACCTCATATTTGGCACGTATCACTTTAATATATCAATTTTAGTAATTTATAGTAAACTCATAAAATTCACAAGAAAATCAGGGGGGAGATCACTTTTATATATATAAAATAACAATTTTTTACCCGATGCTTTGTTGCTCTTTTTATATTTTGAAATTTTGAGCAATTTTTTCAGAATGAATTATACCCAACTTTATTAGCTATTACATATAAATAAAAAAGATGAGGGTGTTGAAAAAAATTTTTCCATACCTAATATATGATGTGTTTCAAATTTTCGTTTTTCACATTTTTGTAAAACTTTTGCACATATACACTTGTATTTTAAAAAATGCCTTCTTAAAAGATTATTCTATAAATTACTATTTATTACTATTACTATTTATTAATTAATATTCTATAAATTACTATTTTCTAAACTATTTAGACAATTTGCATAAAAATATTTTTTCAGATTATGGTTTTGAAAAATAAAAAATTTGTGATAAATCTTTAAAGTAAAAATCTTTCGAAAAATATTAATGAGACAGGAAACGTTGAATTTCAATTTTTAAAACTTTCAGTTCTTAACAATAATTTTATAATGAAATATATAATGTTGTTAATGAAAAATATAAGACACAAAATTGCATTGGAAAAGACATTTGATTAAAATATGAGACTATTTGAAAAAAACTGAAATGCGTAAAAGTAATGCAGCTAAAACACTTAAATTCCTAATACGATACAAAAATTGTCAAACTGGAAAAAATTGTTTTTAAAAGTTTAAAATAAGAGAGTATGACAAAACAGGTTTCAATGCAGTAAAATAATCATGGTTTGGTTTGGTGTGCTACGGTATACTTTTTGCAACACGAGGGTTAATGAGAACGGGATCTACAGCTTAAAGCCGATTCTGAACGGCTACGAAGTCCATGCCACTGTGGGATTCGAACTCACGAACTCTGGTACCGAAGGCCAGCACCCTAACTAATCGGCCATCATTCGGTTGTAAAACAATCATGCTTTCGAAAATTGTCTTTTTACAGTCATATACCTATCTGAGTTTTTTATGAACAGAAAAACTTATTTCATATTTTTTTTTGCCAAAATTTGTAATATTAAAAACCCTAGTTCCTTTAAAAGCACTTATTTAAAAATAGATTAAGATTGTGAGACATTATCATATACATAAATATCCACAATTTTAAGTCTAAGAAATACAGACTTTTAAAAGACTTTTGAAGTAATATTTCACACAGGGTTCAAAGTTCAGTTTAAACTTACATGTTTGCCTACATCTATGCATTGGCTTTATACTTTTAAACCAAGAAATCCTAATTCAGGTATTTACTTAAAAATATCTGAAAGTTTTAATTCTATAGATAAAATAGTAATAAATATCTAACTTTCGAAGATTTAAAGGTGATCTCCCTCCTTACATATGATAAAGTAGGACGTTTAAGAAAGACTACAGAAGTTTCCTTTTTTTGAATTTTCTATATTTACCATCACAGTTTCACGTTGAAATTTTTTTGCCTATAAGTCTAGTATATTTTAAATAATCTCTTATGGTTTTCTTTCATATAAAAGATTTTTTTCATTCAAAGTGATATTTATATAAAGAGAGAGAGAAAGAGAGAATACAAGGGGAAATAAATGCGTTTGTTGAAAAGCGTTGTGTGGTGCATTTTAGCTTCAAGGTGCGTTATAGAATATAATAAATGTAAAGCATTAAACATAAATTATCCTATTTGCTAACAGAGTTTATCCATATAAATTCAAGAGCATTCAATGTCTTATCTTGAATACCTTGAAACGTTTCTACGTAATTTCTTCTTCATATAATTTTCAGTCCTGTTTTGAAAATTACTTTTTTTTCGAACTTGAAGCTACAGAAATCATGCATACTAGACTAAAATAGAGAAAAAGTCAGTGTCTTATTGCTCATATTTTTTTAGATTAGTACTATTCAATATTTATCAATCACAGTCTAAATCAATTCCATTACATTTCTTTGATAATTTCAACTAAGCTTTATTCAAATGATATAAAGTATCTTTTATAAATTTCAAAATTTTAGGAACCACAGAAACAAGATGCTTTATTTATAGTATATTAACCCCTTCCAGGTTAATTTCATTTCGGGATTACGGGTCAAAAAATGTCAATATTTTATGTTTATTTTCATACATACATATCTTTTTAAATATAATAACATCATTCGCATACAAAATTTCTTAAAAATTAATGTAAAAAAAATCAATTTAAATAAATGAGTAATTTAGCTGTATAGTTGGCTTTCTGTAAGGCAGAAATCATTCGACTTTGGAGTCAATTCACACTAACTATCAATATAAAGCTTAGAATAACTATCTTTTATATTGATTTAAATATTATTTATATCATATGCATTTACATAAAGGATTATGAAATTATTAATCAAAATTTGGTATGATACAATCGAAAACATGGTACTGCATCGCAATTTGGACAGTAGAACCTTGTTTCTCTCCTTACTTTCATCCCTCTACAGTTTCTCTTTGAGTAGCAAATAATCTAGTAGCCAGAAAAGTAAACAAAAGCATTCGAAACCATAAAAAGCACGTGTGAAATAATTCAAGAAAGACTCATTGCATAGTGTAAAATTTCACAGCTCCCGAGCTACACTTGGGATGTTCCAGGATTTTACATTTCGCTTGCCCGAGTTCAGCTCGGGAAAAACCGGGAAGGGGTTAAGTATGAAAGTGTAATTTGTATATTTATGCATGCACGTGTGTGTTCATATAAACAGGGCCGGCTCCAATAGTTACACCCCCTCACTTCCCGCAGGACAAAAATGTCTACTGAAAGATATAAATTGTTGATAGATGCACATTTAAATTTGAGAAATTCCCCTCTCTCCTTACCACGTTTATTGGCAAAAATATCAAGAAAGCAATAGAAAAATTTAGTTCATTTTAGTCTTTAGATTTTAAATTGGACTTTCTTTCTTTACGAAAACAGATACTCAATTATTTGATCTATCAATAACGTTTATAGTGTTTGGATTTTAATTTTGTTTTAAAATGCTAATATTGTAATTTAAATGTAATTATTGTAAATAGATGGCTCTGCTTGCAGCGGCGAGATGTATGTTGAGAGACGGAGTCTGTGTAAATAGAGCGTCGAGAGAGGACGTAGGGCAGCTTATTCGTTAAATAAAGTTTTGTTATTGTTTTGTTTTAAAATTTTGCACTCGTACGGACCAGCCACGACAACGTTTATATTGTAAGATAGACAATATTAGCTTTCAATGATTAGCATTCAAGTTAATATCAGCAAAAAATATGAAATTACTAATTATCCTACTCTAGAGCCGCCTCTGTATGCATATGTGTATATATTCATTGTTAAATACATACCTATGCACATATATAATATGTATATATACATATAATATGTATTAATATTTATATATACACACACGCATATTATATGTATATATATGCATATATGCAAACATACATATATATCTATACATACACAAATACACACATATATATGTTCGTATATATACATAGATACATACATACAAACACCTACATACATGCATGCACATAATATTTTCCTTCTTTATATGCTACAAAAAAACTAATTTTTCATCCAAATCTTTCATTTTTAAATGTGTAAAGATATGTCTACAAACTTCAATCACTGCTTGGGTGGCGTGTAAGGAAAATTATTACATTGCGTTTTAGAGTGGAGTTGCCACGTTGAATTATGTAAATACTGACATCATCCTTTACTAAAATTTATATTATTAATCGACGTTTACAAATCTTTGAATATAAATATAATAAAACAAAAAAGAGAAATCAAAATCAATAATTATTTTCCTATATTTCAGTATTATTCTTTTATTGTCTTTAAAAAATCACTTTATCTAAATCCGCTTATTTTATGAAACGTTTCCGAAATATTATTCAACTTTTTTTAGAAAATATTTTCAGTTACATCCGTAGAGCAAAATGATTTACAATCATTTAAAACTTTTAAAAAGGCTGTTAAAATTGGAAATATTTATACGAGACGATTAATTTATCCGATTTTTTTTTTCAATTTCTAAAACTATGGGTAGAGCCCTAAAACATCTTGTTTAAGAATTAGAAAACATTTTAAAGTTTTTACACGCTAATATTACCAATCGTTTGGTTGATAAGATTGTTCTCTGAATTCCTTTTTGAATTTGGAGGTGTCTTATCCCAACTAATTAAATCCAATTATTTTCTAAAAAGATATAGACAAATCTCTCAATTTTAATTTCCTGAACACAAAAACTCTGGACACGATGGTTAAAAAAACAGATGAGGAATGTGTAATGCATTTCTTCAATTGAAATCTGATTTCCTTCTCCCGAAGCGTTCCTGAAAATAAAAGAAAAATCATTAGTTTTGTAGCTAATAACCAAAAAATATCAAATAGAACTTAAATCTCTGGATATGGGACATTAGCCTATAAAGAATTTGAGTTTCGTGCATAGATAACATCCTTAAAAATATAGCTAAAATTTCATTCAATCCGTAAGTTTTTATAACAGTAAAATTGTTACCGGGGGGGGATAATACAGACATACACTGATTTACAAGGCAGGGAAACCCTGTGGTCAAATTGAAATCGGGACCAGCACTGTTAACTGGATTTTAGCAATGCTTTTTGAAGTAAAGGGTGATAATTTTAATTGAATAATCAAGGTCCGTTAAGAAGATACGTGCCGCATCCAGAAAGTAAGTTTCCCGAGGTTTTCCCTTTTAAAGTAAAAGTAATTAGCCGTGTCAATTGCGCATGCGTAACAGATTTATGACTTATCAAACTTACGCAGGCAGGACAGTTCCCGACTTCTGCCAGTAGCGTAGTAACAGTGGTCAGAAATACAAACTCTAATTCCTACTCCCGCAGCCTACAAGGTTTTGTCGATGATCTTGAATGCAAAAAGCATTACGCCAATTGAAATTCATCATCACCTCTGTCAGATCTATGAGGAGAAAGTGACTCCCGAACACAAAATTCAACGCTTAGGAGCAGCACAGACATTTATGCAACGGTATCGCGATGACGGCGACGAGTTCCTCGACAGGATCGTCACGGGCAATGAGACGGATTTCGTACTTTACCCCGGAAACCAAGCAACTGTCAATGTGGTTATAGTGGATCTTATGTCAGGACCAAATTCAAACAGTAAATAAAGGATTTTAATATTACACACACACACAATATATTGTCACGAAGATTCGAATGAACACACAGTTTAACGTAACAGAAGAATTTATTAAAGCTAAGTAGCAACTCGCAACTTTACAAGATCGAGAAGTTGCCTACAACTAGTGGGTATCAGCTTTTATGCCCGAACAGAATATTCGAGAACTAAATAATTTACATATTAAAGATCTAGAATGTTCAAGAACATCAGGAAACAATAAATAACATTTTTAAATTAAAAATCCGTACTTTGAATAAACAGCCATGGCAAGGATCGAACCCACAATCTTCGGGTCTGGATCGCGTGCTTTGACCATTCGGCCACTTAGGTCATTGGCAAAGCTTCTTTATGCGGCAATATATATATATATATATATATATATATATATATATATATTATATATATATATATATTATATATATATATATATTTATATATATATATATATATATATATATATATATATATATATATATATATATATTATATGTATTATATATATTATATATATATATGTAATGAGACGGAATTCTCGATGGGTGGTTGTAGTCAAGGTCATAAAACTGATACCGTATTAACTAAAGACCTTTATTAAGGTAACGTTAGAGGAAGGGTTCCCACTTCATTATAGGGACAGGACAAAGTGAAGGGTCAGCTAGCATGAAGTTCTATGTACAAGACCCGTAACACCAGGGCCAACATCTGTGGGAAAATATCTCTAGAAAAATCTGTCTCCGACATCGTGCATCTCCCTTTTTATTTAAAAATTTCCTAAATTGTCCACTAGGGCCATGTAGGATTAAAATTGGTCAGGCCTCTTCTCTGAGGTCGTAAAATGTAGCCCCAGTGGTCAATTTAGGGTAGGGGTTAAAAAGGGGAATGGAAAATGACGCGGAATTTTTAGCCCTTGATTTAAGTTTTGAAAACCCCTGAGAATTTTTCTTACATATATATATATATATATATATATATACATATATATATATATATATATATATATATATATATATATATATATATATATATATATATATATATATATATATATATATATATTATATATTTTATACATATATATATACTTATACATGTTATTACATATTTGTGAGTATTTTGCGCAATATATATTATTCATAGCTGCAAGTACTAAAAATACAGTGTCACAAAATTATCCTTTTCAGTGCATGTTAGATTTTCCAATTCCTCAAGGAAACAGTGTAAAGTCTCATCGCCCATTCAGTTTCACTAGGAAGTGAATTCCCTCTTTAAACTTCTCAAAATGTCCGTTGGGAATGACTGCTCTTTCAGTTAGATCTACAGTGTCCACTCCCAAGTAATTTGGAGCGTGTTCTTCTTGAACGGCGTTTTCTACACGTCATGCGTTTAGTCTATATTTTATTTTATTTTGTTCGGTCGAAGAACATATAAAATTTTGCACGTTAAATGGATGATCTGTGAAACCTTGAATTGTGGACCAAGAATGGCACAAAAAACAGAGTCTCCTCGTTCGAAAAAAAATTCAGTGTCACAAAATATTCCGTTTTCAGTGCATGTTAGATTTTCCAATTCCTCAAGGAAACAGTGTAAAGTCTCATCGCCCATTCAGTTTCACTAGGAAGTGAATTCCCTCTTTAAACTTCTCAAAGTCTCCGTTGGGAATGACTGCTCTTTCAGTTAGATCTACAGTGTCCACTCCCAAGTAATTTGGAGCGTGTTTTTCTTGAACGGGGTTTTCTACACGTCATGCGTTTAGTCTATATTTTATTTTATTTTGTTCAGTTGAAGAACAAATAAAATTTTGCACGTCAAATGGATGATCTGTGAAACCTTGAATTATTTACCAAGAATGGCACAAAAAACAGAGTCTCCTCGTTCGAAAAAAAATTCAGTGTCACAAAATATTCCGTTTTCAGTGCATGTTAGATTTTCCAATTGCTCAAGGAAACAGTGTAAAGTCTCATCGCCCATTCAGTTTCACTAGGAAGTGAATTCCCTCTTTAAACTTCTCAAAATGTCCGTTGGGAATGACTGCTCTTTCAGTTAGATCTACAGTGTCCACTCCCAAGTAATTTGGAGCGTGTTCTTCTTGAACGGCGTTTTCTACACGTCATGCGTTTAGTCTATATTTTATTTTATTTTGTTCGGTCGAAGAACATATAAAATTTTGCACGTTAAATGGATGATCTGTGAAACCTTGAATTGTGGACCAAGAATGACTCAAAAGATCGAGTCTCCTCGTTTGGAAAAAAAATGTGAAAACCTAGATAAAATGTTGTCTATTTCTTTTAACCACAAACTAGAAGTCTTATTTTTAGGCGTTCAGCTGTCATAAGAATAACAGTTAAAATACTTTCAAAACTCCTGGGGGATCGTAAAGCTTCAGGAATTAAGGTTGAACAAGTAGAGATGTAAAACACTCGGAATTTGGAAGAAGGGGGTAATAAACCTTGGAATTTTAAGGAATAATCCCGGAATTTTGGGAAATTTGGGAAGAAATCATTTTAACAATGTTTACATTTAATTTTTCAACAGTGGCTTTGTAAGAACTAGCATATTATTTCTAAAAGATTTTTTTTTACTTTTGTCAATATATATATATATATATATATATATATATATATATATATATATATATATATATATATATATATTCAAGAAATAATAGCAATGAGTATTTAAATAATTTTATAGTAGTACTTATGTCCTTAATTTCCCTGTTAGTCTTATCAAACACATAACTGGTTGCTTCAATTTTAATTGCTAATATAATAATTATACATATTATTTTTTTATCATTATTTGTTATGTAAATTGCTTTATGCTAAGCTTTTTCCCCTTCTTTTATAATATAAAAATAAATATCTTTAAATTTAAAATAACAGTTTATTGTTTTTTTGTAATCCATACATCATTTAAAGGTGTAATCAAATGACACTGTTGCATTTTGTGTCCAATTCCTACACACACACACACACTATGTGTATATATATATATATATATATATATATATATAGAGAGAGAGAGAGAGAGAGAGAGAGAGATGTTATCCAAGAAAAATAATGATTTGTGGGTTTTGTGACACTACAGATTATTGCATAATATTTATGTAATAATAAAAATATTTGATATTTCTCAAAGGAAAAATATACTCATACTTTCATGCTAAACATGATACGATGCCAAATATATTTAGTTAATCCCAATTATTCAATTTTTTTTACATAGCATATAATATTTAAATTTTGTGAAAATATCAACTTTTGAGGTCTATAACAAATTCAGAAAAAAATGGTGTTTCTCATTGTATCATAGGAATTGACGTCCTCAAAATACTTCAAAATTCCCATGTTTTGGAAATTTTCAAAATTAACTTCCCCAAAAACCCATTTTTCCCTGGTTTAAACCGGTTTTTTAGACTGCTCACAACTATAGGTACAAGAAACGAAATTAAAATATTATAAATTTTAAATTGATATACCTCACATCGTGTTCTGAATTTTGAAATGTCTAAAAACTTGAATACTTTCGGAGATATTTTCTTGAAATTGTGAAAATATTTTTTATTGTATAGATAATTAAGAATATTTTTCACCACAAATACATAATATTTAAATGTTTGACAGTTTGATTATCAATTAAATTTTTTCGAGCGATATTTAATATAAGATAAAAATTATTTGAAAAAATCCTTCGACAAATATTGAAATTTTAATATGCATTCTTTTAAATAAAATTCCCTATATAATAATAGCCTAAGTTGTCTGTCCGCGAATTTATGAAGCGGTTGTACCTGGAATGGATACATCTATATTGGATTTTTTATGAGTTAGGGTTAGCAAAATTCAAAGCGAGTTCGAAATCCACCCTATCTCCCCTTTTCGAGCGTTTAATGCTATTATTTCAAGTCTTATTCTCCCTCTTATTCTATACTAAATTCATTCTTGATATGAATTTAGTATAGAATAAGAGGGAGCAGCGAGGGCGGAGCGAAATATTTAAACTGGACTGTGTTTACTCGACCTCATATATTCTAATTAGTTCCCTTATCGACTGTAGGCCTAGCACGTTCGCTAGAGGGTCTGCCCATTTGATCAACGTACTTCTCGGGTTGACGGTTCTGTCCCCGACTCACCCAAATTTTTCTAAATTTCTAATTAATTTAATATTTTCTGATTTTTCTTTTAAATTCTTATTCTTAAAGTTGTTTTAGTATTTTCAAAATTGTTTTATTATTTTTAAAATAAATGTTTATTATTTTTTCAACTCTTTATGACTTAAACTTTCTTCTCGTAATGTAATAATAGCCTAAGTCATCTGTCTATCTGTCCTTGAATTTATGAAGCTGTTGGACGTGTTATGGATAGAGCATCCATATTGGATTTTTGATGACTTAGGGTTAGCAAAATTCAAAGCGAGTAAAGTTTATTTTTTCCTCAACTATAGATCAGAATCTCAAATAAATTGGTATGAATAAGCGTCGTATCACAGCGAAAAATACTATCACAATTAAAACGTTCCAAATTCCCCTCATCCCCCTTTCCGAGCATTTAATGCCATTATATCAAGCCCTATTTTAGGAACAGGCTATTAAATTTATCAATTCATCATATAATAAATAGGTAAAAATAACAATTTTTTCTAGCATTATGACGTCATTCCTTTAACTATCTCATTTAATCATTTATTTTAGAATCTTTAAATATCTTCTGCATGATTTCCATACGTTTTATCATTGTTCTTAAATATTACGTAAATAATTTTCTTTTATATTGGCTTAAATAATAGATTAGGTACATATGTGATAATTTTAATGGATTATTTTTGTAGAACGATAATTCTCAGCCAAAAAACAAACCATTTTTTTACCTGCCTCATAGGGTACTTTACAATTCTGGAAAATTAAAAATTTTACTGATCCCTTTATATGACGAGTTATATGTTAGTATTTAAAGAATTGTTAATAAGCCAAGTTATTTGTATATAATTGCCCATATAAAGGTTAAAATAACGGTAATATGCGCAGAAATAAAATGTTTTGAGTTTTGTGCTTCGAACGCTGTTAGTTGGAATGTATCGTTGTGCACATACCTGAGCAACCTGTAGGAATGTGGGCCTTTGTTGAGATGACGTCGGTGATCCAGCTGCCTGCAAGTTGGGTGTGGACACGACAAAAGACTGGTGCGTTATAGTGGGTGTCGCTAGAGGGCGCGCGGTTGACGCCAGCATCGTGTTCAGGCTTGCTCGCCTGCCAGACCCAGAAAGGGTCAGTCTTCGGGGTCGCCGAAGACCACCGTCCATGTCCTCGTCCTGTTTGGAGACAGAGACAAGGAGATTTAAATATCGATAGAAATATCATAGATACATAGATCGTATCAATATCTATAGAAATCATATCAATAGAAATAAGATGAATCGTAACTCTACACTAGTGGCGACAATTTTTAGACCGCTAGTCTTTGACTATCGAATGATTTGCCTCCGAACACAAGAATAAACCCTGTGACTGAACCTTAAATAAGCCCACCTTGAACGGGCGGCTTGCAGTTATGACCCCTGATGGTATGTGAGTATATATTCTTCGCATATTACTTTAACCAACGCATTTATGTTCAATAAAATACTTTCTTTTTTTTTAATTTCACTCCCTGAGTCTATCGTTTTGGATTGGTTCATATTTACCAAAGCGTGATGTATTTTTTTACTATAGTCTACTCCTCACAATGCATTGTATTTTTTTATAGTCCCCGTGACTTCATTCCCAATTGTAGCAATACCATATTGTAACAATCTTGTAGGTATTTTTTTCTCTACTGTATATATTTCATATATTTTAAAAATATACAACTAGAAGTAACAAAACTAATTATTTTTTATAAACTCAGTCTTTTATTAATGAAGTTCTAAAAATTAAATTCTAATACTTTCATGATGAATTAGAAAAGAACTTTTAAAAGGAAGATTTTTCGACTGGAAATGTACTATATCGCCTTAATACTTTTCTAGGATTGCGTATTTTTATTTAGGGAAGTTTTCTTAGCATGAATAAGTGATCTTTTTAAGTTGATTTACAATAAAAATCAACTATTAAATATCCTAACTGTCGAGTGGGCACTGCTTCAAATAGTGACTGGCACCCCAAAAAAATATGCTTATGAGCGGAACTTAACGTTGTTATAGCCGGGAAGCAAGTAATTAGTTCTTTAGATAAAACAATGAGAAGTTATTAGGGGAATGAAGTATGTCAAGCGATGCACTCTTTAAGAATTGAAGAGGCGGTAGTTTATTAATGCAGAAGCTAAATCTTTCTTCACTCGTTTTGGAATTTTATAAATTCCGTGATGCATAAATATATACCTCTGATCAGTAAAGCTTTAAGGTAAAGGGGGGAAAATTATCTGCTGAATTGCGTCCGTTACTTTGAGTTCAAATTTGCATCAAAAATCGTAAAGAAAATAATATTTCGTATGTTTATTTCAAATTAGGACTTTTTTTCAAATAGCTAATACTTATATAATAGCTGTTGCGCCCTTAATTTTTAGTTCAAATTTGCATAAAAATCGTACAAGAAAATAACATTTCGTATGTTTATTTCCAATTAATTTTTTAATAGCTATTGCGTCCTTAACTTTTAGTTCAAATTTGCATCAAAAATCGTATAAGAAAATAATATTTCTTATGTTTATTTCCAATTCAGACTTTTTTTTCGAATAGCTAATACGTATATAATAGCTATTGCGTCCTTAACTTTTAGTTCAAATTTGCATAAAAAATCGAACAAGAATATAATATTTCGTATGTTTATTTCCAATTCATTTTTTTAATAGCTATTGCGTCCTTAACTTTTAGTTCAAATTTGCATCAAAAATCGTACAAGAAAATAATATTTCTTATGTTTATCACCAATTCAGACTTTTTTTTCGAATAGCTAATGCGTATATAATAGCTATTGCTCCCTTAACTTTTAGTTCAAATTTGCATCAAAAATCGTACAAGAAAATAATATTTCGTATGTTTATTTCCAATTCAGACTTTTTTTTCGAATAGCTAATACGTATATAATAGCTATTGCTCCCTTAATTTTTAGTTCAAATTTGCATAAAAAATCGAACAAGAATATAATATTTCGTATGTTTATTTCCAATTCATTTTTTAATAGCTATTGCATCCTTAACTTTTAGTTCAAATTTGCATCAAAAATCGTACAAGAAAATAATATTTCTTATGTTTATTTCCAATTCAGACTTTTTTTCGAATAGCTAATGCGTATATAATAGCTATTGCTCCCTTAACTTTTAGTTCAAATTTGCATCAAAAATCGTAAAAGAAAATGATATTTCGTATGTTTATTTCCAATCTAGACTTTTTTTCAAATAGCTAATGCGTATATAATAGCTATTGCGTCCTTAACTTTTAGTTCAAATTTGCACCAAAAATCGTACAAGAAAATAATATTTCGTATTTTTATTTCCAATTCAGACTTTTTTCTCAAATAACTAATGCGTATATAATAGCTATTGCGCCTTTAATTTTTAGTTCAAATTTGCATCAAAATTTGTACAAGAAAATATTTCGTATGTTTATTTCAAATTCAGAAATTTTTTTTCGAATACCTAATGCGTATTTCTTTCACAAGCTATAGACAGTGGTTTTTGAATTTGTAGAAAGCAATTCTACCTGGCTGTTAACCACGATTCCGTCGACCAGGGACTTCCTCCGTCTAAGTTCTCGCATAAGCTCCGAAAATTCCTCTTTCAGTTCCTCCAATTTTTGTGCCAACTTAGCGTCGGTGAGTCTGTGAGTGCCCGGAGGAATCTCGATCGTCGACAGAGAGTTGAGTTGCATGGTCACTCGGTGGATTTCTTCTTGCACGGCATGAAGCTTTTGCTGAAGCTTTTAGAAAAGAAATAAAAGGATGTAATGTATACTGCATCGTTTGTAAATCTTTAATCTTATTTAATCTTTTACTGGTGTTACAGAAGAAGATTCTATCTAACCTGAGTTGAAAGCCTAACCCCTTAAAGCACGAATTTTTTTAGGAAAATCTGGCAAAAAAAAATTATTTGCATTAAGACAGAAAAAGAATATATAAGTATAGTGTAAGTTATTTTTTGCAATTTTATTTCTGGATGGTGACTAGGGAGAGAGAAATGGGGAAAAAGTTTTAAAAAATTGTTACACAAACAAAGTGTAAATTATTTGATTGCATAAGTATTTTGAATTTTGCCCGTGTCAGACACGGGCAAATGCGTTAAGGGGTTAAAAGAACAGAAATAAAGACATGCATACAGAAGAACGTTTTTGTCCTTAGATACATAATTTCAGCAATAGACGTAACTGGAAGCGTTGCTTTCTTGGAAACAAAGACCTCTCAAAATGACAAATTTTGACCAAACATATACTTGTTCTCCCGAAGAAGTCATGTTTGTTGTATGCTTATTAATCAAATAAAAATTTTTCTTATTGAATCATTCTTTTCCATCACTAAGAACTGTTTTTGGCTTATATCCTTACTGTAGGGACAGGCGAATGATAGTGATCGGCCAGAAAGTGCTATCTATGAAGTAGATAAGTAGACTTGAGGAGAAAGTGAGGAGATTTGAAGTGATGGTACACTCCGGACGTGTTTTCTAGGCTCTTCGGATAGATACTTGAATTGATATAATTGTTTACTGTAAATTTTCTGATATTTGTATATTTAGTTATCCGGTAGCAGTTTGTGCTCTGTCTTAAAATAAATCTACTGTTTGTATGTGAATTTATACAACAACATGGCGATCTTTATATTTACCTCAAAACAGAATAAACATATTTTCAATTGTGATATATTTTTATATAGTATGATGGACTACTAAATGTTACAGGTTCATAGCTTTTCCAAGAACTCACATTTCCAGAAAAGATTGACTAGACTTTTAAGGAGTTTGTCATTAAACTTAATTTATTTTCATAATATGTTAATATTAAATATTTTAATTCAACGAAACAAATTATTGAAACATTGTACCATTTGAAATAGTTTTATATAAGTTATATTCACTAACAGGATGATTAAAGTCTGACGTTCAAAATGCTGCAAAAAAAGATTAACTGGTCAGAATGACTTCATATTTGAAAAGAATATACTGGAAGAAAAGTAAAAATGATTTGGCATAAGAAAACAAATTAAAGAATTAAAACCAATTTTTCCGATCCAATGTGGTACGGCCTTGCGTGATGAATTGTCTTTCCACTAACAGTGTCACATATGTTGACTGACTTAGAAGTTAATATTCCATAAAACAACTGACACTCTCATGCACATTGAACAGTAAATTGGTTTTATGTGCAACTCACACCGTGTTTGAATTCAAAATGTCACTTTCACCCAAATCCACTTGTAGTACTGTCTATTGATACATTTCGTAACTTTCTTTATGCTATAACATTTTCCCCTTCTTCTAGTATATTCGGTACAAATTTGAAGTCATTCTAAGCAGTAGTTTTTGTTATACAGTATTTTTAAAGTGGAAGCTTGATTATAATCACCATGTAAATAAAAACTGATATCTAATATTATTTATATATCAAGACTAAACGTAAATGCCGGATAAAATGTGTCCCATATCTTTTTATATCTTACTCAAGATGTTTTTTAGATGTACTTTTTAGATGTACTTTAGATGTACTTTTAGAATCCATTATTTTTATGGGATGATCTTCGAGACTTAACGAGCTTTATGTGTATTAAAAATTAACGATCTATAATATATATTTATATATCTATTTAAAACCGGAAGTAAACGGACAATAACGAGGGTGGGTTTCCCGTATTCCATTCTAGTCGACAAAGGGTGAAGGAAAACATCATAGCACTCTTTGGACACTGAAACAGTAAACCTTTAACGTATTTTTTAGACTTTTTTCCTCAATGTGTTCCACTCGGAGGGTTAAGCTTCCATCTAAGGATGTGGCATGTGAAGAAACATAAGGTCAAACTGATAGATATATTATTTGTGATCATGCATGATCATCAGTAATTCTTACTTCTCCGTCTGGAGGATTTATAATTTCTGCCAGACGTCTTTCTTCAGAGAAATGGCTGCGTCTTCTATGCTCTCCCGGAATTCTTCGTCGAGCGAGGAGATGCGACAAGCGATTGATCTAAAAAAGAAAACAACAATCCTTAAGTCCTGTTTCCTGTAGCACAAGCTGACAAAATAAGGGGAGGAATTACTTAAGAAATGGGTTCCCTTTGGCAAAGGTGGCGAAAATATTGGCCATTTTTACTAAAACACAAAGGTAATGCATCCAAGCATTGTTTTTCTTGCTTTTTCTGGCGACTTCAATTAACGCCCAGTGTGCCATAGTAATATAATTATATACTCTTACTTAATTAAAGAAAACGCCTTGAAAAACCGCACATTTATATTTATGGGCAAATAATTCCTTAACAGTTTACAAACGCAACAGCTCCAAATTATTAAAAATCAGCGATAGTGAACCATGTATGGTTTGTTATATCTAATTTTTTTAAGCATTGCGCACATTTATTTAATATATAAGAATTTATTTCATTTAATATGCAAGAAAAGAGTTACTTACACAAGGAGAATTAGATGCAAATATCATATAAATTA
>CM063508.1:174876988-174886988 GCA_032207245.1 Pardosa pseudoannulata | reverse complement strand
GCTCCTTAAATGTTCCTACTCACCTCTGTTGCAAACTCTTGCACGAGGATCTGAGGCTGAGGAACGATGCTTTTGTCTGTGGAAACGGACATCTGTATGGTTCCAGCGTAAGATATGATGGAGAACACTACGGGGATTTCTGGCCTTGGAGACATCCAGAACGTGATTTTCTTCAGCTGCTTCGAACCCAACATCAATATTTCTTCTGGACCCGGGACATTTGCCAAAACAACTGTGGCCTGCCAATAAAGAGAATGAAATAAATCTATAAACCTCTTAGCTGCGTTCACTGCACTTGCAATCATATTTTATACTTCCTGTTATACGAAATATTAAGAAAATATTAAAATCGTTATAAAAAGTGATTTGAAAATGATTGATAAAATTGAAATCAAGGTACTCTGATTTCGGAATTATTTTTATTTGAAAAGTAGGAAGTTTATTATAATATAGAGAATTGTTACTCTAAACAAACTTGAAATGTGTGAGAACGCAGCTATGCTTTACATAATGTTTGCGAAACTGATTTGCTAGCCGCACTCACACGTTGTGGGTTGCATGCCCAAGTATTTTTTTGCGACACCAGGAAGCGTGTGGTGTGAAAACGATTGCATCTAAACTTAACCAAGTTTTGGAGAATTGCGATTGCTCTCCAGGAGGCGATTCAGGACCATCCTTGGAGTCCCGGTCCTTTTGGACAGAGCCAGGAAAGAACGCATTGTGTATAGGGCAATGGAACAACGAACGCATCAGCACATGATAATGGAAAAGGTATAGGATTGCTGGAGAGTTCTAAAGGCGGGAAAAGAGTGAACTTTGGCAATTTTTTCTTTCAGTGTAGCACGTGGAGTGCTTCTTTTACTTTTTAATTTTTTTATATATTTTTTAGCATATTTCCTTGTTTTTTGTTCTATATTTGAATATTGTAATGTAGATCAGTGGCATTTTACTGTAATTAAAGGTGATATAAAGCAAACTTGGGTTATTAATGACTTTGAAATAACAACAGCAATGTACTACACCACAGAAAAATGACCATGTGGAAGGATGCAATCTATTATGGTCAAAACTGAAATGTCTGGTGAAAACCGTAATGTCTCCAGGTTACTATTGATTAATTTTCCAGAATACTTTTTTATATTGTACGGCGAAGAAAAAAGTATTTTGTGTAGGTTGAATTCCAACACACAGATCCCAGCCAGAAATGCAACTTTGTATGCATTTCTGACGGCACCAAATCACATTGGTATGGTAAGTGATGCCGCCATCAAACAAGCTAAGAGAACTTCCCCAATTTGGGAAGTGTCTTTTTTTTTTCACGATGCATTATTAAAAGTTATTCTCATTGCAGGGTTAGGCAAGGCAAATGTTACCTTTCTGAGGACTGTATTGAGAATCCACTGAGCCACCACTTCCGGCAATATCGGCAAAAGGCAGTAGATGGCCCCGTACATCACCACAGTGTCCGGAGACGTCTTAAGCTCCTCCATCCGTCTTCTGACATCCCACAACCGGGGTATGGCCCCTTCGGTGTTGGAAGGAAGCCGGACGTGCACCTGGGAGAACCTGCACCCCATGCTGGGGATGGAAGAAGAGTTCGAAGTCTCGTGGCGGAGATCCACTGGAATGGTCAGCTGGGAGAAAAGTAAAAGATGGGCACGTTATTCAAGAGTAAATAACATAACGTATAAACTGCACAAATCCATAAGAAATGGGGAGGAAAAGCAAGCAGTTTTTTCGAAGGTGTGAAGAAAGACAGGAAGATAATGATAGTAAACTGTAAAAACTAAACAACACTTCTGCCAGTAAGCTTTCTTGTATAAAAGACATCTTACCAACAAAATTATACCCCAAGATTTGAATACTTATCAGGTTTTAAAACATTCTTGCGAAAATAAAAACATTTTTGAAATTACGTCAGTCTTTATGCCTCCATATGTGAATTACTAATCTAAACTGCTCGGCGCAACAGCCCTAGGGAGCCAGGGCCTACTGTGCCAATCTCCATTTACGTGACCAAGGGCTCTGGGATGCTAAGCATATGTTCCGGTTAGGTGGTCAATCTTACGCGGAACCCCCAGTGTTTAGTTCACAAGCATGCTTCATCCTCAGTTTATCTACCCACTGAAGGGTGAGTCAACCTTGCCCAGCCCGGGGATAGAACCTCGAACCCGTGTCGCGGGAGAGCGAGGCGCTACCCCAACGCCAATGGGCTTCGAAGGGGAATTACGTCTATGTATAAATGTATGTCTATTGGACCGTCTATTAACATGGTCAGTAAAAAACGCAGTGATTGATAGACGAAATTTGTCACTTGAATTTTTTGGTAAAATTATTTTGGTTTGGTTTCATACGCTATGATCACATATTTTGCTATACCATTGTAACAAAACTGTAAATCTGTATGAAATTTTAACCTAATACATCTATACAAAAAGATGCTGCCGAACGATGGCCGATTGGTTAGGGTGCTGACATTCGGAACCGGAGTTCGTGGGTTCGAATCCCACAGTGGCATGGATATTCGTAGCCGTTCGGAATCGGCTTTAAGCTGTAGGTCCCGGTCTCATTAGCCCTCGTGTTGCAAAAAGTAGACCGTAGTACTCCAAACCAAACCAAACCAAAACCAAAAAGATGCTAATGAATATTTTGGTATAATATATAGGTAGTGATAAATCGAGCATAGTATGTAGGTTGAGAATTTTTAAAGACTTTTTGAAAAGACAGCCCAAATGGTGCCAGTTATCTTGAGCTTTCATTTGTAATATTTTATGGTATGATTTAGAAGTATAATATTAAAATTTCTAATGCCTAGTAGAAAACATTTCCGATATTTATCTGTGTCCTTTATATGTTGACGTCTATTATTAACTTTTTATAGGTAACAGACTAGCCTATATTTTAACTTTATCAGTTAAAAAAATATTAGTGGTAACATGTTATGATTCCTGAAATTAACTTCGTGTTTTACGGAAAGCAGTTTAAAGAAAATCTTGAGATAACAACTAATGGCCTAATATTTCAGTCTTAATTTTGTTGTTCAGAAAAGGCACAAGAAAACTCATTATTCAAATAGTAAACAAAATTAAATTATCTCCTAAATGATTTTTGAATGTAATATAAAAGTATTTTAAAGCTTATTTACATTATCTCCTGCGTAAAAGAACAACACCGGTTGAATAAATCAACATTCGTAATAGATTTAATTTGGGCTGAAACAATATCAGCTTCAACAGATAAAGACTTTTATACTTTATTTACTTTTTATTTTTTATTTAGAAAAATTTTCTATACAGATCTGACATTAAAAAATATTCAACTGGAAGATCTGCCTTTGAGTATTTTCTTTCCAATTGATCTAAAATCCTCATGAAAGTTTAGTAGGGTTGAATATTTTTCACATATGATGGAACCAAAGTGAAAATTCCTTCCTACTATGTGAAAGATAAGAAAAACGTCAACGGAATTTTTGTTGACAGTCTGTCATATGAGAAAAGTACAGCTTCATAATATCTGAAGATGACAATGATTTTGGACTATCACAAAGTAGGGGACTGATTTATGTAAGAGTTAGAAAAGCTATGAGTATTCACAGAAGTTAAATCAGATGTCATCAATCCCATTAAAACCCATTTTGTAAGTCAGAACGGACTTAAAAGAAATATAAGACTGCATTACTTAAAAGAGAACAACTTCTTTCGTTACGGAATACTGCATTATATGTGCCAATTTATGGATTATATAAGAACAATCTTTTGCTCCTGTCAGTATAAAAAATATTTTGCATTTTCATTAATAATAATAAGTGTATATTTGTTTCGTTTTATTACATAAATCAATGAAATAAAAAACAAAAATACAACATTGTGAAACAAAATTTAAGTTACCAGGAGAGAATTTTTTATATATTCAAATTTAAAACTAAATTTTCGTGCCAAATTAAAAATAATTATTGCTTTTACTAAGTGAATCTTAATTATATTAATCTGAGCAATATGTTTTACTTTATAGTAAGATAGGTACTAATAATTTTTAATTTTTAATTTTTTAACAGTTTAATTGTTAAGTCCCCTTAACTCGTGTAATTCTTTAGATATATGTTATTCACTTTTCCTATATTTATATTCGACTTTTGCCGTGATATTTATTTTACAATAATTGAATACTGTGGTCTTCCCAACTGCATAAAATTCTTAAAACTACTCTGCGTAGAAACATAACTGGTCAATTTCTAAAGTATAGCACAGATAAAGTGCTGAAAAAGGAAATCCAACAACTCTTAGATATATGATTCTCAAATATGAAATCAAAAATGATTTAAATAGAGTAAAGTTACGGTATAAAGTTTTGTTAACAAAGCCTTTTACAGAAAATTTTATGAAAATGGGCAGCTAAATGTTTGACTGACTTACGTAAATTTAAGTTCTAAAATATTCCATGCGCATTTGTAATAGTTATATTTCTTTCAGAATAATAGCTGACGTTTAATATGAAGTTCCAAATAAATGTTAACAGAATCGGATTCCGGATTCGGAACCTCTACTATAGGGATAAATTTATTAAATGCAATATACGGCAGAATTATTAAACTATTTCTGTGTTGCAATTTTAGCAAATAAAATGACGTCCAGTAGAGGACCAGATATGATGTTAGTACAGCTTATAGTATGATAATGATAATCACGTTGTTTCGTCCATAGATGTTAATGTGCTAATGCCTATAGATGGGTTAAATGTTATATTATTTTAAAAAACCTTTTTTGGCACGGAATGTAAGCAAACAGAAAGGCTATAGAGTTCCAGCCTCATGTCTCGACATACAATGGTCGACTTCTTATCAACTTTTCCTCTCAAGCAATTATAGTTGGACTAACAATGATGTGGAGACATAAAATTTAGATTTATGACCCTATAACATAATGGGGTCACGCCCCTGATAGCTGGCCGATCAAATTAATACCGAGCCATACCGATAACCCACCTAAACTCCCCAGCCTATGAGGTCCGTCGGTAAAATGAGCGAAGTCCTACTCATCCGACGACACTTCGAGAGCTTTCAAAAACAGAAGCTTTCCAGCTCTCGAAGATTTTGGGTATCTTTTTTTTACCCGTTCCTCTGTGGGAGAGCGACGTGTTCACCCCTATAGAAGAGAAAAGTTTTTGTGTGAGTCGTCAGGCGACTTAGTTTTTGTGGACTTCGAGCTGTGAGCCAAGTCCTGATTGTTAAACGACCAGAGTTTGGGAAGATTTCTCTTTTGCAGACAAGTTGCCAGAAAAGTATTAGGGAGCGATCAGCTTCCTGTCGACGGTAAACAGCGGAAGAAAAACGGGTTTTTACATCTGTTATCGGAACAAAGAGCTCTCCTGGGAATCAGTTTATATATCCATTGTATATACCCATATCATTCAAGATAACTTCAATAAAGGTAATTTAATTGTACTAGTAGTCTTGAGTTGTCTCCCTAAACACCTATGCTCTTTAGTCTGGGTGTTAAATAAGTTCCAAGGCAAAATATGTGAATGGCTCATGGATAAAGGTGATACACAGGTTGACTTGGGGCATGAACCACAAGCGCTGGAGACTGACTGAACCTTAAGAAGGGACTGCGCCTTTCGTTTGATGAGCACTAATAGGGTGAAAGATTTTATTCAATGGGTCCTAGTAATTTAAGAACAGGGACTAAGCAGCAAAACCTCGGGTTTGGCTTGTAACTTCCAGAGGTTTCGTTCAGGAAATTGGAAAACATTACGACCACGAACCTATTTTACGTGCACCAGCGGCCATTATTGAACTCAACTACCTCTGTTATAAAAAGAAATGTGGAAAAGGAGCTATTGAATCAGCAGATAATTATGGTAGTAGATATATCTCGTGCAAGTCTCAAATAAATGATTAAATAGTAAATACTAAGAGTAATATCAATTGATTGCACATGAGGAACCATTAGCACTGAAGAATGACTAAACATCAAAAATAAATAAATAAGTGTTCCTTTAGTTTAATGAGTACAGTAATGTAATTTAAAAGAGGGGGCGAAGTATAATGCCCCAAGCTTGAGCCGTCACCTCCAGAGGTATCTTTCAGGAACTTTGAAGATATTGCGATCATGAACCTATTTTACTTTTACAAGCTGCCATTATATAACATAGACGGCTCAAGTAAAACATCTCACAACCCTGCGATTACTAGATTGCTGCTTTTGCCGACTGAGGTACCACAACTTTAGAAAGACATAATGTGGGAAAAAAGATATTGCCTCATGAGAACTTTGTAAATAATAAAAGCATTAGAGAGGTGGGTCTATAGGTGAGAATGAACTAGTCGAAATAGATGGGTTATATTATAGACCAATTTTAAAATATCTGAAACGCACTGGAAATGCATCAAAAGATATAATGCAGAAGATGAGCTATTTCCTCGGTAAAACAACGGCAATAAATGCTGAGAATTTTATATTATTTTCTGAAAAAAAGTAAAATATAGAAATACCTTTAAAATTTCATTTGAGAATGCCATTCGAGCAACTTCTAAATATTATACTGAAAGATAAATCCGTAGATAAGAGATTATACTAAAATAACTTAAATTTCAAAATAAGTCAGACTTCTTCATAAAGTCTGAAAGAGGACTACAAATGGCTGAATATATCAAAAGCTTCTTGGAACATTAACCTTACTTCGCGCTGAAAGGAAAGAAAATATTTCGTTTTCTAAGCGTTGCCAACCACATTTCATAAATGTAAGCAAGCCTTGAAATAAATGTAGCGAACAGTCAGCGGATTCCTTTATTACCCCAGACGGCATTGATGCTAAAACATTTTTGCATTCAACTTCTCACTTTGCTCGTCTTCCTGAATAAAATAAGTTTTATATCCAGAGCAGAGAATGTAAATGGAAAAACATTTTGTGGTGCTCGCTCATACACTTCCTCGTACATTCCCATATTAGGATATCGCTCAAGACGTGAACAAACATTTGACAGCAATCACTTACAATATTCTCGGAAATAATTTTTGTTTACCAAAAGCTGTTTCTCATATTCATTTGACCTCTAATCTTTTAAACATGCTCACTATTTAAGAAAAAATTAAATATTTAACTGTTAACTGCTAACAAAATATTGATTTCTAAGAAGAAAAGGTATGTTAGATGCCTTTTTTTAAATATATTTAACAATATTTTCCTGGTATATCAATAATAATGCTTTATAAAACACATAATACAATAAGATGTTTCTCATATTCATTTGACCTCTAACCTTTTGAACATGCTCACTATTTAAGAAAAAATTAAATATTTAACTGTTAACTGCTAACAAAATATTGATTTTTAAGAAGAAAAGGTATGTTAGATACCTTTTTTAAAAAAATATTTAATAATATTTTCCTAGTGTATCTATAATGATACTTTATAAAACATAGAAATACACTACAGTGTACATTCAAAAAATTTCTAATGAATACGAAATTTTCACAAAACTTAAATGGTCCAAGTAAATTTATTTAAATGTGCACTACATATCAGTTACTTGTTTTAAGTTACTTATTGCATTTTTAAAATTTATCTAGAAACAAAAGAAAGTATTAAATCTCATTTACAACTGAAATATGTAAATCCTTAATACTTGTGAAATGTTTCATCAAGTTATCTGTTTATTCGACGGCATTATATATTTTTAAAGTAACAAAATATTAAATATTATGTTTAACCCAAAAATGCCCAAAAATTTGAGATATTTAAATTATACACTGTACTTTAAACATTTGAAATTCACCAATAACAAATAGCAAACTAAAACTTAAAAGAATATTAAAACAGAAATAAATTACAAAAAAACATATTTAAATGAAAAAAGATAATCATTTTAACTCAATTAATTATATTAGAGATTTATGTTTGGCATTCCCATTTTCAGAACAAAAGTACTTTTTTATATTTTTTATAAATTTCCCATGTTGACATAATGCTCTTAAACTATTTCCAACAGCTCCATGGTATTGGAAAATAAAAGTAGATTCACATCCTTACAGAAGTGGAGTGTAAATCTTATTTCAAAAGACTACTATTGTTACCCATGATTATCCTGATTAACTACTTAACTGTACTCATACGACTTACGTGCTAGAATATCTAAAGAGCCATGTCACTGCACTATTTTATCTTCATCGATTTACAATACTTTAAAGAAGCAACATTTTAGTGTTACATATTCTTGGGATTTTTAGGAAGTCTTTTTTCGTCACAAAATTTTACTAAATTCATTTCAATATTTCTCCCCAATAAATCGACAATGTTTTGCATTGTATCCCGCCAAAACAGTTATTAAATAAAATTATTTGAGGCCTTTAAAATTAAGTATACTTTTTTTCTATACTTAGTTCTATATACCAATTTGAAGTGAGTTCTCCTGTTAAACTACAGGAGTATCTAAACTAAATTAGATTGATTAAATTAAAATCAGATGAGTTATAAAACTTTAGAAATTTCGTTACGAAAAATCACTTTAAATTAATGCTGAACACTTTAAAAAATTAACTCTTTAATGCCCAAGCCATTTCTTGCTATTACATACTGATGTGTATCTTAAATCTAATTTCCAAGAAAAAATACTAATATGAAATAGAAAAATTTTGAATACTACAATACGTCATATTAGTGATCAGCTATTATTTTAAATACTATAGGATGCCAAATAGGAAAAATGAAAAACTTCGAGAAAAAAATTATTTTAATTATTTAAATTATATTTTGAATTACATCTAAAACAAGTATTGCGAAATGGAGTTTTATAATACATAAAGCAATTTTTCATGACTTTAATCTATGCACCTGCAAAAAAAAAAAAAAAAAAAAAAAAAAAAAAAAAAAAAATTATGTGTGCTTTTCGAAAAATCCCAAAGTGTCGAACCAAATGAAAAATTTATAAGTAATAGGAATTACTTGAAATTTTTGTAAATTGTTTATACAATTCCCCTTGCGGATACGAACTGATTCAAATCTGCATCTCCACCTCGCAAAAAAATATTGAACATAGGAAAGAAGATTGAGCCGTTAACCAAAACTTAACATTTCTTTCGACCTCAAGCTAATATTTCCAACAGGGAATAATACAGCAGCTAGCTAGGCGAGACTGACGCACACACTGTTCATATACGAGTGGATCGGGACAGCCAATTTGGGTGCTACAGTTTAAGTGTAAAAAAATTACTTGGTCCACTGACGCCATCTATTCACCAATTTATTAACTAAACTCACGATTACTTAAATGTAATCGTGAGTTCGTGTCGAAGGTTCTTAATACTCAGTTTTAAACAATGGAAGGAAGGTGAATGAAACAGAAATTACATCAATCAATACAGATTTTGATCACAAATCACATAGAGCAGCTCTAATAAATAAGATTTATTTACTTTTATTTGTATGGTCTTTTACTTTTTAAAATCATTAACAATAACTGGTAAAAATATGCAATCCCATTGCATTATTCAGACAATAATGTTTGTTCTCAGTTTATTGTAATGGACAGTAAATAGCCTGATTTGAGCATGAAAAAATTACACATTGAAATATCATTCAATATAGTAATTTAGAAGCTTATAATTTTCTATCAAAGAATATTCAAGAATTCTTTTTTTCTCTTTACTAAATGTAATAATTATTCAATATTGCTATATAATTCTGAGAGGAATAGTAAAATTTAAACTTATGAATATTCTTTGATAGAAAAATGTAAGTTTCTAAATTACTATATTGAATAACATAATTTCAGAACAATGTTTTTTATCTTTAAAAATCAGACTGTTTACTGCAAATTATAGCTAGCTTAAGGTATAAAATTTATAATATCAAAAATTGATTTTAAAAACTTAGTAAAAAATAATAAAAAAGATAGTAAAAAAATTGATAGTTAGTTAAAAGTAAAAGTTGTCAAAAATATAAATAAAATATTAAAAATGAATATTAGAAATAAAATAAAATATTATAAAATATTAAAATATAA
>CM063508.1:174819488-174871988 GCA_032207245.1 Pardosa pseudoannulata | reverse complement strand
TCCAAACCTTCCTTAAAAGAACGACGTCTCTTATGGTAGAGCTTTGAATTTTGAAACCGGAGATGGGGGTTTCAAATCCTTCTAATGTTCGTAAGTATTCGGAATAGACTAGAAAGGAGCATTATCTTTAAGCTATTTTAAATGGAACATGTTTTTCTTATTATTTCTAAGTTTTTATTATTACTTTTATTATAAATGCATGGGACTTTCCGCATTTGTTTTCTATTTAATTTAATTAGTTTTACTAAATTTACTTTGTCTCAAAAAATATCTGTACATGCATGCATTAAAGTAACATTTTAATAAATAAAGAGAAGAAAATACCCAATGCAAAATTATGTCTAATCCTTCCTTAAAAGAACGACGCTCTAATGGTAGAGCACTGAATTTTGAAACCGAAGATGGGGGTTTCTAATCCTTCTAATGTACTTAAGTATTTGGAATCGACTATAAAAGGAGCATCATCTTTAAGCTATTTTAAATGGAACATGTTTTTCTTATTATTTCTAAGTTTTTTAATTATTACTATTATTATAAATTCATGGGACTTTCTGCTGTTATTTTCTATTTAATTTAACTAATTTTACTAAATTTACTTTGTTTCAAAAAACAGTAATTTTTATATAAAGTGTGTTGAAGCATAATGGAGAGCCGCAGATCGCAAAACACCTTTTATTAAAGACACCAAAATAATAATAATAATGATAATAAAGATAATACAAATATACGAGTTACATAGGGTTTTTATAGTTTTATAAAGATCCTGAGCCCAGCCAATCAAATTACAGGCACAAGACAAAACTAATCAAACAAAACCAATGAAAACACAAAAGGATCAACTCGAGAAAACCTCGTACTTCCGAGAAAGCTATCATTTAAACAAAAATAAACAGCCAAGTCGCCAAGTATCAGTGCCGGGACCTACTGCTTAAAGCCGATTCCGAACGGATAGGAACATCCATGCCATAGTGGGATTCGAATCCACGAAATCCGCTACCGAAGGCCAGCACCCAAACCAATCGGCTATCGTTCGGCCAGGTAAAACGGGAAAAGTCTTTAAAAAATCTCCAAATGTTTTTTCTGCATCTTTACATTACTTTATACTTCGTATATGAGAATGTAAGAAAAATTAGAATAAGAAAACCAAAAATAAAGGATAGATGCTCATCCAAAGGTAGCGATTTCTACCACCACTACTAAGCCTGCATTTGACAGATCTTTGGGAGTTTAAACTCTCTGCCATGTATTAAATCGTATATATCTATCTATAACAGATATGGATGGATATACACTGTCTACCAATAAGTATTTGGACACCTGGGATAGAAAAGAAAAACTAACTTTATTCAAAATCAATCGTTGGTAGAGCCTCCACGAGATACAATTACAGCGTGAAGTCTACGTGGCATACTTTCCACAAGTCTTTGTATTATAGCTAGTGGTATTGTCTTCCACTCGGTTTGGACTAGACATACAAGTTGCTTCACCGATTTTGGACGGGTAGTGCACCCCTTAATTCGGCTATCCAACTCGTCCCAGAGGTTCTCGATAGCGTTCAGGTCTGGGATCTGGGAAGGCTAGTCCATTCGATGAACCCCATTGTCACCATACCAAGCCTTAGTTAACCTCGAAACATGACAACTGGCATTGTCGTCCTGAAAGTAACAGGGGTCCAACCCGTAAAACTGCCACAACGTAAGAAGCACATTGTCATCCAAAATAGTGCAGTAGGCATCGGCGTTGAGCTTACCATGAATGGGGACGAAGGGTCCGAGTCCATACCAGGAAAAACAACCCCAGACCATAATTCTTCCTCCGGCGAACTTCATTGTTGGCACAATGCATTCTGGCAGGAGACGTTCTCCAGGCACACGCCAGACAAAGACCCTGCCATTCGAACAGTAAAGGGTGACAGTAACGTATGAATAGTAATGTATACCGGCGGAAGCCGTGACGTACCTCAGGTCCGCAGATATCTTCATTTACATGGGTGTCCAAATACGTTTTGGTAAACAATGTAGTATAGGGCATGATATGGCAAACTATGGACGAATAAGTACGCTGTTTTTCTTTCAAGACTGATATCCATGGGAAAAAAAAACAGATTTTATCCAAGAAAATATACTAAATTTAAATGGAATTTTAAAATTACATGTTTAGGGCTAATACACAAATTACTTATATAGAATCAACGGCAAAATATTCAGTCATAAAACATATTATTTTAACTATTTTCAAGCTGTATTGATCAAAGTATCGTGTATTGACACACGCGTTTGCTGAGGTAAAACACGAAAATAAAAATAATGAATGGTAGATATGTTCCAGAAGTAAACTGATTCTGTATCAGTTTAAAACATGCATTCGCAGTATCGTTTCTTTTATTGCGAAACAGTTATGGAGTCGTTGATAACAGTTGAACGCGAAATTTACAGACTGAAGAGTTATTATAAAAGTAATAACTCTTGACATAAACCATTTACTATACATTGGGAAGAAAGCTGAAACGTTTAAAAAACTACTATCTAAAAACGAAAATCTTATTTTAAAATTCAAATAACTTTTCAAACGCCGAGAAAAGCCGCAGGAAAATGACAACAATAAAAGGGGAAAATTGCAGAATACCGTAAAATAATGCAAGCTGAAAATTGCTTCACGCAAAGAAAGGAATTAAGCGAGGAGCAGTTTTAATATATTTAAAAACTTCTTCACTTGAATACATTATTTTTTATACTAACAAATTCTTAAACAATAAATATAAGAGAAATGGAATTGTAATTCCATCGGGAGTTCAATTAAGATATGAATAAGTAAGCAAGTGATTTCCTCCTCGTGTCGGAATGCATTTATTTCATTAGGTTTGTTTAAACAAAAGATTCCTCCCTTCATAGAAGTGAGTTGGAGATTATTTTGAATGGGAAAATGCCCCGATCACCAATTATTAAGCGAGCCGAAAGGAAGCGTGGAAATGAGCATTTCAAATTCATTAAGATGGTCAATAACCTAGACTTCAGGAATTGTTTTTCTCTCAGCGTTCATTATTGTAGAAGACAAAATGGGTTGATGAAAAGAACTTCCGAGTAATATCATGATCAGCTTTCGCACAAAACACTGCAGATGGCATTATATTAGTATGTATTATGAAATACATTACAATATAATAATAAGTTATTTCTCTTCTTTAAAATAGCTTTTTTACGGGAATATTCAAAATTCTAATTAAATATATACATCGGCCAAGAGTATTTAATTAAGAAACATTTTAGTGATTATTATATATGAATGTATTAGGGAATGTATATATATTAGGGAATGTATATTTTAGTGATTTATTACATATGAATGTATTAGGGAATGTATTAAAATGGATTATAGTAATAATATATCAAATTATGTTTGTACACTGCTAAACATACACAGGTAGGACGGGAAAATCTTTAAAACATCTCCAAATTTTTTTTGGCATCTTTACATTATTTTATACTTCGTATTTGAGAAAGTAAGAAGAATTTGAATAAGAAAACCAAACATAAGCGATAGACGTTCATCCCAGGGTACCAATTTCTGCCAGCACTAATAAGCCTACATTTGACAGACCCTTGGGAGTTTAAACTCTTCGGAAAATCAGGATTTCTGACTTTCTCAAAGGATTTGCTTAAGCGATAAGTCCAACACTAAGAAACAATTCTCCTTGTTTAAATGTAATAAGGTATATTCCACATGGTGTTCAGATTAACCCATCGTTTCAGAAAATAAATGAAAATTCAAACAAAAGACAAATAAAAATGAAGACATTAATAAATGTACAAAAGATAGCAATTTAACTTAAAAAGATAGAAAATTCAAAATTTTTAGCTTGTAAAACAAGACAATTGACTAAGAATTGCCATCGATTTCCATTCTGGCACATGGCATGATCAATTTTTCTCTAAACAAAGGGTGGTATCATAGGAGATATGTCACAGGCGAATTTTGATTCATAATGATGTTAGAAGTCGTCATAATGAAGTCAAAAATCAATGAAGAGTATTTAGCTAAGAAACACTTTAATAATTCAAAAAATTTTTAGCTTGTAAAACAACAAGACAATTAACTAAGAATTGCCATCGATTTCGATTTTGACACGTGGTATGATCAATTTTTCTCTAAAGAAAGGGTGGTATCATACTGTGGTCGAGATATGTCACAAGCGAATTTTACTTCATAAAGGTGTTAGAGGTTGTCATAATAAAGTCAGAAATCATGGGACAGGGGAATTTATGGTACCAAACTCCCATCTCTGGACACTTCTGAAACCATCATCTTAAAAATAGCTTTTAACATATCTTGACTGCAACATTAGACAGAACCTACATCTAAATATATCCTGAACAGCTACAAACATCCTTACCAGAAGACATGAAACCATCAATTAAAGAAAGGCATCGCAAAAATTAATGTAAATTCCTTATATAGTTTCCAATTGCAAATTGTTGTATTACAGAGAAAATATAATCGAAACAACGCTATCTTCACTCTATTATGACAAATAAAAATGTTTATCGTTATAAAAAATCAGCATCAGTTGATAAGAACTTATAAATATCTCAGTTCATGTAATTATTCAAGTGCACAATGCAATAACAAAAAATTAATATACTTTAAAAAATCAATATGATCAAAGTATTATATTTTATTCATGAACTTTTGTTCCTCAACAACTTAAATTCCCCCGATACATATATTAACCAAATCCAAATATGTTCATCTGAACCGTTATATTCAGTGTTTTGCAACACCGATACCAAATTCAAAAAGTCCATTCCGAATAGCTACAAACCTCCATTTTAACAAAGATATTCAAACCCACCTACTTAACAGTTTGGCTGAAAAGTTCGTAGGCTGACACATAGATGGTGCTACTAGTATTAAGTAAACATGATTTTAGTTAGCCCTGACCTTCGAAAGACACGTGTATAAATTTTAAAGATGTAGGACTATTAATTTGTAAGATATAGTATTTTGAGTGAAGTAACTTTTGTTAGTTTGAAAACATTGGATAAAAAAGAATTTCGGGTGTTAGTAAAGCATTGCTTTTAAGCGAAAAAAAATACTGTTGAAGCCAAGGCTTGGCTTGATAAACGTTATCTGGACCCTACACCAGGAAAATCAACCGTTGAAAAGTTCTTTGATAAATTTAAACCAGGTGAAATGGGCACCCAGGACGATACACGCAGTGAACGCTTCAAGGAGGCTGTTACCGACGAAAACATAAAAAAAGTCCACAAAATAATTTTGGATGTTCGTAAAGTGAAGTTGATCGAGATACCTGAGACTCTAAAGATATCCAAGAAACGTGTAGGACATATCGTGAAAGAATATTTGGGTATGGAAAAGTTCTGAACTAATAGGGTGCCGCGCGAACTCACAATCGACTAAAAACAACAACGAATTAATGATTCTGAGCTGTGTTTGAAGCTGTTTAATTGTAATAAACCCACATTTATGCGTCGATATGTGACAATAGAGAAATCATGGTTCCATCATTTCACACCGGAGGCCAATCGACAATCAACAGAGTGGACTGCACGTAATGAACCAACTCCAAAGCGTAGAAAGAATCAACAGTCTTCTGGCAAGTTATGGCATCAGTATTTTCAAATTCGCATGTTATAATATTCATCGATTATCTTGAAAAGGGAAACACTATCAACAGCGACTATTAAATACTTAATCGCAGGAAAAGTGCCCCATTTGAAGAAGAACAAAGTGCGTTTTCAACAAGACAATGCACCGTGTCAAAAGTGAATGGAAACGATGACAAAATTATACGAATTGGGCTTCGAAATGCTTCTGCATCTACCGTATACTCCAGATCTGGCTTCCAGTCACTTTTTCCCGTGCTCAGACCTCAAGCGAATGCTCGCTGGAAAGAAATTTAGCGTCGATGACGAAGTAATCACCGAAATTGAGTCCTATTTTGAGGCTAAAAACAAATCGTACTATAAAAATGGTGTCGAAATATTGTATGGCTGCTATAATCGTTGTATTGTACTTGAAAACAACAACACTCTATAATAAAATGAAATATTATCAAAAAAAAAATTTCTATGTTAGCCTACGAACTTTTCAGCCCAACTGTTAGGTACCAAAATGCAACAAGCTTTACCTGATAGACCATTATCATGATAATACATTAAACATGAGAAACATTAGTTACTAATATTTCTTAAATTATATCTAGCAGGATGAATGACCAAATAGTTAAGGTTCTGTTACAGAGTCTATTGGTTCTAATTTCACTGTTAGCATAGACGTTCCCTTTAAAACAGACGAAGCCCTTTAAAACAGATTTTCAGTCCCAAACTAAATACTCCACATTCAAAAAACAAATTAAATCTGTTCAAACAAAACGTTCTACTAAAACCCGAGATTAAGGAGATATGACCTTTAAACCTTCAAAAAATTTTATTTTTATATTTTTATCATTCATTATTTTTTATTGTTTATTATTTTTGTATTATTTTTATGCTTTTAAAATCTTTGGATATTTCTAAATTGTGTAAAAAAAACCTTTAAAATATTCGAATTAAATCCAATAAAACTATTCTATCTTTGCATTTAATATCATAGCTTTTAAGGAAACTATAAAAACTTTGAATACATTTTACTAAAAATTGTGTTTTTTTTCAGCTTCCACGCACTATTAAAAAAAACTATTTGCACAGACTGATTTTAAATTTTCACAGTAAATACATTATAGAACTACGATAAAGATTTATGTACTCTTTGCATTGTTGTTTATTTTATTTCGTATAAATAGTATTTGGAATGAAACTTTTAAACATTATTTTAGCTTTTAAGAAAATTCATTTCCCTGGTGTATTATTTTGTATATAATATGGTGTATATATTTCCCTGGTATATTTTTTAAATTTAAATAAGTGAAAATTATATTTAATAAATAATGTTTTAAAAAAGTCAAGAATTATTAATGAAACTCTTTGGTCGTTCTTAACTCTGCACTCAGTGCCTCAAAAAACGTTCAAATTTATGAAACAAAATCTCTCTTTTCACTTTACCAATAAAGTTTCTATTTTTTAGAAACAAAGCAAGTACAGTAAAATGAATTGAATGAAATTGGAGTAGAAATACTGAAAAGCCCCTGTATTTATAAAATAATTAAAAAAAGATATCATAATGTTTAAAGTAAGAAAAAAATCGTCCATTTCATGTTGCTCATATTTGTTGCATTCCCTTAGTTTCGTTTTGGGGCGCTACGGTCTAATTTTTGCAACACGTGGGCTAATGAGACCAGGACCTACTGCTTAAAGCCGATTCCGAACGGCTACGAACATCCATGCCATAGCGGGATTCGAACCCACGAACGCTGGTTCCGAAGGCCGGCACCCTAACCATTAGGCCATCGTTCGGCTGTGTTCCCTTAAATAGAGAAAATACAGAAATAGAATAATGATGTTCCATTGTTATAATAAAATTACCTTTTCACATATTTAATACTTATAATAAACTCATCTGACCTGGCAAGAAACCTAATGGAAAATAAAATGTTCGCTCCAATTTATTATTCTTTACTTTGAACAAAATCTCTTTGAAATGCGTGGTAACATAAACAAAAGAAAAATTCAATTGGAAATATAACATATACATTTCTATCAAAATATTTGAGGAAATAATAAGAAAAAAGTTTGACAGATTCTCTCTGTCAGGAAAAATTTTTTCTGAAAAGATAGGATGAAAAAGAGATTATTTTTCTGATGTTTCATCATAATCCCACAGGAAATCTAAACCAACAAGATAGAATGGTTTTATCTGTGCTAACTTTTATTTTCGACAAAAGAACTGTGTTTGCTGTTACACTGTTTCTAATATTACAAAGCTCTAGAGGTTTCCAATAAACGGTATCATCTACTCGATAAAAATATGACCAGACATTTCAGTGTGTAGAATTCAACGGTTTAGAAAGTACTAAAGGAAATTCAATCATTTTGATATATTTCATTAACTTATGATACTGGATATCACGCGATATCCCGCGCTTGACAAAAGTCGTGATTCTAACCATCCAGTCCAAATCAAAAGTTGTTTATTATCGGTATACTATATGCTGAGTGCAAAACAAAAGCACCAAACGAAATTTCTGTTGAAATCTGATTTATTATGGAAAGCTATATATATATATATATTGTTTATTCTGCAACAGGGGTTGGAAAGTTCAGCTGGACGAAATTTGACTGATTTGGTTTGGTGTGCAACGGTCTACTTCTTGCAACACGAGGGCTAATGAGACCAGGACCTACAGCTTAAAGCCGATTCCGAAAGGCTACGAACATACATACCACTGTGGGATTCGAACCCACGGAACTCCGGTACCAAAGGCCAGCACACTAACCAATCGGCCATCGTTAGCCGAAATTTGACTGAAAGTATGACACTTCAATATCAGTGAACTAGCATATATCCCGTCATATAACGGGGTCAGTAAAATTTTTAATTTTCCAGAAATGAAAAGTACTGTATGAGATAGCTAAAAAAATCGTTCGTTTTTTGGCTGAGAATTATCTGGTACACGCTCAATAATTTGTGTATGTTTACTGACTGCTTGTTAGTTTCCAACATTAGTTAATCTTTTAATTTCCTATGCAGCAGATGATACAGACATTATCCTAAAGCCTTGAAAAGGCAGCGAACCTGCATCTTTTAGCAACACCAGTCGAGAACGTGGATCTGAAGGCATGTTACGGCCGCGAGTAATATCATCCCCTCTGGGTCCTCGTAATTTAGAAACAGGGACCAAGTAGAAGACCCCCAGGCTTGGCCTGCCACCCCAGAGTACTTTAATTTATCTTGTCATATTACGTGATAGGATGGACAGCAGAGGTTTTAACCCTCTAAGCGGTTCACACGTACAATTCCGCCAAACCGATGAAATCTTAACGTACAATTTTCGACCTCCAAAAACGTTCCAAAAATGGATGTAATGTACATTTTTGCTTTAGTTCTTTTCCCCAAGATAGGAGGGCGATAGGAGTGTCAGGTCGATTGTTTAGGAACGGCACCCCTCTTTGCCTGACATTTATTGAGGAATGCACCCCTACATCCTGAGGCAAAAAGACGCTGATAGCTTTTCATGACTCTGTAAATCTCTATTTCGAAATAATTCTTTCGCGGTAACAAATATATCTCTAATTGCACTTAAATATCGTGAATGACTTTCTTAAAAAGTATAAACAAGTCTCTCAAAAAATATTTTCATTTGTACTTTTAGAATCCATTATTTCTTATGGGATGATCTTCGAGACTCGACGAGCTGTATGTGTATTAAAAATTAGCAATCTACAATATCTATTTATATATCTATTTATAACCGGAAGTAAAGGGACAATAAAAAGTTTGGGTTTCCCGTATTCCATTCTAGTCGACAAAAGGTGAATAAAAAATCATAGATCGCTTTGGCCACTGACGAAGTTAAGCTTTAGCGTATATGTTGGAGACATTTTTTCTCGATGTGTTCCACTCGAAGGGTTAATACTAACAGTGATTATTTGGCGGTATACATGAATGATGTCCAAAATTTGGCGAATCCACAGCAAAGCGTGTGGTTATGTATAAAAAGCAAACACACAAACGAACAAACTTCTTAATTTTAAAAGATATATAACTTAAATGCTAGATATATATTAGTCCGTGAAATAAATTCCTAAGACTTTTCTGACAATAATTTTTTGTTAATACTGATAAAATTTTCATTGCAAGAAAATATAATCCATGGTTAAATTTAAAATTATCAAATATGTACCTAATCTATTATTTAAGCCAAATATAAAAGAAAATTATTTGCGTAATATTTAAGTTTAGTGATGAAACGTATGAAAATAATGCAAACGATATTTAAATAATTTAAAATAAAAAATGATTAAATGAGACGGTTAAAGGAATGACGTCGTAATGCTAGAAAAAACTTATTTTTTAGCTATTTATTATGGGCTGATTTCCCCAAAGTCGTTTAACAGTTAACCACGATCAATCTTTGTTTAAACGGAGAATTGCGTCCCACCATTGGTTGACGCCATGCGTTAATCTCGGTTAGCCGTTAAACGACTTTGGTGAGACCGGCACTGTGTGATGAATTTAATCGCCTGCTCCTAACCGGGGAAAATAGGACTTAAAATAATGGTATTTAATGCTCTAAAAAGGGCGAAGGAGGGGATTTCGAATGTTTTAAAGACGAATGTATTTTTTGGTGTGATATGAAACATATTTTTACCAATTTATTTTAGAATCTGATCTATAGTTTAGGAGAAGATACACTTTACTCGCTTTGAATTTTGCTAATCCTAACTCATCAAGATTCCATTATGGATACCTCTGTTCATTTCAGGCCCAACCGCTTCATAAATTAGAGGACAGACGGATAGATTACTTAGGCTATTATAATATAGGGGATTGTAAAATAGAACTAAGAATAAGAATCAAAGAGGTTACTTTACTATCTACACCTCATAATTAATTTAATTATCACCGCAATAGGTAATTCAGCTGTTATTAACTACTTGTAACAATAAGTTACATTCAGTTCAAGTCCCCGTGTGTCTTCGAAGGTGACATGCCGGGGCAGGACCGGTTTGAATGCAGAGAGACTTCGGACTTCTCCCAGCCAATAGAGGTGTCCGTTCGTTTTGGGGAATTTTGACCCTCTCCCCCCGCCGTTCTGGAGTGGACTCTTTTTTTTTTTTTTTTGTCTCCGTGGAGAGTCGGAAATTTTTTGAGAGACAAGGTTGTTACCAGAAGAGGTTGTTACCAGAACGGCTGGCATCCGTGGCTTGTGGATGACCCCCTTTGAAAATATAGCCATATTATTTTTTTCAGGATTGACGCCGACTCGAGAGCATCGATCTACAAATGATAAGTTGATTGAACTATTTGTATTCCTTAGGCATTTATCTAATTATTAAATCATTTAATCAAGACCTATTTTTCATGTGTTTCTTAATGAGTTTTAATTTCTTTCTCAAACACTAAGCCAACGTAACATTATTTTTTACACTACTTTAAACAGTTTTTAAAGAAAAAAAAACATTCCCATTTTTAAACTGTTTCCTTCACTCCATGTGCATTTTTGTGCATTCACATTATATCGAATTTAATGAACAATTTATCTTTTGAAGTATGCAATAAGTCAAATTTCTAAGATGATCAGGCATATGGAAGACATCCACTTATTTCTAAGCATACAGACGGTTCTAATCGAAAAGCTGATATTAAGCTTTCTTTGTTTTCAAGTAAATTACCACTAATAAGTATTTACTGAGCTCAATTATTTTAAATAGTCTTTATGTTACGCACAGAATGAAATTTAAAAAAATCAAAAGCATTCCAACTCATTCATTTTAGTCGTAGTAGGAGTACCTTTACATGAAAGTGTAACCACCCAAATTTATCAATTTTTAAATGGTTATTTTATGCATATCCATCATCAGAGCTCCTGAAACACAAAGAAATATTAAATACCTTAACTACATAATGGAGTATTCTTGACACAGGATTTAAATCAATTCAATCCATAAAATATTTAAAGATAACTCTAGTCTTTAGAAATATTAAAAATGACCAAACATTATAAAATTATTTTCATTTATTGCTATATAATTATTTTCACAAATAAATATCTAAAATATTTTAGGTATACATATTTCGTAATTAAATATTCTTAAAGGAAAGAAATGCTTTAATAACAAGTAAGCTGTCTGCAAATAAAATCTATATGGCTTTGTAAAATCCATATTTTTGACACTTCCCTAACTTTTAGTAGTTTTTTCGACTTAAGTTTTTAAAAATTCGTACAAACTTTTTACCAAACACTCTTAATATACTTTAAATTAATCCATGTATCCATTTTAATTTTTGACTTCATTTAGATTATCACAATTTACATTTCGAAAAATCCAAGATTTTCGTACAAATTTAGCTCACAGTTAAAAATCCTTTCTTATAATTTAACTATGACGAAAATCAACAAAATAATAGGTAAATTTGTTTGAAATATATGTTTAAATAATGGTAAGTAGTATTAGAGATGTAAAATGCAAATAACATTTTTAAAATTTTAAAAAAATCTAAATTAAAACCTATTTTAATTAAAAGTAATGTTATTGATTTAATCGTACTAAAGTTTATACACGTGGAAAACATAATTTTATGTTAATGAATTCCCAAATTTATTTTTAATGTCAATTTTTCCTTCAAAGATTAAAGTAGAATTAATGCTAAAATTACACAGAGGCAATATACGTATAAATGTAAGTATGTATGTGCTTGAAAAAAATTAATAAGAAGCGAAACGACTCGAAATCTCCAATAACTTAGTTATACATCATAATTTTTAAAGGCGTTGTACTACAGGTTTGGACTTTGGCCAAATAACTGACCAACCAGACATATTCTACATACTTGGATCATTAATTTATCTAATTATTCTTTACTAGTTTAAGCTATTAATACTGTGTCACGGTGTCCTTCAAGATTTTAACAGAAAAAAACTTTATGTTATATGTACGGCTAAGATGACGGATCATATTGAATATTTATAGTACAATATAAATCTATGGAAAAATACTTTTACTAATGGTTGATAAATTGTATAATGTAACAAAACGAAATATTTTCTTGGGTTATCCCTCACTACATTTATAAATACTGGGAGAAATATATACAGAGTGTCCCAAACTACTGAATAAAATCTGCACAGCTAGATTGCTCGTTGGGAGTAGATAAAAACTGCCCGAAGTGGTCTTGTACAAACCATAGTTTACAAGAAAAATACGGAAAACAAACTATGACGTCACTTCCGATACAAGAAAAACTCTTTATTGAACATATCAACAGCAGTATATGCATGGGCATACGCCCTAACAGTTCGTAAGACATTTCCATTACCTCGGCCGTATATCAGGTACATGTCACAATAGTCACGAATGAATACACTGCCACCATATGAAGACTACCTGTAGCTGCAATATGCAGCCTTTTAAATACCAGTTCAACGGAGGCTTAACAACATTCCATGGCACGCGAGCATGCATGACGCGATATGTGTCTCAAACGTTTTAAACATTATCTTCTGGAAAGATCTCCAAATATTGCTGTTGTTATGTCCAATAAAGTCCTTTTTTCTTGCACCAGCAGTAACGTCATACTTTGTTTTTGTATTTTCTCTTAAACTATGGATCGTGCAGGAACGCTTCTTAGGTCAGTTCTTATGTACTCTCAACGACGAATCTAGCTGTGAAGAGTTTATGTGGTCGTTTTGGGACACCCTGTATATATAATTTTAAAATATTTGAAAAAGTATTTGCTATATTTTGTCTGAGAACAAGTGCAAGTATTTAATAGTCGTTTATTTTTAAAGAAGTAAAGAACTAACATTGGAAATATTTCGTTTTAGAAAATACTTAACCCTCCAAGTGAAACACATCGAGGAAAAAAAATCTCCAAAAAATAAGCTAAAGGTTTATTGTGTCAGTGGCCAAAGCGTTCTATGATTTTTTCCTTCACCCTTTGTCGACTAGTATTTAATACGGGAAACCCACCCTCGTTATTGTCTCTTTATTTCCGGTTATATATAATATATATAAATAGATATTATAGACTGTTAATTTTTAATACATATAAAGCTCGTCAAGTCTGGAATATTATCCCATAAGAAATAATGCATTCTAAAAGTACAAATAAAAATATTCTTTGAGACTTATTTATATCTTTTATGAAAATCATCCAAGATATTTAAGTGGTGCAATTAGGGATGCATCTGTTACCGCAAACGAAATACTTCGTAATATAGATTTACAAAGCCATGAAAAGCTGTCAGCGTCTTTGTGACGCAGGGGGTAGGGGTGCATCCCTCAAGAAATGTCAGTGAAAGAGGGATGCAGTTCCTAAACAATCGACCGGACCCTCCTACCTCAAAACTCCATGAAAGAAAGCACTGGCAAAAATGTACATTACATCTATTTTCGGAGCGTTTTTGGAGGTCGAAAATTGTACGTTTTGAAGCCATGATAGGTTTGGTGAAATTGTACGTGCGAACCGCTTTTAGGGTTAAGTTTGTATTTCAACAAAGTTGGATTGAAAATAATTTCCTCGTCAATATCCACCATTTCAGAAACAACAACCAAAATTATGACAAATAGATTTATCTATAAATTTTCTTTTTGCAGTACTGTGTTGGCATGGTACACCAAATAAATCTCTTATCAAGAATTTTTTATTTTTTCATAATATGACATAAACGTCACCTATTATGTTTCAAATGGCTGATCACTTATAAGGAGGAAATGCAATGTTTGAAGATGTTTAAATTTTATATCTGTTTTTCTCTGCGTTGTCCTTAAAAAGTTAAATTTAAGATATTTATTTATATATAATTATCAGAAATAACTCACTCATTAATGGATTAACAATCAGATAAAAGAATTCAATATGGTTAATACCCAACTACTTTAAGATAAAATTATAATTTCCTCGAAGTATTGAAAATCTATATTTTTCAAAGCGATATCTTTCACCAAGTTTCGCATAAAATTATTTTCTGGTAATAAATATATTAAACTGCAATATTCTTTTCAAATTTTCAGTCATATCCTTTTGTAATATCATTTTTTAATTTAAAGGCTCGTAAGTTTATTTATCAGTTTGTTTTATTACGCTTGATGCTTCACGGCTCTTTGTTATGCCAGTATCAATATCAAGGACGGGAAGAAAACTGTGTTTGTAATCCTTCCCGAGAAAAAATCGAATAAACAGATGAAGAATAGGGTAAATGTAGCATAACACGATAATTAAAAAGTGCAACTTGATAGGATAAACAATGGTGCATCACCAGGGAAACAGGCGTCGACCAGAAAATGAATAGTTTGCAGTCGTTTGAGATATTGATCACTGCTAGAAATCATTATTCGTCGGTTTCTAATATAAATGTAGAAACGTTTTACCAAACCTGACATTGAAATTAATTGAATCTGCCATAGATTAAAGACAAACAACACTTTTAAGGACGTTGTAGAACGAATTGTTTTCATATTCGACTTTCTGTACATCGGGACTATGTAAAAGACGCTATGTAACATAATACAAATTTTATAAAAGACCCTTATAAATATTTTTTACAGATTCTTTGAGTTGGGGCATCTATAGTAAACTTATTTGAACAAGAAAAAATTTAATAACTGCAAATATACGAAAACAATTAAGTAGCTTTGAGTTCAAATAGGTTTGGTTTGTTTTGGTTTGAAGTGCTACGGTCTACTTTTTTGCAACACGAGGGCTAATGAGACTGGGACCTACAGCGTAAAGCCGATTACGAACTGCTACGAACATCCATGCCGAAGTGGTATTCGAATCCATGAACTCCGGTACTGAAAGTCAGCACCTTAACCAATCGGCCATCGTTCATCGAGTCCAAATAGGAGTCGTTACTTCTAGTCCATGTTGGTTCATGGTTTTTTATCCAATTTTGGAAATGGAAAATAATTTTATTTCTTAAGAGAGAAAAAACAAATTATACGGGAAAATGCGAAAGTCTGGATGTGAAAAAATAATGCATATAGTGTCCTTTATTTCTGTTTTACAAATTTCTAAAAACCTTTGAAATACGTTTAAGTTTTGATAGAATATTGCAATTATTCCTCTATCACTCCCCTTCCCATTCATTCTCCTTTTCCCTCTCACTCTAACACACTCTCTCTCACACACACTCTTCAATCACTCATTCCCTTGCTTTCTCACTTTTTTCTCCATCCCTCTCACTCACTCACTATCGCTTACTCGAACTCACTCACTCACTTAATCTATCTCCTTTCTCTACCATCTCTCCCCTTCCCATTCATTCTCCTCTTCCCTCTCACTCTAACACACTCTCTCTCACACGCTTAATTCAATCACTCATTCACTTACTTTCTCATTTTTTTTCTCCCTCCTTCTCACTCACAGACTCTCCCTCACTCGAACTCACTCACTCACTCATTTAATCTATCTCCTTTCTCTATCTCATCCTCTCTCTCTCTCTGTGTGTTGTGTAGGTGTTCATGTGTTATTTTTCAACTCAACCCAATCTATAAAAAACTTTGCCTACAGTTAATGATAAATGGTTCATTTCCTAATACTTGTCACAATAAATTAATTTTATGTGTGTGTGGGAGTTACTAAATTATGTAAGTTTGTTGCTTTGCTATTTAACAGTATTCAACTTATAAATTCATTATAGATTCATTATAAATTCAAAAGTACTAAATTAATCCCCATATATTACTTGACACCATAAATCTCTTTTATGTGTGTGTGTTCTTTAATTATTTAAGACTACTCAACCTATAAATAATGTTCAGATACAACACTTTAGTATTAATATCGAGAGAATTAATTTTATACGGAACATCATAAAATATTACAGTTGCCAGTATAAGAATTAATTATTGAATCTGTCAAATTTTATCTTAGTAACACATCACTGTAACAGAATAGTTTTATTTCGTCCAAATCCTGAACACCATAAGATAGAGTTAATTAAAATAAATAAATAATAATTACATAAAATAAGTACATTATCCTTTAGAATATGTATGGAAAGTCAGCAGTTAGTTTAAATACGTAATTTAATATTTCGAAATATTTTAGATTATAAAAAGGTAATAAAGATTTTAAGCTACTTTCTCACTATTTATTTTCAAGCACTCATGTATGTACGTATGCACTCGCAAACACACACACACACGATATATATGTATGTATGTATGTGTATATATATATATATATATATATATATATATATATAAAAGGATAAAAAGGGGGTAGTTGGAAATTACGTGTGTTATAAGCTTTTGGGATCATCCGGTTAAGCGGAGAGATATTTGCAGGATTTAATGATTAAGCGAACCGATATGAGTCAGCTAGAGCGTAGACATGGAGCTGTCAACACAATCTACGCTTGTCTTCTTCGAATAAATGAAAATGGTCCAAGTTTTGCTTTTAAATGAAACGATGATTTAATAAACTTATTATTATCAAAAAAGACTGCATTCCATTCGCCTTAACACTGGATATGTTATATATATATATATATATATATATATATTATATATGTATGTATGTATGTATATAAATGAAAATATACTTCCACCGATTACTTAGTACAATTGCTCCATATTGTTTAGGATTCCTGGGCTAGCTGTGAAAAAAGAACTCTTATTCAATTTGCAGTCATGAAGCCATCAGAAAAACAAGTCCAGCGTTTTAGGAAAATTATATTTATGGAGGATCCAAAAAACATCGGTATAGCCGATCAACTTTATAGTGCAACTTCTCTACCTAGAGTGCCTCAAGAATAATACATCTTTCAATGATGTCAGACCCCAGAGCAAGTGAATCCCGTGATTTTATTCCCAAGGAACTAAAGATTGCATAGCAATTTTTGGGAGGCAAGAGCATTAAGTTTTAATCCTTAATCATTTAAGTTTGCTCTAAACCCACAAAGGTAGCAATTTAATTGCTATAGAAGCAATTTCATTTTAATGGGACAGCTGAAAAATTAGCATTTAATTGGGATAACAGCAGAGTTAGCTATGAGAGATTAAATCATAGAATTTAAATCGTAGAACATTTCTTTCTGTGGCATCTTACGGCTGCGAAATTACGTACTATAGCCCAGTGGCATTGGGGTAGCGCTTTGCACTCCCACGACAGAGGTCCGAGGTTGGATCCCCGGGCTGGGCAAGGTTGACTCAGCCTTTCATCCCTTCAGTGAGTAGATGAACTGAGGACCAAGCGTGCTTGGGAACTAAACACTGGGGGTTCTTCGTAAGATGGACCACCTAACCGGAACATATGCTTAGCACCCTAGAGCCCTTGGTCACGTAAACGGAGATTGGCATTGTAGGCCCTGGCCCCCTAGGTGCTGTTGCGCCGAGAAGTAAATTAGGTATTAATTAGAAAATTAGGCAATTATGTAAGATGAGAAGGAGGTAAAAGACATTTTTATATATCTATTTTAGGGATAATAATCTTAATATATTATATACGTAATTTTGTTAATCGCTACTATAAGAGCGAATTAAAGCTTGCGTCTTATAAGCGCCCTAGTTTACGATGGCATAAATATGAAAAAAATATTGCACAAGTAATTTCCCTATTCGAGGCATTAGGCAAGTTTTGATCTCATATTCGACAACGATCAAAACTATTCGGAGTTGTACCATGACATTTTTATGTACGAAAATGGAAGAAGAGAGGATTAAAGATACATTAGGTTTATATCAAAATGTTGTTATTGTGTATCTAGGTTAATTAGGTGTATAAATTTTACAGTTTTTGCAATTATCACTTCAGTATTTTTTTCTGTTTTAATACCTTAAGACCCCTTTCGGACAAAGCACGTTATTGTAAATAAAATAGTTTCTTTCAGGCATTTAAGGCGACAGTGGACCTTTAGAGCAAATTTTTTTCTTTTAAATGAATTTCCTTGAAGATTGATTATGTTAATAGTAATATTGATATATAAATATTTTAAAATTTTGAAGGCAAAATATTAATTAGTTTTGGAGTTATTAATTATTAATTGTTTCATAATTAACTTAATTGAAAATACCTAATTGAAAACCTATACATTAATCTATAAAATGTCCTCGGCTTGTATAAATTATATTTCCAATGATATATTCTTTTATAGTATTACATTAAATGAACTCATTGTTACAAACCATTAAATATCAAAACAAGGTTTTTTCTAAAAGCTTTCTATATTTCCAGTTACTACTTTATGTCTTCATAATGACTTTCTTACATTGATATCAAAAACTGTTCAAATGGAAACGCACATAATTAAAAAATAATCTTATGCGTCTCTATTTCTACTAAAAATGAAGAGTTGGACTTCATTCCTATTACACACTTTGTATTTATTTTAGAAACTTTTCTCTACACCGTGCAATAAAGTCTATACATTAATCTATAAAATGTCCTCGGTTAGTGATTCTGTTTTGAGACTCCGCCTGTGACAGAGAGATAAACGGTTTCCGCACAATTTAAACCCATAACATTTTCCCCAGAATTTTACTCCGTCCCTCGAGGATTGGTGTAAATTTACTCAGCGGAATTTCTACCACTACGCTAAAGGCATATTATTTTACACTGAATGGAATTAAATTTTGTTTTTAAACCGTTCTATTTTTAGAATAATTCCTTTTTTGTTTCACTGATAAGGTTATTTTTCCCAATTATGTGTACATTTAAGTAATTTTCAAGAATGAAACCTCCATCAAAAAGAAATTCTTTATTTTTAAAGTCATTGTGACGTGTGATAAACCATGTATTTCAGTTTATACCAATTTCTGTCACTTTGTTTTTATTATGAGAATTTTATTTTTGGTTTTTTCCCAATTCTGTGTACATTTAAATAATTTTCAAGAATTAAACCGCCATCGAAAAGAAATTCTTTATTTTTAAAGTCATTTTCATGTGTGATAAACCATGTATTTCAGTTTATACCAATTTCTGTCAGTTTGTTTTTATTATGAGAATTTTATTTTTGGTTTTTTCCCAATTATGTGTACATTTAAATAATTTTCAAGAATGAAACCTCCATCGAAAAGAAATTCTTTATTTTTAAAGTCATTGTCACGTGTGATAAACCATGTATTTCAGTTTATACCAATTTCTGTCACTTTGTTTTTATTATGAGAATTTTATTTTTGGTTTTTTCCCAATTATGTGTACATTTAAATAATTTTCAAGAATGAAACCTCCATAGAAAAGATATTCTTTATTTTTAAAGTCATTGTCACGTGTGCTGAACCATGTATTTCAGTTTACACCAATTTCTGTCTGTTTGTTTCTATTATGAGAATTTTTATTTTTGGTATGCTATATTTATGTAATTTTAATTTTAAAGAACAAAGCTTACTTTCAAAGAATTCTTCATAGCATTTCGTATATGTTTGTATATTTTACACTGGTATGCAAAACTTAAGAAACAGGTGGGTGTTTTTCTATAAAGCTTGTTTTTGTTTGATTCCATACCGTATGTATTGAATTCCTTTTTCAGAGCTGATGCTTTCGTCGTCTTTTACATACATGATACTCTCCCTCATTTCTGAATTTCATGTGTCTCAGGTGATTTCTCGTGGAGTTATGGCAAAAAATCCACCTGTTGCTTAAGTTTTGCACACCAGTGTAGGATTTAGAACATATATTTAAAAAGTAAGATCAGTTTAACTATTACAACAACGCACTCATTGACGTCGCGGAGTAATATGGGTTGAAGTAATCTATAAAAATGCTTACCATATTAAATACGTTGGATAAAGTTTAAGCTAAATAGCTTGGAAATTCTATAGCCAAGATGCCTTTCATACTCAAGAAACGATGGGTGGTCATTTATTAGTTAACACATTGTGTGCATTTCGCAGCGGAATTCCAAAGATATATACTTATATAGTTAGGGAGACAAAAAGTTGATATTCAGTAAAATTGTAATGTCAAATATTTCATCGATAATATTTTCTGAATAGTCTATGTACGGAAAAGTATGAAGGGGGAGAAGTTCATTTTTAGTATAGAACTAGAACAGTGATTGTCAAACTTATAAAGGCTCTCGACTACTGAACCGTTTTTAAATCTTGTGAGATATCTGGATCTTATATTTGGTGGTTATCTTTGGACGGAATGACTAGTGTTAACACATTATGTGCGGGTACATTTCGCAGCGGAATTGTACCGGGAGCGGGCGTTTGAGGCTTAAATTTAGTTATTCAGTTAAATCTCAATAGATCGAAAATTATTTATTTTTTAACCAACTTTTTGCATTTTATATTAAAATATATAAACAAATATATAAATAGAAATATATAAATAACAACCATAAGATTTATGTAAACAAAAACTATATTTTTAGTGGATAAATTTATATTATTATCGTAAATATGAAAAATCAAATAGAAATAGTAGTTTAGAGTTTTAATTTTCTCCCGTTCCGTGGTTCCGCATCGACTGATGTAAAAACTAGTTTATATTTGTCTAAATTTTCTTAGAATCTATGTAGTAGAGAAGAACATTCAGCTTCGTTTTCTTGTGTATACTGTTATTTTTGTACCCACAAACAAACCATGTTGTTACACTAACCCGTACTAGTACGTGACCCGCGCACAAGTATCAATCGCCAGAAAACGTACTAGTATGTGTCTCGCTTACAATATGTTTAAGGTTTTAGACGAATTTCTTTTTTCTTCTTTATTTTCTGTTAAATGAAGGGGCATTTGCTTTATTTATGCCACACAACACACACCGAGGAATTTTGTTGACCATTTTATTATAGGAGCATCATATAGGTGGCCAACATCCCTAGGGCAACACTCACTGGATAACAAAGTGGGTTCTCATAACTTAGGAGGAGGATCCAAGTGGAAGGTCCCCATACGTTGTCTGTCACTCTCAGTGATATCGTTTGGGAACTTGGAGAATACTACGACCACAAAGCTATTTTACGTTCCCAAGTCGCCATTAATGAACACTTGTTGACTTGAGCCTCGATCCCACGACCCACCGGTTATGAGATTAAGGAATTTACAATTGAGCTACCACGGTTCATGCAAAGAGATTAGAAGTAGTAATATCAAGTGTATCATTTTTCCTGTTCAATAAATCTATAATATTTGATAAAAATAAGAATGAACGTTTTTGCATTCTGAAGCCACTATAACGCCACTACAATGCCCTGGTTTGTGGAGAGGGTAGACTTTATTCACTATGAATGGAAAATGCAAAGGACAATCAAGCCACAAGTGGAATATGAACCCTCACCTATCAGCGCAGTAGACAAATACTTTGATTCCTATGCCAGTCAAGCGGCCAGTGGAATACGAAGGCTTTATTTCAATAAAACATGCATATATATAGAACATATATTTCATATATATATGAACACTCACACACAATATATCAAAAATTAATATCCCTAAAGTTCTTTTAAAATTCTCCCCATCCACGTTCTGACTTTGGTACTCTTACTTTTCCAGTCCGCCAAAATAAGCCAAGGATAACAATTACTGAGATTGTCCTTCCTTCCCTATTTCCTTAAACTAAAAATTATACTAATAATTGATACTTATAGCCTTTTCTATTCCTTCCCGAATCCAACTGTCATTTCTATAGGGAAAAATATGAATGTCTTTCCGATTTTAATACCATTGTCGGCAGTTTTACCAGTAATGTTTTAACAAAACACAATATAAATGCTGACTAAAATTATTTCTCTTGAAAAGTCAGCCGTAATTTTCCTCTCCTTGGGACGACCTTTTTACAGTTTAAATCGATGCACGTTAGTCTTTTGATTGAGTACGACGCGTTCGTCGGTTCACCGTCATTAACAGTCAGTCAATAATTATAAAAATAAAGGATTTTAGTATTCCCCTTGATTAAAAAGAGTTTTATTCCACTAAGTTAATATTTCGCCTAATCTTGGGTTCTAAAGCAAATTCTTTCTCGATGACTGCAATTAAAAATAAAGACCATTTCTCCCTTGTAATAAATGAAAAAGTTTATTTCCCCTTACATATATATGTGTTAATATATATATATATATATATATATATATATATATATATATATATATATATATATATATATATTATATATATATATATATATATATATATATATATGTACATATATATATATATATATATATATATATATATATATATCTATATATATATGTGTGTGTGTATATATGTATATATATATATATATATATATATATATATATATATATATATATATATATATATATGTGTGTATATATATATGTGTGTATATATATATGTGTATATATATATATACATACATATATATATATATATATGTGTGTGTGTGTGTGTGTGTGTGTGTGTGTGTCTCTGTGTGTGTAATCCAATAATTATAAAACTGCTGAGCAAGGAGAAAGCTAATTAGCTAACAGTAATAACGATGCAATAGGGTCATTGAAAGAGAAGACCACAAGTTTAATTAAAACTTTATTTTATAGCTGCTAAAACGGACATCTTTACTAGTCAACGATAGACAAGAAAAAGACACTAAAATCACTCTGCTCGAACAGAGGTGCACCCAAGAGCGAAGACAGAAATATGCTCCTTTGTCGAGGACGCTTCTTTGATTAAGACATTTAGAGGCTGGGAAAAAAATTTTATGGAATAAGAATGGGAGAAATGAGGCTTTTAAGGAAATATTAAATTTAAATAATTTTGATAAATTACATATATATATATATATATATATATATTTGTAAAAAAATTTAAATGCAAATTAAAGAGAATAGTAACTAAAGATTGTTCTTTTCTCTTTAATATGAGAAATCGTCATTTTTTTTTCTTGGAATGATCAGTTCTTTTCCATACAGGGATGTAAACTTTTCTGCACTTTTCCAGTTCCGAACTCTCTGCATCTTAATTGAAACAGCGACATACTAAATGTTAAAATCTTTCATTCGAAACGTCTTTAACTTCCTTTCGATTTCTCATCGCTTTAATTCCCAGTTACGAGGAAAAGTAGGGAAATTATTTTGATTACTCCGAACTGAGTTTGTGAAGTATTTTCCTAGAGATTGGAGACGGGAAATCGATTTTCTGGCAGTGTTCGATTCGAGCTTCTCGCACGCAATATTTCCCATTTTATAAAGTTCAAAGAATTTGACAATTCCAGATCACCCTTAGAATCGGGTTCACTTCCTCGTTATTATAATATTTTAATTATTGTTATTATTATTCTAACCATTTAACGAGATTTATTATTTTCCTTTTAGAGATTTATACTTCCTTGTACAAAATAAAGGAAGTACAGAAACCACGAAAAATTACAATGTTGAGATTTCAAATGAAATAACCAACATTATAATAGTTGAATCAGTGTTGAATAAGTTTTCGTATTTTTCAGTGTTTCATATGTATATACGCACATGGAAATTTCAATTTTGAAACTTTAAATATCCATTTTGACTTGTTTGGGCTCTTTTGGCCTTGACTTTTGCGTATGTATCTCACATAACTTAAAAGCGATTGCCTTAGAAGGTCTATATATTTTATTTATAGCTGTTACAAAATCTACTTGTGCTATTCCTCTTTTGATTGTGAACCACATCAAAGTGCTCTCAAAGTTTCAATATAACTTATATTAACACTGCGAGGTATAATTCAGAAAATCGTACATTATTGAAATATTATATTTGAGATTATTGTAGTTAAGAGCTTTACTTTTGATGTGTAATTTTCACTCTATATAACGAAAAATGTCAATATAATGTTTATTAAGCAGCATGTGCCTGTAAAATAAAATTATTATTATTATTATTTCCAATGTGGCGCCACTTGCTTTATATAATTCACCACTACACGCTGCAGATGTTTCTTGACCATTTCATTAGGGCAACACCATATAGGTGGTGTACATTTCTTCCTCGGGACAACACAAAGAAACAAGGTACGGTCTCGTAATTTAGAAGGAGGGACCAAACAGAAAAACCAAGGTTTCACCAGCCAATTCCAGGGGTATTGCTTGGGAACTTGGAGGGCATTGTGGTCTATTTTATGTATCCCAGCCATCATTAACGAAAACGGTGGATTTTTGGCTGGCTCTAGCTTCGATCTCGTAACCCTCTGGTTATGAGATCGATGCCTTTTCAAACTGAGCTACAGCGGCCTCTTATTAAATCCTGTCTAATGTAGTAAGTTTATAACAGCACTCTCGCAAAATGTTAACAACTTTCATTAATATTACTATTCATCGTAAATAATATAAAAACATTACTGTATTCTTCATAAAATTTTGGGTCGAAATTTGGATAAAAATTGACTTTTTAGTTTTATTTGGAGCTCTACTATAAATATTTCGTAACCTAAGGACTCATTAGACGAATCTACTTCTTAAATTCGATACATATCTATTCTATTAGTGCCATTATTCGAATACGCTAATTCTGTCACCAAAATGCAGCGTTAACGTTTTAAATCCATTCTAAATGCATAATTATACTTTTTGTACTTGTTTGGACAGTCTTTTGGAGTTATGTCTGTATATGTGAGTAAACATAATACAATGGCGCTCGAGCTAATTGTAAAAATAATCTTTTGTTGGGCCGAACGATGGCCGATTGGTTAGGGTGCTGGCCTTCGGTACCGGAATCCGATAATTAAATAGAACTACATACTATATTATTTAATACTAAACTACCAAACGAAAAGTATGTGTCATTACTGATAAATAGGCCCTGAATTAGAATATTACCTAGGGCCAGCTTTAGCCTTAGTCCGCCACTGTGGTAGAACATATGAAAGTATATCGTAAATTTATCGTTTAGGTCTGATTTAATATCCAAGAGCTAATATTATGTAGGAATGGCCAGAATTTAAACTAAGAGCATAAAACAGAGTTTCTAAGTTTTATATAAGTCTTTAAAATACCTCCCCTTATATGTTTTGATTTCGCTGCTTAAGCTACGCTCTTGCGTCGCCGCCTTATGTGACCCCCTCTATGCCTCGTAGAGCCAAACGATGGCCAATTGGTTAGGGTGCTGGCCTTCGGTGCCGTAGTTCGTGGGTTCGAATCCCACAGTGGCATGGATGTTCGTAGCCGTTCGGAATCGGCTTTAAGCTGCAGGTCCCTGTTACTTTAGCCCTCGTATTGCAAAAAGTAGACTGTAGCTCTCCAAACCAAATCAAACCATTTTTTGTTGGATAGAGCAAATTGCCAAGCACCACCTGGTCGTCAAATATGTTTAGCTTTCACTAGAGAATGTGGGTTTAAATACCACTTAAGGTTTCGCTGCTAGCTTTGTAGCCCCGTCGTAGGAATCAAAATTGACTAACCCATAGTGTGCCGTCAATAAATACCTGTGGCTTTAGAAAAGAAAAGGTGAAAGCTACTAATATAGTCAAGTGTCCACACGGAAACCAGGAGACCTGTAATTACTTCTTAATGCCGAATTTGAGCGGCTATTAACATCCATGCCAACAGTGGAATTCGAACAGTCTCTATTACCTAATGGTAGCATAATATCAGTCCGGATATATGCATGTAGGTGGGAATTGTGTATCTTAACTATGTTATCTATTCACCTAAAAATGATGTTCAAAAATCAAAATAAAGTTAACTGCCTTTTCATATATGTTTGCGTACTTAGTTTGGATAAGAGAGAATATTTCGTTAAATTACCATCAAAACGCTTACCATAAATCAAAAGCACTGAAACAGATGAACATTAATCTTCTTCCTCAGTTTGAATGAATTAATTTTATGCTTCACTAGAGATTAGTGCTCTGAAATGTTTTTCTTATCCTGATGCCATATTAATTTTTATGCATAAACTGCAATCAATAAAATATTTCTTCTTTGTGAGCTTAAAAGATATGTGATTACACTTAGAGAGCAAATATAAGTAAACGGTTTTCTATTTGGTGGGATTTAAAATTCTAAACTAATATATTGTCTGGAGACTACAACTTATTTCCACAGTCTAAACATTTTATCTTTCCGGAAGGATATTTTTTAAAACTAATAATGCTACTAAGAGAGGAAAATAATCGCCTTAAAGACTTTGAATAAAATAATACGATTTTTAAATGTATTAATAGTAATTAATTCCCAGTTGACAATTTATCTTCAATTAAGTAACTAAAATCTCCTTAAATATTCATCTGAAAGTTATTATTAATACTTTTTTATAAAATTTTGTATCTAGCATCACTTTTACCTTTCAACAGCAGTTAAATTGCTGTTAAATGTAATAATCACAGCATAAAAATGAACATTATGTTAGTTAATTTTAAATTTAATCTATTATTTTTCTATTCATTAGTCCCTGAAGTATAAACCTAAGTGTAATAGTATGTCAAAGATTTACTTCACAAAATTCAAGTGAATGTGGGCTGTAGTTTTCTAAATTTATAGAGGGAATATCTGCTGAATGAGTGATAATAGAAACGAAAATTAAAAATTCTTTCTTTTTAGTTTAAAGGGACATGAATAGTCGGTTTTAAAATCCCTGCCGGCTAACTTTGATTCCTTAGACGGGGTGACAAAGCTAGCAGCCAAACATTACATGGTACTTGAACCCACACTCTCTAGTGTGGTAAGCGAAAGTTTTAACATATTTCAAGACCGGGTGGTGCGTGGCAATTTGCTCTATCCTACAAAAGATTATTTTAACAATTAGTCCTAGCATATTTGTATTATGTTTACACACATATACAGGCATAACTCCCAAAGACTGTCCAAACAATAAGTACAAAAAAATATTTATGCATTTAAAATGGATTTAAAACGTTAACGCTACCTTTTGATGGCAGAATTAGTGTGCTCGAATCTCGCTAATGGCATAGATATATATCGAATTTAAGAAGTAGATTCGTCTAATGAGTCCTTAGGTTACGAAATATTTATAGTAGAGCTCCAAATAAAATTAAAACGTCAATGTTTATCGAAAATCTGACCCAATATTTTATGAAGTATACAATAATTTTTTTTTAAATATTATTTACGATGAATAGTAATATTAATGAAAGTAGTTAATATTTTATGAGAGTTCCGTTAAACTTACTAACCTGGGACTCTCGATTATTTTTTTATTCCTCAGCCTCGACTAAGTTATATTCTCCATCTTGCATATATGAAAATCTGTCCGCGTCTGTATGTACGTGGCTTGGAACAAAGTTAGGGGTTGAGAGTTAGGCATGGAGATAGATATCAGCGGATTTGGGAAAATTCTCAGAAATACATTTCAGCAAGCCTCATCGACGTAGAACCTTAATTAACGTAGTGATTAATTAAAAACCACCTCAAATGCTAATTCTTTTAGTATAAATTCTGTACTTAATAAGAAAACGATAGTGAAAATCAGCCATTTATGAAGACAAATAAATTATTTCAAAGCTGAATTTAACTATACATTTTTATTTGACTGAGAATTTGGGATCGAAACCGGTATTCACGTATTTCAAATTTCTGGAAAATGCTTCTCATAAAGTTCCATCTTTGTAAGACAATAATTAACGGAGATCTTAATTATTAACCCCCTACGATTGAAGCAATTAGATGCTTATGACATCACAGCTAAAGTACTTAAATGAAGTACTTAATTTCGAGGCTTAAATTTAAGTTTTTTAAATAGTATAATAAATGAATAAATTGTTTAATAAATAAGTTTTACAGATAACTTTTATCTCTGCTCTAATTATCTAAAAATGATTTAGCATCGATTTTAACAGTCCTTTTTATAGAAAAATTTTAAAAGAATGTTATTCTAATTGTGTAGCTTATTATAGATACCATCTATTATAGTGGGTGTATAGAAAAAGTGGAATGACTGAGACACGCCACAGGGGAAACAAAGTATAAGACAGAATGAAATTGTAACAACAGGTATAACTGATAATGAAAGATATTTTGCAGTGTTTTTTCCTTGAAAAGGGAATTTCTTTATTAGGTTAATTAGGTGTATAAATTTTACAGTTTTTGCAATTATCACTTCAGTATTTTTTTCTATTTTAATACCGCAAGACCCATTTCAGACAAAGCAGGTTATTGTAAATAAAATAGTTCCTTTCAGGCATTTAAAGTGACAGTGGACCTTTAGAGCAAACTTTTTTTCTTTTGAATGAATTTCCTTGAAGATTGACTATGTTATTAGTAATATTGATATATAAATATTTTAAAAATTTGAAAGCAAAATATTAATTAGTTTTTGAATTATTAATTATTAATTGTTTCAAAATTAGCTTAATTGAAAATGCTGCAGGTGCATCAATTTTGCACAAAATATTATAAAAAAAAATTTAAGTATACCTTATAGACTTTACAAAAAAATGTAGTTGTTTCCATAAACATTCATAAAAAATATAAAGAGAAAAAAATAATTATGATGATGATACCCATATTTTGCAGAATAAACAGCTGTGGTGGTTAATTAAAATGCATAACTAACATATTACATGCTTCAAAACATACCCGTTTCAACTAGACTTTATTTTATAAACTCGAACGTAAATAATACTTGAATTTCAGAGACAATGATCTACTTTCAATGCGCCTGGAGTACTTTAAACATTTGTAATACATGAAAACTTTACTTCTGACTAAACAGCATTTCAAGTTATTATTGCTATACCCATAAGTAATGATAAACTTATTATACCCATAAGTAATTATAAAATGATGGGAATGAAAAATTCTTTTTGCTACGTATTTCTAATGATATATTCTTTCACTATTCACTAAAATCGAAAATTCAAATTTTCGGTCGATTTTAGCCAATTTGAAAGTCCACCCTCGCCTTAAGACTATCATTTACGCAGCACTAGTACTCATCGAAAAAACAGTTCAGGGATGGACAAACTTTTTCAGCCGCGAACCAAAAATCAAAACAAAATAAGTTTGGAGGGATAAGATAATTTTTTCTAAAATTTTAAAAACAATATACAAGTACCTAACGGTTTAAATGCGTTAATGAGATGAATGAAATTCCGATTTCATTTTTAAAAGTTCCTTATACTGAGGTTCGAAGTGAGATGTACTGATTTTAAGAAACGATGCTAAATGCTCATCTGTCAGTTACTTTTGAAATTATTGTTTCTAAAGTTCAACGTTGAAAACACTTGTTCACATATAAGAAGCAAATATATCGCTGATCTTCTGGGCTTAAGATAATAAATTTGGGATATAATATTTAAGCCAAGTAGAAAAGGAGATGAAAATATAATGTATAAATATATATTTCTTTTAATTTGCCTCAGACCAGCAACTTAATTCTCCGAGTGGAAACACATCTAGGAAAAAAGTCTCCAAAAAATACCCTGAAGGTTTACTGTGTCAGTGGCCAAAGCGTTCTATGATTTTACCTTCCCCCTTTGTCGACTAGAATGGAATACTTGAAACCCACCCTTGTTTTTGTTCCTTTACTTCCGTTTATAAATAAATATATAAATAGATATTATAGATTGTTCATTTTTAATACACATAAATCTCGCCAAGTCTCGAAGGTCATCCCATAAGAAATAATAGATTCTAAAAGAACAAATAAAAATATTCTTTGAGAGACTTATTTATATTTCTTTACGAAAGTCATCCAAGATATTTAAGTGATGCAATTAGAGATACATCTGTTACCGCAAACGAAATACTTCGAAATAGATATTTAAAAAGTCATGAAAAGCTACCAACGTTTTTGTACCTCGGGGGGTAGGGGTGTATCCCTCAATAAATATTAGTCAAAGAGGGATGCAGTTCCTAAACAATCGACCTGATCCTCCTACCGCAAAACTCTAAGGGAAAAGCACTGGCAGAAATGTACATTATATCCATTTTCGGAGCGTTTTTGGAAGGTTGAAAATTGTACGTAACAACCGCTTTTAAGACATCATCGATTTGGCGGAATTGTATGTGCGAACCACTTAGAGGGTTAAAATTCTTTCCGCCGGCCAAATAAAACCTTTCGTAATGCCGGAGTTGGCCCGCGGGTCGTAATTTGTCCATCACTGACCCAGGCTATTGTATTATTTGTTACTATCTTTAGGAAAAAATTTCTTCAATTTCAAATCAATTTTCAACTTACTCTGAAAATAATTTTTCCATTATCCTTAACAACTGTACATTTTGAAATATTTGTAACATATATCAGGCAACAATGAGAGAATATTTGAAGCTGATTAACCCTCCGAGTGGTACACACCAAGGAAAAAAGTCTCCAAAAATACGCTGAAGTTTCATTGTGTCAGTGACCAAAGTGTTCTATGATTTTTTATTTCACCCTTTGTCGAGCAGATTGGAATACGGGAAACCCACCCTCGTTACTGTCCCATTACTTCCGGTTATAAAATAGATATATAAATAGACATTATAGATTGTTCATTTTTAATACACATAAAGCTCTTCAAGTCTCGAAGATCATCCCATAAAAAATAATGGGTTCTAAAAGTACAAATAAAAATATTCTTTAAGAGAATGATTTCCATCTTTTTTACGAAAGTCATCCAAGCTATTTAAGTGGTGCAATTAGAGATACATATGTTACCGCAAACGAAATACTTCGAAATAGAGATTTACAAAGCTATGAAAAGTTATCAGCGTCTTTGTGCCTCAGAGAGTAGGCGTGCAGTTTCTAAACAATCGAACTGACCCTCCTACCTCAAAACTCCATAGGGGAAAACACTGGCAGAAATGTACATTACATCCATTTTCGGAACGTTTTGGAGGTCGAAAATTGTACGTGGCAACCCTTTGAAGACATAATTTTGGGAAATATTTGTAACGTGCGAACCGCTTAGAGTGATTAAAAGTGTCAACAAAAAAAATCCTTGCTGTTTTAAGTTGAGAATGTTTCAGAACACTGACAATCACCCTTTCTTCTCGTTTAATCATCTCGTTTATCAATCTAAATTACACAATTCTATAAAAATAAATACAGTGGCAAATTATTCAAAGAAAACAAAATTATTTTTAAATAAAGAAATAATACTTATATTATTGACTTAATATATATGTCAAAAATGACTTTATAACCATTTGTCGAAAATTAATTAGGGTATTACTGTCACTTTTGAAATTATTCAAAGAAATTCTAAGGGTAGAATAAATTTTTAAATATACATTTTTAAATTTGTCACACATTAATCCTAATTTCTGACAAGTTTCTCTTTGTGGAACTCAAATATCCATAACTGAGTATTAAAATCTTAATATTTTTAATTGTGATATGTTGAATATTCGAATATACGGAACTTAAAAGTGACAGTGAACTTGCAGTTAAATCCTACAATGCGATTATTCTATCATTTAATTAATAAATATTACTGTGATTAGAAAACAAAAAAAGTCTTTTAAAATCAATTTCCCTTAAAATGAAAGTTGTTAATACCAAAACGTGCATTATAAAAATTACTAATAACAGCTTAAAATACTTTTTAATAAAATGTTTTTTTTATTGTTTTAATAAAGATTAAGTTTTTTTACATTTCTCTTTTTTTTAATTTATTAATTATTTACCCTAAATTATATAAAAACGATAAAGTAAAAATGATAAATAAAAGAAAATGAGTTTACCCTTTGTATTTTAACAACACCAAATTTTGAGATATTTCCTCAAATGTATAAATTTATCATATGAAGCATGTTAAAATTTGAGTTTTATTTTGTATGCTGTATATAATGTAAATAACCAATAGGAAATAATTATTACAAATAGAAATGTGCAGGATACTTTTAAACTATATGAAATGTATTATTCTTTTATGCTTGTACTAATAACGTTCTAATACATTGGAAATGTATACCAGTATATTAATTCGATTTGACAAAAAACTGATCCTTGACGTTGTGGTTGGATGAAAGAAAATTATATTAAAAACATCAACAGATGTAGAAAAAGAAAAAATAATTAGAGCTGCATTTTAGGTGGAAATTTTAAAATAAGTTGATAGTAAAGCAAAGAAGCAAATCATAGAAAAGCAAAGCATAGAAAAGCATATAAAGCAAAGCATAGAAAAGCAAAATTAAATAGAACTTCGAAAGCGATGATGCAATTTCATATAGCAATCATTTTTATGTACATGTTACTTATAGCATTATTAAGAATAATTGTATCATTTATAAAATTATCCTAGGTTAAAGAACTAATAATTATTAAAAACACTTGATATTTTATTTCCTGTGCGGGATTATATGATGTTCGAATTCATTCGATTAATATAGAAAATTTGCATTTTATTTTAATAATATACAAATTTATGTTTAAAAGAAACCTGTATATAACAATTTCCTTTAAATAAATGAAATATTAAACTAAAAAAAAATGAGCGAAAAGGAAGATTTCATTCTTTATATCTGCAAAATGAGCGGTTTAATGTTATATTACAACATTAAATGCGCATAAAATATTAAAAGCTATCAACTGCGTAATAAACAATGATTATTCTGGCAGGTAATTACGAACATTGTTGCCCTGACACTCATTAAACTTTATTACTTTGCTGATCTCCTTTGATAATATTCATTTATTATCATCGCTAGGCTGGATAAATATACACAAAGATTGTGTGCAGGGCTTTCTTTAAACAGTCGGTAGGCAAATGTGGAAAGAAATAAGATAAAATCTTTTTATAGGCAGTTTTTTATAATAAAATTAAAAAATAATCTTACGACGGATAAGATGAGAAAAAACTTGCAAATAAATTTTGAAAAATTGTTACATTATAAGGGAAATAGTACCTTTCGAGATTTAAAATTTTCATTACAACAATCTATTTTCGATGCATCGTAAAATAAAATGATGTGTAACTTTTCGAATGAATTTTCTAGACATTTTTAATAGTACCCTAGTTTTGATAAAAGTATTTAATTTTGTCATTTTAAGGGGTATATTATTTAAAATAATATTAAAAATGCACACCAAATAGGAAAAAAATCAAATTCAGTTACCCGCAAAATAACGTTTAATGTTTGTTTAAAGCTAAAATTTCATTTGAGGAAAAATACTTGAAAAAGAGGAAAAATTGAGGAAAAAAGTCAGAAACTTTAAAAACGTGCCATCTTTAAAATATAGAATGATCTAAAAACTGTAAAGAAATTGAAAACTTATTATATGACCTTATTGTTTAAAATCAAGCTCCCTTTATAGACGTGAGATTGATGCTGTTTTCGAAAATATAAACTATTACAGTGAAGACAATGCTCCTTTTTCAATGGATCAAATGAAGGCATTATAAGTGATACATTTTAAACATCTTAAGTCCATCGGATGATTTATTTCTTGTACGCAAAGTCCATGTTGCATTATTTATTTCTAAATTTCCTTTTAGCTTTAATTTTATTGTTTATTTGTTGTACATTAATTTTATTAATATTATTGCTGTAACAAAGAGTTACGGTTCAACAACACCAGTACGTAGCTGACCTAGAGGCGAAAGCGAAGTGAGAGACCCTCCTTCGACCCCATTGATCAAGAGGGGTTGCTAACAGCGGAGTAGCCATCTTCGGCCAATGCAACGCTGTCCAATGAACTTTTTCGGGAGATCTACAGTCCCCCTCAGAGAGAGAGCAAGGAAGAAGGAGTGTGGAGCTTAATTTCTTCTGCACCAGGTCTTACACCATTTCTTTTTTACACCAAGACACCATGTTTGGCATATCTTCCACCGAGTGTGGTCCCTTTGGCATAGTGGCTCAATTAGCATTTTTATCTCCTATATACACCTTTATTTATATTCAAAATAAACAAAATTCAGCAGGAGAAATTAGTGTCATTTTCAGTTTTGTATTTTCTTACGAGTACTCTACTTATATGTGCTACTGGCCTAGATTCTCTGTCGGTTTTATTTCTAAAATTGTTATTAATCACTCATCGATGTCTTTAAAAAAATGTATAGCATTTTGAATACTACTCTGTTTATTTATAACGCCCTGATCAAGCTGACAAAATTACATCCCTTTTTAAACCAATATTTCTTTACGTTCTAAATTGACCAACAGATACTTGCAGGAATATGTTCTCGAAATTCCATGGAAATTCAAAGACTTTATTCTTACAACTACCGCTAATACTGTATTTATAGTACTTTTTCATGGTGCCATATAAATATGATTCATCAATAATTTAAACTTAAATCTTTGAGAAAAACTTACAATCCGTTCCACAAAACTATGAACCTAATTTAAAGTTTATAGATGATTCTTCATTGATAAGATGAGACAGCTTCATAAATGCCAGTAATCGGAAAGTTTGACAGTTACTGGCAAAATGGATGAAATGTGTTATCTTGTCATGTCAGGACGTCTCAGGCTTTAAAATATTCAAAAGCCTAAAAACCTAGCTCATGAAAACATCAAGCCTCTCGCTTGGAATGATATTTTGACAGTAAAGTGGCCGATTGACATGATGTGCCTAAAATAGGCATACTTTATTAGCGAGAATGGAAAAAAGTGTTACCTTCCACTTATCTCTTGTGCGGAAATATTGATAGGCATACGAAGGATATCGCAAAAAAATTTCGAGGCTTAAATTTAAGTTTTTTAAATGTCACACAAATTATTTTAAAATAATTCACTTCAATGTCCAAAAATTAACTGAAGTGGAAGATAAGCTTCAATTTGTGATAGCTTGCATCAAGCGTTAAAGAAAATTTTTTGATAAGTGTACTAATTAAATGATATTAAAGGGTAATAAGTACATACAAATTTTTACAATTCTTTCATGAATTTTTTTTAATTTTGATATGTTACGCACTGCAAGTTGAAATATTCGAGATCAAAATTCGGTGTTGATAACTTTAAAATAATTTTAGTAGATAAAACTTAAAGAGTTGAAGCATTAATTATTAGAATGAAAGTACCAAGTAAACAGTTCTCATATAAACAATTTGTTTTATTGTAAAAATCACAACCAACCAACAGAAAATTTTTTCTCCGAACGTAATCTGAGATTTTTTAATGTATCCGACAGTGTTTAAATGTTGGTAAAATGTACCTCTCATTGCTAATAGGTTGTCACTCTCTTTGCCATCTATGCAAACCTGTCTATGTACTTCAGAATTTTTTTAACTTAGAAAAACGGTGTTAGCTTTCCAAAACAACTTTTTAATTTTTACAATTTTTGAAGTAGAATTCATTAGAATTTAAAAAAGAAATAAAAATATATAAATTTAAAATAGAATAACAATATATTTTTGCTCGGCACACCACTGTATTTCAATAACTGAAAGTTACGGTTAAAATTGTTCTTATTTGTAATGGAACATTTTAAATTACGTTTTTACTATGAAAATATAATTTTCCCGATAACTTCCGATTAATTTTAACTTATAAAGGTGGGGAGAAAACATTTTGTAAAAGTTTCTCGCAACAAACACTTTAAACTCATTTTCTGAAAAACGATGTTACACTGTCTACCAATAAGTATTTGGACACCTGTGATAGAAAAGATAAATTGCGCTATGCATCACATTAACCAAGCATCGCGGTTGGACTTTGTGATCAAAGGTTTATGGGCAGCAGCACGACCATGAAAACCAAGCTGATGTGCTTCCTTACTGACGGTATTCATTGAAACAAAACTCTCGGACGTCTGTTGAAACTCCTCGCGGATGAGGGCCATCGGTTGGGTGCGGTTCTTCCGAATTTCTCTGGACAGCACTCGTCCGTTTGGTTTGGTTTGGTTTGGAGTGCTACGGTCTACGTTTGGCAACATGAGGGCTAATGAGACCGGGACCTACAGCTTAAAGTCGATTCCGAACGGCTACGAACATCCATGCCTTAGTGGGATTCGAACCCATGAACTCCGGTTCCGAAGGCCAGCACCCTAACCAATCGGCCATCGTTCGGCCTCGTCGGTCTCTATCTCCCAGTTTCGTTGGTCTGCGGACTCGGGGCACATTCCGAAAACAACCGCTCACCTTCCACTTCTTAATCATATAGGGCCCTGTCGATTTGGGGTACTTCAGATTACTAGATATGTCCCTTAAAGATCGACCATATTTGTGATACCTGATAATTATACCTTTCTCGAAATTAGAGAGCTCCGAACTGCGCAGCTTCTTGCATGCGACTAATGCCGATGCTGTTTCCTACAAGATGTATACTGGCGAGGCCGTAACGTACCTCAGGACTGCAGATATCGTCATTTGCATAGGTGTCCAAATACTTATTGGTAGACAGTGTTTGACTTTTATTAGTTATGAATAATGTGATAACATATAAAGTTTTTTCACTGAAACTTTTTTTATGTTTAAGTTTTCAGTCGTAAAATCCTCGTCTTCTCTCATTTATATCTTTTTGTCTCTATTTTACCTGAGTTTCTCAACAGATCTCAGTCATAGATTAGCATATGCTGTGTTGTATGATTCCGTCTTTATTCTTTTATTCAACGACATGGCATAATAATCACATTCCGAATTCCAGAATATCTTATCTCTGATTGGTCTGACAGGAATCAAATATCCTGCATGCGGCAAATATTTGAATTTGCGAGTAAAAGTTCCTTTCATATGTTAATTTCAGAATTCACATATATGACTGCCTTCATATATATTCATTTTAAATGGCTTAAATGACAAAGGCGTATTAATAAGCTATTCTCTGGGAAAACTAATAAGCCCTAAGATGCAGTCCTGATATTTTGACAGAAAGAATCTGAACTTGAATGAAATGCCCAGAATTAAAATAATTAGAATTTTGTTTACATCTTTTGTGAAAGTGTATAGTAAAGTATTGTTAAGTGATGCAATTTGGAGTAAATCATAAGCAGTAAAATAGTTTTACTTTAAAAATTATTAATGATACTTTACTACAGTTTCGAAAGTGCTGGAATACCCGGATTCCAAACAACAATTAATCCCAAAAAGATTTTATCAACAGCACAGATATGTGTATTATATATATGTATCATATATCAATATTTTTACGCCTAAAATACCTATATAAAATTCTCCCTTTTCAAATTCACATTCTTTAAAACTAATGTCCCAGCCGTAAAATTTCAGATTTAAAGGAGTGTTCACCGACTTGAATTCTTTTTACCCGTCTCTCAAAACTAACGTTAGAATTGATGTTAATCTTTATGGCCCCATTTTTTAGCTGTCCCAGGAAAATAGTTCCGCTTCTCCAATAATAAATTTGTTTCTTTTGGGTTTTTTGAGATAACTGAAATGTTCAAGTTTCACTCTAGATACTCAAAAAATGCTAAATAATCTTAAGTGTCTCGAGCAATTCATGTGATCAATCGCTCTTAAATGCAATAATTAGGAAACAAATGTGTATTCTTGAGCATTCCATGAAAAGCCTTGTAAAAACGGACAGTTGACCCGTTCATTTTTATCCTTAATAAATTTAAAGTAGTTTTAACAGAGAGTAATTTCCTGTGTGATCGATGAAATAATTTCGAATCGATCGAATAATTTCACTGGTAATGCATAGAAGCTTATTGCTACATTTTCATGCCTAATCTATGTAGCTATCTTTGGATCAAAACAAAAGCATATGTATCACATATTTTAGTGTATTAAAATGGATATCCTATCCAACAAAGACAAAAAGTTGTATCCACAAAGTCATTTTTATTTCCTGTTTAATGAAGATTGGAAAAATGGTATCATTTGCAAAACAGCTTGAATTTTTAGAAATGTCTTATACCATATGACAAAGTGTGATGTCAGAGATTGATTTTTGCTTTTCTTCCTGCTCTTTTTACATTTGTTTAAGTTTTGCATTCTTCCAAACTACACCCTTTTCTATGTACCTGCTGACTGCACTCTCTGCCACGTGTGCGGAAAAAAGCAGAGGTTAAAGATCAGATGTAAGTTGGTGAGCCTTCACCATTGTCTGTCTTAAAGAGCAAAGTGGCTTCTAGAGTTTGTTTCTTTAAAGTTAAAAAAGTGTGTGTGTGTGTGTGTGTTAATAATTACAAAATGATTAGTATACAAGAATGCCAAAGTTTAAGAAAACCAAAAAGGAGAAAAGCAGAAAGCAATTTGTGACTTACCTAAGGTTTCTAGCAATATTTCAGGTTGTCTCGCTCTGATGTATGACTTTGTATGATGTATTAAAGAAGCAATAATCCGAAATTGCTGTTGTATGCCCAAATTATTTTAACCATTAATTTAAATCAAATATTTAATCTATCTGATACCTTAACATGTAAGACCTGATCTCGATGTTTACTGATATCCTTTAATTCATATCTTAATATTTTTAATATGTTTATGATAACAGATTATTATAGAAAGCAATAAATATAAACTACTATACGAGTGAGTCATTCAAATCCATTATGATTTTAAACAATGTTTTCCACGAGATTAAGTGAGGAAATGCAGTAGTATTGTCAAGTACAGTAGTGTTTATTAAATGACCTGAAATCCAAGCATAATCCAATCACTTTACGAAGATGCGAGTGGTAAAAAAGTAGAATTGTGGCCGATTGCATGCCGTTGCAACACTAGTGAGATACCCACATCTAGTACTAGACGTTCAAGCCCTTTTTAATTAGGCATTTAAAATTTGGCTTTAAAAATCAAAAATTTTTTTTCATTGGCAGAGATTATTTCTGTAATTAGTACTTACGATATTTAAATGGAAAATAAATGAAATCGGGTATAAAATACTAAGTTGTAAATGAGCTGAATACATGCCCTATTGGATTCTTTTAGACTAAAGTTAATCTACATCAAAAATATTTTTATGAGGGAAGATTGGAATTAGTGAATTTCTTTAAATAAACTCTACCAAATCATTGATGGTAAAATCCTGTACATCAATTTTTTTTAATTATGTTGTTTAGATGCTTCTATGTACGATCAAATATAAATACACGAAATTTTTCTACAAATAATTTAAAAGTAAATATATTTTTCTCGTTCTTTTGAAGACTGGATTTAGGTATAACCCTATTTAATTTTGAGATCTTTAAGAGGTATCCTTCCATCAGCCCGAATACCACATCCTACTCGGAAAATTATTAAGCTAAAAGAATCCAGGAGGCCTGCAATCAGCTGCTTTAAATAAGGAAAAAGTGAAACTTACAGTAACGTTGGGTGGATTTCGAATTCCATTTCTGGCAAAGTAAGCTCTCACCGCCCCGGAAACGGCTGATACAAAGACGTCGTTGAGGCTGCACCTCATGACCTGCTTTATCCTGAGGACTTTGGAGTACTTGATGTTGTGCGACCAGGCCACCACCCTGCCCTGGGGCTTGTGTCGGCGGTTGAAGAAATTGTAGTCACGGGGCTTGAGCAGCAGCCAGCCGAGGAAAGTGAGCGGCGCCACAAACAGGGCCCGGAACAGGTTGAGGAAGAAAGTGGCCGAGCCGAACCTCGTCTTCAGCCTCAGGAACTGCTGGTGGTTGTCGGAGAGAAAATTGCCGAGGAGGACGACGAGCGCGATCGCGTCACTCACCGACTGGTGGATGCGCACGATGAGGACGGTGTCGCGGCAACGGCCGAAGTCACGCACCACCCGGATCTCCCAGAGGGGCCGTGACAGGGGCAGCGGCTCGCCCATCAGCGTGCTCACGTGCTCCTCCAGGTTCTGAGTAGTTCGGATGGGGCCGCCCCTCTCATCGTACACGTGGTTCTCGATTGAAAAGTCCTCATCGTCCACCCAGCAGTAGCCGCTGCACACCGGCACTACCCTTTGGGTAAAGCGTGGAAACGCCCGATCCCCGCGCTGGGTGGTCTTATGAAGGACGCGGGTGCGCACAATGTCACGCAACTTGGCGCAACTCAGCCCCGACTCCAGGAAGAAGAGGCAGTGGGAAATGTGCAAGTTGAAGCTGGTGTCGTGCAACCAGAGTGCCTCCGGGGGGCGGACGAAGTTCTCAGGCCTCAGCCAGGAGGACGAAGACGACGAGCGAGGACTGTCTCTGGCGGAGGCTTCTTCAACGTCCCTCACACGGGCGTTCCTCCTGTATCCGCAGCAGCCCGCGAAGAATATTCTCAAGCCCAGAGCGATGCCTAGGATCCACATCAGCATGATGACGGTAGGGAAACCAGTCAGGACAGAAATGGCCGCAAATATCACCGACAGCAGGAAACTCCATGCTATATTTTTGTCCACGGGGTGGGTGAGAAGCTTGATCGAAGCGTTCCTCAGATACCTAGGGGTCTTCACCTTGCCCTTCTGTGTAGGTGTGTTCGGAACCGGCTGATAGCTTGCACTGGACGTCGTGGACGATAACAGAGTCTCCGAGTTTGCACTTAGAGTATCACACTTTTTGGAATCTGTCATGTTTAATTATTTTAATTTTTTTAAATACCTTTGCAAAACAGGCTTTTCAATCTCAGCTTCTAGTTTTTTATTTTTGTTTTTGGAGATTCCTGATGCAGGTCTAGTTTCTTAAATAAACATAGCACATACAGATTCAAGTCTGATCCTAGGCATTTAAGCGTTTCTTTACATCTAATTACAATAGGAAAATTTTTTTGTCTATTAAGCCACCAGATAATTGTTGTCGAGCAATTACATATTTTTTCGTCTATTTAAATATATATGGCCTTCTTGTAGACAAGCATTAGCTTACGTCACAGATTATTTTATAATCCTACATTTTACAGTTATAAACAGACCTCATCAAAATATTTTGGGAAATTCAAAATTTTCTCGTGGTATAAAATAGAACGTTTCAGACCTTCTACCGGACAATTTTGCTGCATTATCACACATTCTGGGACTTTCCTAAAAGCAAAATACCTTTAAATGGCAAACTTTCCTTCGCATATTTTCCCAACATTTTAAGCTTATCCTAGCAACTGCCGTTCTCTTTTGCTGACAACACCATTCCTACTAAGGATTCAAGAATATTTTCTCCACAAAACTTTTCAGCAAACATAGATGTCATATACAAAATGTGTCTTTGACGACAGTTTACGAACACAACATTCGAAATTAAAGACATTTTAATGCAGGATAAAGCATTTTCCTTGTAAAAGAAGGGAAAAAATAGAAAAATCGAACTTCTAAAGGTCTACCTGCAAACCTCCTTGAACTTTTCCAGAAAGCTTTTATTTTCAAATGCATTTATCGATTTGTTAGATTTCATAAATATAATATTAAAAAGCAACTGCGCTGCTTCTTCCGGGGGCCACCAATGCTTTTCCATTCTCTTTTGGTTCGAAAAACCTTCCAATTGCAGATGAAATTCGAAGAGTGTTTTGCTCCAGTCGCTAAATTTTTGATGACCGGCATTAAAAATGGGTCCCGTTGTCAAGGAAACTGAGAATTTAGCATCTTTCGGGACTCGTTCTCTGAAAAAGAAACATCAAAGATTTCATTAGTTGCTCTTTTTTATTTTTAGAAATGGATTTTTCAAAACTACAATAAAAGCACTTCGGAATAAGTATTACTTTCTGACTCAATGTTACCTACGACCCATTTCTAGTTTGTCTTATGTTACCTTAAAGTATCAGAATTGTAAAAACAAATACTCTCTCATTTTAAAAGTAAATATTTAGTAAAGTACCCCTATAATTTATATAGTAAAATTTCTATTTACTTACAAACTCTTTAAGGGGACACATCATCTTTAAACAACTTTAAATGAAAGATTTTTTTCTTCTTTTTCACTGCATCATATCTTTTTTAACTTTTATCGTAAATACATGAGATTTTTAGCATTTGTTCTTGTTGAAATATGTAATCGCACTCATACTTCGCGACTTGGCTGTTTAATATTATTAAAGTAATAGCTTTCTCGGGAGTACGAGGTTTTCTTGAGTTGATCCTTTTGTGTTTTCATTGATTGTGTTTGGTTAGTTTTGTATTATGCCTGTAATTTGATTAGCTGGGCTCAGGATCTTAATAAAACTATAAAAGCCCAATGTACCTCGCATTTTTATTATTATCAGTATTATTATTGTTATTATTATTTCGGTGTCTTTAATAAAAAGTGTTTTGCGATCTACGGCTCTTCATTAGGCTTCAACAATTCTCTATTCTTATTTAATTAGTTCTGAATTTACTTTGCTTCTAAAAAATAAGAACTTTTTATATAAAGTGAAAAATGATAGTTTGTTTCACAAATTTTAAAATTTCACTGACACACTTTGCGCAGACTTACAATTATACAAAATAAGTTTCATTAATAATTTCTAATTTTCAGTAAACAATAATTATTAGGCATTATTCTCCCCCTTTTTAAATTTTTAAAAAAGTAACAGAAATATTACACCTGGGGATTATATTTCCAAAATGCTAAATTAATGTTTAAAAGGTCTAATTCAAATACTATAAATACTAAGTAAAATTATCACGAACGTAAAAGTAGGTAGAGTTTCATCGTAGATTTATAATTTATTTAGTATGAAATTTTGAAATCAATAAGGGCAATAGTTTTTCTTTGCACGCAAGTTGATAAAACATCATTTTCAGTAAACTGCATTTAAAGTATTTATAGTTTCCTTAAAAGCTATGATAGCAAACGCAAAGGTTGTATATGTTTACAGGGTTAAACTGGAATGTTTCAGTTTTTTTATACGATTCAGAAATGTCTTACTATAAGATTGTAAACTTAAATGTTTCAGTGGGAATGTTTCAGTTTGTTTTATAAGATTCAGAAATGTCCTACTATAAGATTGTAAACTTGAATGTTTCAGTGGAAATGTTGCAGTTTGTTTTATACGATTCAGAAATATCCTACTATAAGATTGTAAACTCGAATGATTCAGTGGGAATGTTTCAGTTTGTTTTATAAATGTCCTACTATAAGATTGAAAGATAGTTAATTATAAGATTTTTAAAATGTAAAAATAAAAAAAATTAAATTTTTAAAGGTTGAATGGTAATGTCCCCTTAATGTAAATATCTATAACAAGAAGGATTATTATACATCTTATATGAAATGAATTTTACTTATATAATTAAATAAAGGACATACATAAGAATATATTAGTCAAAGAAAGTATATAATTATAATTCAAGGAAATAGAACTATGCTATTTTATTTTACCGGATATTATTCAGTGAAGTACAATTATGTAATCATATTTCAAAATTTGTGCTATGGAAGACAAAGTGTTAAGAAATAATTTTGGTCGTCAAATATACTTCTGCTTGCAAATGCTAAGCAAATGCAATTCTTATCATTTACAAGCAGTTAAAGTCAGTTTATCTCAAAATGATTTTTTTCAATGGCTGTCTAATTAAATTCAATTTATCCCAAAACCTTTAAAAATTACACAATTAAAATGGTCATTAGACAATGTTTGGTGTATTTTCGTTGAATTGACTTCAGGATTAGTAATTGCAAGAAAAGGGCTATTCAAAATATTTCCTGCGAAACAAATAAAAGTTGTTTTCATAATGAAATATTAAAAATTTTTAAACAATTTTTGACAAATGTTTGAGACAAATTAATTATTTTTATTCAAAGTTTGTTTTATATTTTTTTAAATTCATATTAAAATGCTTTAAAATCAATAATTAAATTTTTTAAATTACTTCATTTTTTTATTTTCTTTTTAATTTTTATTTTTATTTTTTTTAATTATTCAATTAATTATTATCAGCGTTTTTTAAACAAAAAAAGATTTTTTTGTTTTCTTATCTTTTTTTTTTTTTATATTTTTTTCTTTTCTTTTTTTGATTTTTATTTTTATTCAAAGTTTGAAAATGACTAAAATAGATATTGGTTTGAGAGTTAATATAAGAGAGACTAATAAAATGCTTAAATCAAGAATATAAATAATAAATATACTTAAATGGAGAAAGTACCTTTCCATATTTAAAATCTTTTAACGACTTTTTTCGATTTTCTATATTCCAATTTTCACCATAGAATTAAGTATTCAGCTCTTTTTATAATTAATTTCTTCAAGTTTTCCCATAACGCTCTAGCTTAACCCATTAACGCCCAGCGTCCTCATTTGAGGGCAGTCAAAAAATGGTTTGTAAAGTTTTTGTTTTCTTGAAACGATTCTTCCTGTTTAATAAAAATAGATATTAATCTTATGAATAATCTCCCAAGGTTTCAAATATGATCTTATTTATAATTTTGTCATTTCTACGGCATTAGCTTAGAATAGGAACTTATTATGACCGGTATTCTGAACGTATAACGGTCAAAATCATGGAGAATAGCCATATCTGTAATAAGTCATATCTTTTCAGAACTTTTCTCATATATGATATAAATAAATCTCTTATCACGAAGTTTTCCTTTTTTTAAAGACATCTTATTATGTTTTAAAATGACACCTCCTCACTAAGTGTCATTATCATTTTATTTTAAAAAAAAGTGTTTAAATTTCATATTTTGTTTTACTTCCAGGTGTCTATAATAGCTTCTATGTTAGGTACTTACTAATATATAGTCATCAGAAATATCCGGGCGTTAATGGGTTAAGAAATATATAGTTTTGTCATTTCATATATTTTATAATAAAACAAAATTTTCTGCTCCTTTTATCCTCAACTTTTACAAGTTTTTTAAGTAAGCTTTAGCTTTTATAAATTATATATTTTTTTTATCTTAAAACTATATTTTTCTAAGATAAAAAAAATATACAAAGACAATAAACAATAAACTTTAACCTGGTGAGACGTTTTTAAGATCATAACTGCAATAAATATCTGATAAATGCCGTTAAATATGTCAACGTTATAAAAATTGTATACTATACTCATTATTAACTTTTAAACAATCATTTTTAAAAATGCATTTCTGCATTCATTTATCAGATTAAAATTTTAAAAAATTAAAAACTGTTAAGTAATTAGAAATGTTAAAAAAAAACCTTTATCCTTTTATAAAAATATATCGCTATTATTTATATTATAACACACACGGAAAATTATAAGTGTCATTATCTTTTATTTTAAGTAAAAAGTAGTTTATAAGTTATTTCGCAGTTAAGTGAATTTATATTCTTAAAAGCATATATTTTTATGTTTAAAAATCATCCTTTCATAGGACCAATCTACGTAATTTTTATGAAGTTCGACCGGTATTAAGAATTTATACTTATTCCAAACAAAGAACTTTCTGTTTAATACGAAATCAAAAATAGGCTATTATAATGAAGTTTTTTCTGCTCGAAAGATACAAAAAACAAAAATTTCTAAAAATTAATCATTTTTAGGACAATTCCATTGAGAAGTAATCGGAGAATTATAACTTTTAGTAAAAAATTTTAGAGTAAAACATATGTAAATTATAAAACTGAAATTTTTTCTAAGTAAAAACAAAGCTGTCATAAGACAATAAACAATAAACAATAAACTTTAACGTGGTGGGACGTCTTTAAGATCCTAACTGCAATAAACATCTGATAAATGTGGTTAAATATGTCAAAGTTATAAAAATTATATACTATACTCATTATTAACTTTTAAAATAATCATTTTTAAAAATGCATTTTTCCGGGGCTCATATTTCTGCAGGATTCAAAATTTGATTTTAATGTTTCTAATTTCAAAATGTGTTTTGAAGCAAGAAGTTTGCTTTATTCCCTTCAATTATTCTATCCTTAATCTTCCTGGAAACAGAATAATTTTTTGTTCAGTAATTGCATTTATGACGAGGAGAAAATCAATATTTTCTTCCTCGATCCCGATGAAAGACTTTATGTTTTATTATGCATAAGAAATCTCTTTAACTGCAGTGGAATTATAATAAGTATATTACGGGAAAATGGGATAAACTTTTGTCAGCACTTTTAAGAGTTTTCAACTTAAAATACTGAAATAATTCCAGAAATATAACGAGATATTTTATTTTCTAATGAATTTTTTCAAAGAAAAAAATTTACTGCTTATTTTCAATTTCTTTATTTTTCTAAGAGAAATTCAATTTAATTCTGTGAAATAATCTTTCAGCTGTATATACTACATTGGTCCATAAATAAAAGTTTGAAACAAAAAAAATGAATAAAGAAATTGAATATTAATACAAATTTTGCAAATTAACAACCGTGAAACTTTCCTAACTATTATCTTCTTACATATTAAAATCTGACTGTTTCTATCTATTTATCTATCTATGTGCGTGCATCTCTTCACAAACCACGCAGAAGGGCGCCAAAGGTACCAAAAGACGCGGAACGATCCGAGGAAGTCATTTCATCCATTCGCGTTCCGATATTCTAATTAGTTCGAAAGATACTATCGAAAAACCAACCAAAATACCAGTTTAATTTTGCGGCACTCACAATTCCATTGTTGAGATGGCGTCAAAAATGACAGTGTTATTGAATGTTAGCATCATTCTCGCTTGATATTTGGTAATCCGAGTAACACAAAAATATATCTTTGCTATTACATTTCAAGTGTAAATGTATATGTTTATGATAGTATATGTATGTACATGAGATTATTTTCGCATCATCTAAATGCTAACCCCTTATTTTTTAGAAAAGGATGATCTTTTTCTATTTTATTATCTTGGCGAGATTTTTGTATTCAATAATTATAAACTCGCCATGATCTATCAAAATTGTTTGCATTTCGCAGTTGCTATTTCTTAAACAAAAACTAAATTATTGCTATAGGTTTTAATATTTTAAACTAGATTTTTATTACTCGGAAACATTTATTACCTATACCGAAGGCTGGGTGCGAAGCAGCTAGTTAATCATAAATTCCGATAGAAACTCAAAGTAAAATGTCTTTTATAACAAATTCATTTAAAGATTCTGTAAAAGTATCTGATTGAGAACTGGTACTATCGAGTGTTAAGACTAGTTAAGAATAGTACATAAAACCTCTAACAATTTCTACAACAGAATTTTACTTCGCTTGGAAATTTGTATCTCAATGTAAACAAATTTACAGTTATTAACGTCAACAATATAATCTATAAATCAAGGTGTAAACAGTTAAAATTATTTTCCATTTAGAAATCTTATAAATTGCAAAAATTTTTTTAAAATATCAAATCTTTTTTATTGTGTTACTGTAATATTAAACTTGATACAAGAGAGTTTTAGTAGATTAAGAATTTGTTTTAATTAAAAAACTATTTAAATATATCTAAATATAAAACAAATAAATAACATTAAAAGCGCATGATCTAACATCGGGGTGAGTACATATAAAGACAAGCGAGCAAATTATATTTGTCTAGTAAAAGTGGATGTAGTAGTTAATGAACGTAAATACAAAGAAGAGATATAAAAGAAAGTTCTATGGCATTTATCAACAATTATTCCATAAGTTAGTATGTTCGCTATATTTTGTTTAAACTGTGTCCACACTTATAACAAAATCATTTTTCTTTTTTGCTTTTTTATCGTCGCATTAGAAAATGAACTCAAAATAATTTAATGTATAATCTACACATATTAATTTATTTTATGACTAGTTTTGATTTTGTTTGGAGTTCTAAGGTCTTACTACGTGAGGACTAATGAAACTGGGACCTATTACTTAAAGCCGATTCTGAGTGGCCACGAACATACAATGTCCATAGTAAGATTTGAATCCGCGAAGTCCGTTATCGGAAGGCAGGGGTCTGCCATTCGACCAATAACTATTAAAAAAACAAAGTGGATGAATGACAATGAAACCAGTAGTAGACGACATGGTGTTAGACGTCTACAAACTATCAAAGACAAAGGTCGGAGACTGTCTCGCATGGTGAAGCCAAACTGAAGCCAGACAGTGGCTTAGCTGACAACCCAATACAATGCAGGGCCAAGTAGAATAGTATCAGACCACACTGTTCAGTGGTCATTGTTGGATATGGGGCTACGCAGCAAACGTCCCACTCGTGTGCCTTTGCTGGCCAAGCGTCATCGCCACTGCGCCTACGCTGGGCCCGGGAACATCGTGACTGGTCCATGGATCAGTGGGAGAAAGTTGCCTGTAAATACTAAGCTCTCTAGTAAAAGTCCACATACTTTACTATCTAAAAGAGTTTCACTTACTTTTTCCCCTCATCTGTTCGAGATAAATATAGCGCACTTTAAATTTTCTCTAGATCATATTTTCACGGTCCACTGTAAATTTTCAAACCAATACTATTTTATCACAAGATAAAAACAAATATTGAAAAAATATTTCAGTGTGGAAGAAGTATGAATTTATACATATTAGATATGTATTTAATGAAGAAAATACACCAACGGTAGTGTTGACAAAATCTTTGTTTAAAAAATTACTCTTCATCTTTCAAATTTTTTTTCCTTCCAACTCATTCAGTATTTCTTGATCGGATTTTTTTCTTTCTTTTTGCGGTCCATAATTCTTATCATAATGGTGTTTGAACAGCGGGTGGTTTCTATACAAACAGTGTGGGTCGCTGCAAAAACATTCATGAAAGTACGGAGACGGGATAGTGATGCCCCTCAGGAAGCGAAACTCAAACAGAAACGTTTTACGATCCATTAAGCAAACCAGGGTTTATTTTTGTGTGTGTGCGTGAAAGTCAGGAGCATGAAAGAGATATTTTGGAGCACTTTGATTTCAATCGTAAAGAGGGAAGAAATCCAATAATTCCGTTTTTAAGCCTACAACATAAAAAAACTCATTTTTTTATAGATTATAACAAGAATTCACAATGGAAAGAAATTTAGCAGAAAATTGCTCTTCTTTACATTTTATTCAACAATGAAATATATTAGTGGGAAAGGGGAGCAAAAAGGCCAATTTTTTCATCCTATTATGCTCATCTATTATTTTACACAAAGACGCTTAATTTAACAGAAAGACGCTTAATGTTGTTGTGACTTCATTCTCTAGAGCAGTGGTAGGCAAAGTGTGGCTCCAGAGCCGCATGTGGCTCTTTGGCTCCTTAACTGCGGCTCTGGTACAAATATCTAAACTATCTAAAAGAAGATGTCAGGAAGGCGCAATACGATCTTTACCCGGCGCCTCCACCAAACTGTCGCGTAGATGAATTGAACTGAACTTGTTGAAATGACTGATAAACGCTCAAGACCAGTTCAAGATTTTATTACCTCGCAACTGAAGGAAATCCTACTTATATACACTTTTCGAACCTTCCAGACTTGGAAGGCCCGCAGAAAATTAGGAACTAAATTTACATAAATTTGCATAATGAAATTAAATTAACATAAATGAAATCCAGGTTAAAATCAATTTTTAAATGCAGCTTGCCTCGCCTGATTTCGAACCCGGAACCTCCCGTTCACGAGTCCGCCGCTTTACCGACTGCGCCACGGCGTCCTTGCCGAAAGGAACGATTTTCGCTACAATATTTTCATTTAAAAAAAACCTGATAAGAAAAAAATTACATCTTATTTTGATAAATAAAAATTCTTCTATAAATCGAGAATGTGTATAATTTTTTGTTTAAGTTAAAAGACAGATAGGTAATTAAAATTTTATATCGTTGTAAAAATACGTAACGAACATCGAGTTTAATTTTATTACTTTTCGTAAACGTGAACACAAACCATGTACAAGCTACCAGCTGAAATTGTTCGTGTGTTTTCGGCGTACTGCGGTGTGATACAAAAGTACTACAAGCATGCGCGCGCATACTTTTTCTAAAGTAGTGTGGGGGGTACAAATTGGCATCACATCGCACTGGAGCTCTCGGATCTGACTTCCCTGAGCCAAGCCCTCTAAGCCAGATTACTGTAGATGCATGGAATGAGACATAGCAGATATATTGCAACGATATTGAGGATTAAAAAGTCGATGTTTAGTTAAGAGTATAAGTTAAAAATTAGGTTATAATAAGCTGAGGTTCACGAGTTCAGTGGGGGCAAGAAATACACATAAAATTAGGAAGTCATAACTGCCATGAAGGCTTTGAGTAGTTGTAGTCAGAAGACCGAGTGAGTGGGTACAGAACCCACTACCTCCGTGTTCGCAGTTCAAGCCCCCAGGAACTTGGGTTACAGGACTGCGCCACCAGTCCCGGCAATTAGCATCACAGAGCAGCAGTTACAGTGTGAACAGTTTTGTCTTATCTACCGTGTCTGACGTTATCCTGTCTTAATAAAAAATTGTATTTTTCAGTCTAGCTGCACATCTTACAGGTATTTTTATACGATTTTACTACACCTGCTATATATGTTTGTGGTTCCGGTACAAAATTTGTAATCGATTTTTCGATAACTTTTATTTGTCCAAATGTTGGAGGTTTTCTTCTGTTTTTAGTCATATTAAAAGTTTTGTTAAATATTTATAGTAGTAATTATATTAATAATTATTTTACTAAACAAGCAGATTTGGTTCCCAATTTTTTTTAAATTGTTGTAATGTTCATATTTGGCTCTTTGACTAATAAGTTTGTCGATCACTGCTCTAGAGCATATTCATCTAACCTAGTCTGGAAATTGAAATACACACACAAGAAAAACACAATAGAAACACAAGAAAAACACAATACATACTCTGAATATGTAGTTTAGTTATAAGTCACAGATGACTTCGAAAATACATTTTGAAAAAAAATTTAGCTCCACATTTGATTAAAATTTTAAAAGATTTTTGAATTTAGAATATTTAAAAATCCCTACTATTTTTAAATATGAACATTATAGCTTGATTTTTTTTTCTAAGATTTACCAAATTATATTACAAAAGACGGTGCATGGATTTTAGATGTGTCTAATATTACATACAATATAATTGTTTTTCTGATGTAGCGTTTTACTAAAGTATATTACAAAAGATAGTGCATGGATTTTAGATGTGTCTAATATTACAAACAATATAATTGTTCTTCTGATGTAGCGTTTTACCAAATTATATTACAAAAGACGGTGCATGGATTTTAGATGTGTCTAATATTACATACAATATAATTGTTTTTCTGATGTAGCGTTTTACTAAAGTATATTACAAAAGATAGTGCATGGATTTTAGATGTGTCTAATATTACAAACAATATAATTGTTCTTCTGATGTAGCGTAAAATGGTGAAACATAGCAGTTATTTGGGGATATTATTCCTAAAATAAAACTTAAAAAAACTGTTCATAAATTCCGTGATGTAAGACAGAGCTATGTTTTTTTTATTATTATTCGAGACACGAAGCTCTAATGGAAATAATGTTGTATAAGAAGTGGCATGATTCTTGGGATGAAACGACTGATAACAAGTTACGTTCCATTAAACCTAACATTGAATATTGGAACACCTTAGCATCTAGAAGACTTACTGTTATTGTTACTTGCCTCCGAATTGATCATATGCTTTTTACCCACCGTCATCCTTTACTCGAAGAATCTGCTCCAGTTTACGATCACTGCAATACACTCATCTCCGTAAAGCATGTCCTCATGGATTGTCCCAGGTTTAAAAAACATCGTAATCATTATTTTAACTCTTCATCTAGTAGTATTAAAGATATTTTAAATAATCCACCTCATCCTAATCTATTTCTGTTTTTAAAAGACATTGGTTTTTATCCTCACATCTGAATTTTATACCTCATCGCTGTTTTTTTACTTTTGGTCTTATATCTCTTCTGTACACTGTTTTTTCATTTTTTGCTTGTTTTTTCAATCATCTTTTTATAGCTGTTTTGACTTAGTCATTGTAGAATGATTTTTAACTATTTGTTTGGCACAATATTTCCCAGGAGAACTCTGCCATAAAACTCCATCCAACTAACTAACCAACTAATGGGGAAAAAAACCCAACAAACAACAAGCCTGATTTAAAGAGGCAAACATTACCTTTTCAATATTTTTTTGAATTTCCGAAATTGTGAATGAAATGTATTTTAATATTCAACTAGAAGTACATTAAATATTATTTTCAGCTGCACATTTAAACAAATCTTTTAAAAAAATTAATTTTGAATTTTTAAAAATCCCGAACACTGATTTAAAAAATTAAGAACAAATAAAATTATAACAAGAAATAAAAATAATTTAAAAAATCGAAAAAATATACATTAAGGAAAATATACAAATGTACATGAGGATATATATACTTTTTTTTTTGCTGAACGATGGCCGATTAGTTAGGATGCTGTCTTTCGGTACCGGAATTCGTGGGTTCAAATCCCACAGTAGTAT
>CM063508.1:174806988-174816988 GCA_032207245.1 Pardosa pseudoannulata | reverse complement strand
TCTCAGCCTTTTCAGAACGCCCAGGGAAAAATTTAATGAGTCATTAATAAAAAGGATTAGGGAACGGGGAATGAAAGTTATGTAAGCGTATCGAAAACTGTATTCATCACACGTTAAGGACAGATTAACTAACAGTTCAGATAAGGTTTCCAGTCAAAACGATATTCAGGTACGTCTCTGAAGTTCTTCTCGTGATTAAGCAAAACCCAGACTTCGGATGATGAGAGAAGCTACTTATTCAAGAAAAATGTTTCAGAGATATATTCACTCTAATTTTGGTTGGAACAACTTTATCTTGTCAGTCCTAGAAACAAGATTCTACTTTATTTTAAGCTGGAACTGTATTAACGCGATTTCTCTCATTTACTCAGTTTAAAAAATACCGTTTATAAAATATGCTTATGGTGTACGAATATGTATATTGAAGGCACTGTATTAAAGTTATTTTTATTACAGTGTTTGACAGTGTACCGAGGTACTTTCCCACGGTCATCTGCACGTGCATGCACAGCTGTGAGAGGATTTTCCTAGAGGAGTTTAGGACCCCAATTGTTCGCGTCAAGTTTAGGGACCCCTGCAGAGAAGGTATAGATCACGGAATGGCAGCGTAACGGTCAAGCTCACACAGGGATGTAACCGTGAGTTATGGGAGCAGGGGCTAAAAAGTAATGTCAGCTTGCACAAAAGGGGCTACTTTAATGAGTCCACCTGCACTCCCGAAGGGGGTGCAGATGTGGGAAAATTTCCCGAAAGCAAGCGATTGGAGAGAAAGAAAAAAGGGGCGTTGGAACCGAGGTGAGGAGTTTGGAAACGAAGTTAAGGAGAGGAGTTGAAGTCGGGATTCGAGAGAAGTGGGACAAGAATCCACCTGCGGCGACTCGTCCCGTGCGCCCGAACACCCGGACCGACGCATCGCATGAGAAAAGCCCCTGCCTGCTCCCCTGTGCATTTAATGGAGGTAATTTATAAAATAATATTTACAGTCCCTTAACTTAGGCCTCTTTTGATAATTTAACAGTGTGATAGAATTGTGATAATCATAGTTTAAATAGAAGACATAAATAATTGATGATTATGATACATGATAACCAAGGATCTATTTGTAAATTAATGTACAGAATAAATGTCTGAATCTCAATATAAAGTATTATATTCTTTCTGTATTCCCCCCTTGTAACGAACACTGGTGTATAGGTTGTAAGTACATTACAACAGACAGGTTTGGTTTGGTTTGGTTTGGTTTGGAGTGCTACGGTCTACTTTTTGCAACACGAGGGTTAATCAGAACGGGACCTACAGATTAAAGTCAATTCCGAACCGCTTCGAACATCCATGCCACAGTGGGATTCGAACCCACGAACTCCGGTACCGAATGCCAGCAACCTAACCAATCGGCTATCTTTCGGCAGAACTAAGGAGATCTTTTCTTTCTTATAAATGAATCCTTTTGTTAATGAGAAATTTTATTTATGGCAGCTATTTTTGGAGAGGAGGTTACATTTAAATTATTCCTTTACAACTTTTTTTTTACTAAATGGAAGTAGTGTAAATTATATCTTAGATTTTTTTAACCTTCTCGGCGTTTGCAACGCATCTAGTGCGTTCAAGTAAAATTTCTGCTGTGCGGCAGCAACGCGTTACACGTGTTCTGTTGCATTTTAATTCTTTCTAACATTTAAGACGCTTTGAAATTGTTTCCTCTTTTGAGTTTTTATATTTGTTTGGACGAATTCATTGATAAATATTACAAGATACCAGCAAATGCACCTTACCAGCCATCACCCTAACAAATCGGCCATCGTTCGGAACAGTGTTTGACAGTTAAGCCTTTATGTTACAAATAGTATCCTTAAAAAAAGTATTATTACCTGCTAATATATGCATTAATGGAAACTTTTCTTATTACAGTGACTGAGAATTTATACTCTATTCAGTTATCGATGGAATCACCTCAGTAAAAACGATATTGTTCTGTTCTGTTAATATATAGGTTAAATAAAAAGAAATAGTTCAGTGTCTGAGAATTTGTACATTTTTTTTTTCTTATCCACGGAATTTAGCCGGACGATGGCCAAATAGTAAGGCGCTGCTCTTTAGTACCGGAGTCCACGAATTCGAATCCCGCTGCTGGGATGGATGTTCGTAGTCATTCGGAATCGGCTTTAAGCAATGGATTTCAGTCTCATTAACCCTTTAACAGTTTCATTTTTTTCACGAATTCGATCCAAAAAGTGTCACATTATTTTATTGCATGTTTTTGTTCATTTTGCATTTGTAAGCTGGAAAATGCTATTAAAAGTAAAATTTCTAACTATTTTAGCATGTATAACAACTAACGACATAACAACTTGTCTTTTTTCTCTCTCACGTACGCCAGACAGGGAATTAAGTTTACAGTTTTGCATACCTAGCATACAAATATTTTCCATTACCATTACTACACAATTATTTTCGAATGAAAATACTACAAGTACATTTACTTAACCTGTTTTTTTTTTCGAAGATCAGATTTAGTGCGATAATTAAGAGGGCAAGAGGCATAGTCCAAAGTCATAACCCGGACAAAAATACCTAGTCTCATTTCTAATTATTTTGCCGCTGACCTTTTTCTTTAGCGAATACACATAGCACTGGTTTGCAGATGTTAGTTTTTGGGTGTAGGTGGAATTACCTCTAAAAAGTCTCTTTGGTTCAGTTCCCAAAAACTCGCGGAGTAATGCAAAACCTATCAGAAAGCCCCTGCTTTTAAACCAAACAGAATACACTTCGAAAAATAACTTCTTGTGGACATCTATACGGCTAATTTGACATTAAAAATACAAATAGTGAGAACGAAAAAAAATCGATTGCCCGTACACCGTACGGGCAAATCATTAAAGGCACGGTAACCACGCCCGTACGGTGTACGTGGAAAACAGGCAAAGGGTTAATTCTTCCGTAGCAAATAAATATAGTCGTAGCGTTCCAACCAAAGCAAACCTATCCACAGAATTTTCATTTTTAAATCCCTGTTGTTAATATATACGTTATTTAAAACTTTTAATGTCTTAATTATTTCTTGAAACTTTTTTCAAATTACTTATAGAGAATCGTTTCTTCATTCCCTGAAAAAAATATGTGATTATAGCCTAAAAGTTTTTCCCTGATGAAATATTTTAATAAAATTATTACGATTTCACTACATTACTTTAAATCTAGGATACAGAGCATGATAATTTTGAACATGTGTACAAATCAAAAGTAATTTATTTATTGCTTGTTACATTAAGGGAAAAAAATAAATTACTAAAATTGAGTATAATGGAGAGCCCTAAATATATTAGATTGAAACTAGACATTTATTGATATTGTACTGTTATATCGTCTGTATACTGCTATTTATTGGAATTGTTTCTTCATTCCCTTATAAAAGAAATTATGAGATGATAGCCTAAAAGTTTCTCCCTGGTGATATATAATTTTAATAAAATTATTACTATTTCACAACATTACTTTAAATCTAGCATACATAGCAAGAAATTTTTGAACCTGATTACAAATCTAAAGTAATTAATTTTTACTTGTTATAGTAAGGGAAAAAATTAAATTACTAAATTTACTATAATGGAGAGCCCTAAATTTATTATATTGAAACTCGACATTTACTGTTATCGTACTATTATATCATCCGTATACTGTTATTTACTGGAATCGTTTCTTCATTCCCTTATAAAAGTAATTATAAGATTATAGCCTAAAATGTTTTCCTGGTGATATATCATTTTAATAAAATTATTACGATTTTACAATATTACTTTAAATCTAGGATACATAGCATCAGAATTTTGAACCTGAGTACAAATCTAAAGTAATTTATTTTTTACTTGTTACAGTAAGGGAAAAAATTAAATTACTAAAATTTAGTATAATAGAGAGCCCTAAGTGATTGAAACTGGACATTTTCCACTTATGTCTAAGAAAATAACCTACATTAATGAAAAAACTAAATTACTAAACCCATATTCGAAAAACATTTATAATATTAAACTTTCACAGATTGTTTTAGTGATGCCATAACCTTTCACTTCCGAAAATGTTGTTCATCTTTTCAGTGGCACCATTTTATAAGTTAGAAATGATTTGGATGGATATTAAAAAAGGGCCTCTATTAAATCTTTCGTATTAACTTTTTTAATGCAGTTTTTCACTTTACAGGTTACCTAAAGTTTGTCAAATACGAAAAAGCTCTTATAAAGAAAATGTCTGCTTTAATATGGTACAGTAGAATCCCAACTGGAGTGAAAAATCCTTTATTGACAGGGTAAAACTGAAATCAAGTGGAGCCTTAATTTAAGATCAACGGAATTGTACTCGAAGAAAGATAGCGTAATTGGCTTCAAAGTTAGAATAAAGATTTGTACAAATAATATTATACAGTTCTAAAAATCTGGAGACAAAAAGAATCTTAGATTGTTTAAGGGGACATGTCACTTATAAAAAACTTTAAACGGCAGATTGTATGTTATTTTCGCCTTATCTTTTTTAATTATTATCATAAATACATGGGATTTCAACATTTCTTCCCTATTTTCATTTAATTAATTTTACTAAATTTATTTTATTTCTAAAACAAAAGAACTGTATTTATATAGGTGAAATTAAGATCTTGTTTAAAAAAGTTTATGTTTTTCTGACACACTATTCGCAGATTTACATCAACACAAAGTGAGATTAAAAAATGATTTTTTACTTCTTTATAAACAATAATTACTAGGTAAAATTCTTCACCAATTTAAAAATTTTCAAAGTATCAGAAATATTACACAAAAGGATAAAATTTTCAAAAAAGCTAAAATAATTTTTAAAAATTCCATTTCTAATACTATCAATACTAAATTAAATAAGCAATAATAAAAAAGGATGTAGAATTTCATTTTAGGTTATGTACTTACTGTGAAAATTTGAAATTAATGTATATAATTGTATTTTATTTAAGTAAAATTCTTCACTCATTTAAAAATTTTCAAAATTTTAGAAATATTACAAAAAAAGAGATAAAATTTTCAAAAAAGCTAAAATAATATTTTAAAATCCCATTTCTAATACTATAAATACTAAATTAAATAAGCAATAATAAAAAAGGAGGTAGAATTTCATCTTAGTTTGTTTATTTACTGTGAAAATTTTAAATTAATGTGTATAATAGTTTTATATTTAAGTAAAATTCTTCACCAATTTAAAAGTTTCAAAACATCAGAAATATTACACAAAAAGATAAAATTTTCAAAAAAGCTAAAATAATTTTTAAAAATTCCATTTCTACTACTATAAATACTAAATTAAATAAGCAACAATAAAAAAGGGTGTAGAATTTCATCTTAGATTATATACTTACTGGGAAAATTTCAAGTAAATGTGTATAATAGTTTTTTTTATTTAAGTAAAATCCTTCACCAATTTAAAATTTTCAAAACATCAGAAATGTTACACAAAAGAATAAAATTTTCAAAAAAGCTAAAATAATTTTTAAAAATTCCATTTCTAATACTATAAATACTAAATTAAATAAGCAACAATAAAAAAAGGATGTAGAATTTCATATTATGTTATGTTCTTACTGTGAAAATTTGAAATTAATGTGTATAATAGTTTTTTATTTAAGTAAAATTCTTCACCCATTTAAAAATTTTCAAAATATCAGAAATATTACACAAAAGGATAAAATTTTCAAACAAGCTAAAATAATTTTTAATAATTCCATTTCTAATACTATAAATACTAAATTAAATAAGCAACAATAAAAAAGGAGGTAGAATTTCATCTTAGGTTATATGCTTACTGGGAAATTTTGAAATTAATGTATATAATAGTTTATTATTTAAGTAAAATTTTTCACTAATTAAAAATTTTTCAAAATATCAGAAATATTACACAAAAGGACAAAATTTTCAAAAAAATTAAAAAAAAATTTTTTTAATTCCATTTCTAATACAATGGATACTAAATTAAATAAGCAACAATAAAAAAGGAGGTAGATTTTCATCTAAGGTCATATACTTACTGTGAAAAATTTGAAATTAATGTGCATAAATTTTTTTTATTTAAGTAAAATTCTTCACGAATTTAAAAATTTTCAAAATATCAGATATATTACACAAAAAGGATAAAATTTTCAAAAAAGCTAAAATAATTTTTAAAAATTCCATTTCTAATACTATAAATGCTAAATTAAATAAGCAATAATAAAAAAGGGGGTAGAATTTCATCTTAAGTTGTGCATTTACTGTAAAAAATATTAAATTAATGTGTATAATAGTTTTATATTTAAGTAAAATTCTTCACCCATTTAAAAATTTTCAAAATATCAGAAATATTACACAAAAGAATAAAATTTTCGAAAAAGCTAAAATAATTTTAAAATCTCCATTTCTAATACTATAAATACTAAATTAAATAAGCAACAATAAAAAAAGGATGTAGGTTATATATTTACTGTGAAAATTTGAAATTAATGTGTATAAATGTTTTTTATTTACATTGCACTCAAATTGAAAAAACATATTTAGTAAAATGTATTTAAATTTTTATAGTTTCCCTAAAAGCTATGATATTAAATATAAAAAATATCTAGAAATATATAAAACGTAAAAATATTTTTTTTTTAAATCTGAGGGTTTATAGGTGATATGTCCCCTTAAAGAATGGTTTGATTTGGTTTGGAGAACTACGGTCTACTGTTTTGCACACGAGGGCAAATGAGACCGGGACCTACTGCTTAAAGCCGATTCCGTACGGCTGCGAACATCCATGCCATAATGGGATTCGAACACACGAACTCCGAGACCGATGATCAGCGCCTCAACCAATCGGCCATCGTTCGGCCCCTTCAAAGAATGTAAAGTCATATTAGACGATTTATAATTGAAATTGAACGTTCACATACTAAATTCATTTGACTTATACAAAAACTGAACTACATTTAATAACCTTGAATATAACAATTTAGTAAGAGTTCTGAGAACACCTCGACAACTGATTAAAAATTAATATTAAACATGAAATGACTCTTTAGTTAATCTCGGTTTTATTCTTAAAACTCGAAACGGAAATTCAAAATAAATATTCACGTTAAGTAAAACGTGTGCTCAAATCTAAATATATTCATTTTAAAAATATTATTTCGGTTTTACTATATCTTTTGAGTAGACAAATATGACGCAAAAGAAAAAAAATCTCCTGGTTTAACTACACTATTAGTCTAAATAAAACTGAAATGACGTCTTAAACTCCTACGCCAATTTTAGTTGCTGAAAACTGCCGCTGCATTTATGTGCATTGCATTGAATGCCTTCTCAGCAGCAGGTGAACAGTTTCAAAAGGAAGGAGAAGGAAAAGCTGCATGCTGTTCGAAATTCATCGCTCTGATGCTAAAACTGAATAGAGTACGAGGCTATTTGTTGAATGCTCCAGTTAAACTTATTAATAATCTCTAATATTGCTTCCACTGAATAGTTGCAGTTGATTACAATTTAGGATCGTCTTCGTTAAAATTGAGATAACAGTTTCGATCACAGAAGCCATTCATTTAATAAATAAACCTGGTATAAACACGTAAAATAACTCAAAATTTATATGCTGTATCTATCAGTCGTGGGAGAAAATAGCCCTACGAAAGTTTAAGATTTAGAGCTGTTTTATCTGAGACCAGTGACACAAACTTGAGAAGCAACGAAGAAAACTGATCAGTCATTTGGTGACATTTAAAATGGGTACAAATTTACACTAAATTTAATGCCAAAAATAAACCAAAATAGACTAATCGAACTAAAACATATTTACCTTCTACACTATATTCTACAGGATGCCCCAAAAGGTCGTTTACAAACTTAACATGCTGGTCTGTCATATCACGATGAACAAGATTTACATAGGAACTTGTGTAGGAGACAAAGTTCATCAATGTAAGGTGGGGGGCGTAAAATTGGTTCGTGGTTGCAATGTCCTCCAAGTTCCCAAAAGATACCTTTGACAGGCCAAGCTTGGAAGTGGTTTGGTTAGTCCGTGTATCTAAAATTACAAGAACCCTCTCTTAAGGAAAGTCCAGTCTCTCAAGAAATGGCAACATTCCTCTCATGAGAAGTCACGTGACTTCTAAATGGACACAACATCAATGAGGCGAGAAAGAAGATTTTTATTTAGAAAAGATAATAATAAAAATATAATTTTTTCCTATACAAAATGCCTATAATTGATCTTTTAATTTTAACAACCTTTTATTGTATAGCCAAAATAAATAACAGGTAAATTTCAAATAACTATAATACTTATAGAAATACATATATATATATATATATATATATAGACAGACTTATATTATAAATACAACTGAGACACTGATAAAACACAAAAAAAACCTTCAAAAAAAAAAAGAACTTTGTAATAATTGAATTGTATCTTTGGGTAATAGTTATACTCATTATAGAATCATATTTCTTAATTATAAATTTTATTTCTTTCAGTTTATATTTCTTAAGAGAATAAGCTATTTCTGAATGTTTTTTACTAAAGTTTCAAATGTATTAAAATTATAATTTTTCAACCCAATCGTAGTTGCATTTTATATATCAATAAGGTAGAAAAATCCGATTTTCCGTTCAGTTTGGTTCAGCTAAAAGTCTACTCTTATTTTAATGGGAGGCCAAAATTGATTTTTTTTTCAGTTCGTTTTTATCTAAGGTTCCTTACACCCTTTAATACAAAATACTTGAAACATTGCTAAAATTAAAAAAAAAACTTTCGAAAAAAGTACTTCAAACTATTATTACTAATAACTGAATTGTAGTAGTTATACTCGTTATAGAATCATGGATATTAAAATTATAATTTCGCATCTCAATCATACTTATATTTCATAAATCAATAAAGTAGAAAAATCCAATTTTCCGTTCAGTTTGGTTCAGCTAAAAGTGTACTCTTACCTTAATGGGAAGCCAAAAATGATTTTTTTAGTTCCCTTTTAACTAAGATTCCTTACACCCTTTAATACAAAATACTTAAAACATTGGTAAAATACAAAAAAAAAAATTTTTTAAGTACTTCATATTATTATTACTAATAATTGAATTGTAGTAGTTATACTCATTATAGAATCATGGATGTTAAAATTATAATTCCCCATCTCAATCGTAGTTACATTTCATAAATCAATAAAAGGTAGAAAAATCTAATTTTCCGTTCAGTTTGGTTCAGCTAAAAGTCTATTCTTACCGTAAAGGGAAGCCAAAAATGATTTTTTTTTTCAGTTCGCTTTTTTCTAAGATTCCTCACACCCTTTAATACAAAATACTTGAAACATTACTAAAATATAAAAAACTTTCAAAAAAAGTACTTCAAATTATTATTAGTAATAATTGAATTGTAGTAGTTATACTCCTTATAGAATCATAAATGTTAAAATTATAATTTCCCATGTCATTTGTAGTTACATTTCATAAATCAATAAGGTAGAAAGATCCAATTTTCCGTTCAGTTTGGTTCAGCTAAAAGTCTGCTCAAACCTTAATATTAAGCCAAAAAATTATTTTTTTCAGTTCGCTTTTATTTAAGGTTCCTTACACCCTTTAATACAAAATACTTGAAACATTGCTAAAATACAAAAAAAACTTTCAAAAAAAGTACTTCAAATTATTATTAGTAATAATTGTATTGTAGTAGTTATACTCCTTATAGAATCATGGATGTTAAAATTAAAATTCCACATCTCAATCGTAGTTACATTTCATAAATCAATAAGGTAGAAAAAATCCAATTTTCCGTTCAGTTTGGTTCATCTAAAAGTCTACTCTTACCTTAATAGGAAACCAAAAGTGATTTTTTTCAGTTCGCTATTATCTAAGGTTCCTTACGCTCTTTAATACAAAAAGAAACCCTCTGTTACTTTAATAGCTGGGTATCTCCCTCCACCGTAAAGAATTTGTTGAATCGTTGAAACAGTTTTAAACGTCAACAGATGAGGCTCGTA
>CM063508.1:174796988-174801988 GCA_032207245.1 Pardosa pseudoannulata | reverse complement strand
GACAAATAAAAAAGTAATGATATGGTACATTTAGCAGACGGAGATAAAAGGAAACTAAAAAACGCTAATGGTAAGAAGAAAAAAAATACCTGCGAGGTCTCTTATATTATTTTTTTACTTTCTAGCATACCTAGAAAGAAAGTGTTGGAATCATTAAAAATATTAACCTGCAAATTTGGTTTAGACGAATAGATAGTGCGGATGAAATTTGGTAAGTGACTCTTGTACCCCCACTACTATTTCTCGTAATTACGAGTTATTGGGAACTATACTTGCAAACATGAAGAACAGAAGAATCGGATATAAAACCAGAAATATTTCTTTCGTAATATGAAAATTCAAAGAAATTTATATTTTTCCATGTCTCCAACTAGAGTTCAATGCCGATTACCTTAGTTATCCTATACTTAGTACATGACAAAGTAAAAAAGATGAGATGATACATCTATTAAACGGAGATGAAGGGAAACTGAAATACGCTAATGAAGATCAAGAAAATAAGTAAACGTGAGAGCTCTGTACTTTAAGCTAAGAACTTTTTTACTTACAATTACTTGTTGAAAAGTTTGTAAACCATATTGGCGCAATAGCAAAAATCTTTCGTAATCAGGGAGATCAAAAGATATATATTCATCTACATCTCGAACTGAAATTCAATGCTGATTACAATACTTTCTCTATCTTTAGTGTACTACAAAGTGAAAAAAAAAATGAGATGATACATCTATTAATCGAAGATGAAAGGAGACTGAAAGGTGCTAATAGAAACAAAGAAAAATAAGTAAACGTGAGTGCTGTGTTTATGAAGGTAAGAACATTTTTAACTTAAATATATTTGTTGAAATGCTTGTAAAACATACTGGCACAGTAGTCAAAAAAATCTTTCATTATTAGATATTACTAAAAATTTATATTATCTAAATCTCAAACTGGGGTTCAATCACGATTACAATAATTTCTCTATCCGTAGTGTATGATAAAGTAAAAAACAAAGAAATATAAGACAAAGAAAATAAGTAAACGTGAGTGCTCTGTACATTAAGCTAAGCACTTTTTTTCTTACGATTACTAGTTCAGAAGCTTGTAAAGCATGTTGGGGCAATAGCAAACATCTATCGTAATCAGAGAGATCAAAAGATTTATATTCATCTATAGCTCGAACTGAAATTCATTGCTGATTATAATACTTTATCTACCTTTAGTGTATGACAAAGTGAAAAAGATGAGATGATATTTCTATTAAGCGAAGATGAAAGGAGACTGAAAGATGCTAATAGAAACAAAGAAAAATAAGTAAATGTGAGTGCTGTGTTTATGAAGATAAGAACATTTTTAACTTAAATATATTTTTGGAAAAACTTGTAAAACATATTTTCGCAATAGTCAAAAACTCTTTCTTAATTAGAGATTACTAAAAAATTATATTATCTAAATCTCGAACTGGATTTCAATCTCGATTACCATACTTTCTCTATCCTTAGTGTACGATAAAGTAAAAAAATAATGAGATGACACATCTATTAAACGAAGATGAAAGGAGACTGAAATGTGCTAATAGAAACAAAGAAAAATAAGTAAACATGAATGCTTGGTCTATTAAACTAAGAACTATTTTACTTACAATTACTTGTTGTAAAGATTGTAAAACATGTTGGCGCAATAGCAAAAATCTTTCGTAATCAGTGAGATCAAAAGATTTATATTGATCTATATCTCGAACCACAATTCAATGCTGATTACAATACTTTCACTATCTATAGTGTACGACCAAGGGAAAAAGTGAGATGATACATCTATTAAACGAAGATGAGTGGAGACTGAAATGTGCTAATAGAAACAAAGAAAAATAAGTAAACGTGAGTGCTGTGTCTAATAAGGTAAGAACATTTTTAACTTAAATATATTTGTTGAAATGCTTATAAAACATATTGGCACAGTAGTCAAAAAATCTTTCGTAATTAGAGATTACTAAAACTTTATATTATCTAAATCTCAAACTGGAGTTCAATCCCGATTACAATACTTTCTCTATCCTTAGTGTATGACAAAGTAAAAAAAATGAGATGATACATCTATGAGACTGAAATGAAAGGAGACTGAAAGACGCTAATGGAGACAAAGAAAAATAAGTAAACGTGAGTGTTCTGTCCATTAAACTAAGAACTTTTTTTACTTACATATACTACTTGAAAAGCTTATAAAAACTATGTGGTCAATAAAAAGCAATGATTAAAATACGTTATTAAGAATTCGTGAATCCTTAATTTGTACATATGTGAAAATTTATTGCAAAATAATATCTGATCTACACTTTTCATTTTAATTCAAAGTTTCACACGTTTTATATTAGTCTATCTATAACCGCGGTACCTGAGTTGGCAGTGACTTTGACCTCATAACCGATGAGTTGTATCGAGACTCTATCCGAACAAAGATTTGTTGTGTTCATTAATGGCAGATGGGATACGTAAAATAGGTTCGTGGTCGCAATTTAACCCAAGTTCGATACCTCTGGACGCACCAGGATAAGCATAAGCGGTCATATGATTATGATACCCCACTTTGTTAATTTGTGTTCTCCCTAGGGAATAATGTTCTGGCTGACTATATGGTACTCTTATAATAAAATGGTCAACAAAATCCGCGCAGTTGTTGCACTTCTGTCACGTTTAATGATTCTCCCCATTTGTTGTTGGTCCCTCACTTATACTCTGTTTTTGCAGCCACAGCGATGTCGGACATCTGATGTTTTACTGGATTTCCTACATTCACGGTGCACGGGTAAAATGGTCGTACGGGAAAAACCAAATTTCATCGCTACCTCGGAGATGCTATGTACCATCTATAGTGCTTCAACTATAACACCAAGTTCAAATTCACTTAAATCTTGATAAATTGCCATTGTAGCAGCAGTAGCTGATCTAACAACTGTGCCAGACACTTGTCTTTTATAGGCGTTGTCGACCGCAGCACCGTATTCTGATTGGTTTCTTATCACTTTATTTGCATATGCATGCCTATACTAGGTTTTTTTTGGCTTTTCAACGTGTATATATATATATATATATATATATATATATATATATATATATATATATATATATATATATATATATATATATAATGAATGAGTAAGTACATATAAAGTTTACTGCTATACATGTATAACAAATATGTAAAGCTTTCTATGTCTAGAGATAAAACACAAGAGATACATGCTATAGGAAGTAATTTAAGATATTCTTTCATTAAGATTGATAAATCAATGGAAGGTCAGTTATTCTCTCCGAATTGTCACTCACTCCTTTTTTTGTTCCCGTACCCAATCCCCTGCCGAAAAATTAAATTTAAGAACAACAAAATCCACGGAGTTGTATTTGCGAATGCTTACAGGCAAATGCCTCCGTGTTTTCAGACATTTTGTTTTTCTAGCTCAAACACAAATTGGTTTCAAAAGGACCCGAACTAATGATGGCTCAATTTAATTCACTTGTAGACTGCTATAAAAACCTCCATATAAATAATATCCCCAATCATTTTAGAATTAAAATTCCTAACATTCAAGTAACTTTTAAAGTCAAGTATTTTTTTTAAGATACTTTAATCTTTAAGTATTAAGACATTTCCCAAACATCATTGCGGTTTCTAATGGTGAAATTTTACAAGATTGCTTAGTCAGCAATATTAACCGTCAGAAAGGAACTTAATCATTGGAAAAGTCAACCATTTGATTAAGTCAGCTGGAATATGTGGTGAGTGGACAGAAAATTAACACTTATTTCAAAATTAGATTTGACAGATTTGTTTAAAAGACTTTAAGCAGAGAATAATCCTTTTAATTCTGCGTGTATGTGACTAGAAAAATAGACTTAAAAGAATGAGAAGGAGAAAAGGAGAATATTTAATAGATATTTTAAGTATAATAATATTGATATGTTACATATATATGTGTGTGTGTGTGTGTAATATATAAGAAAATTTTTTTCACTTTAATATCTCCTTAAAAACTTCCTCACTCAAATTCTAATCCCTTAAAATCTATTTTCCCAGCCATAAAATGTCTTAATCAAAGGAGTGTCTTCAACTTAAAATTCTTCCAACACATTTCCTAAAGATTTTTGTGGAATAGATGTAAATTTTCTGTCTATTCAAACACATATTTCAGCTGTACCCGGCAAATGGCTCAGTTCTTAATTGATATAACAGTTAAATTCGATGACTAAGTTTCTTGTCCCTTGGGAAAATTCTATCAGTCTCGCTCTTGGGTACACCTTAGTAAGAGCAAAGTGTTTTTCGCCTTATTCCCTAGCCTGCCGTTAACTGGCAAAGATGTCTTTTTAGAATTTCCTCACTAAAGATTTAACTCTTTAGCGGACAGTGGTTTCGCAATGAGACTACATTTAAATATCTTAATTTTTCTTTACTTTTTATAGACATATGAATGATTTTTTGCAATTTTTTATGTTTTGACAATTTAAACCTTAATATATGACAGCACTACATTTAATTTATTTTTTTCTTTTGAAATATATGTAATTAAACTTTCCGTACCTGGAAAGTCAGTAATTCGATTTTTCTGACTTATAACTTCAAATAAAAGTATCTACCAAACAACACTTATAAATTGTTAAGTTATTTATTTATTAAACTATTTTTAATCTATTTATTTATTATGCTATTTGTTAAGCTATTTATTTATTATACTATTTGTTTAGCTGTTTATTTATTATACTGTTTGTTAAGCTATTTATTTATTATACTATTTTTAAGTTATTTATTTATTATACAATCTATTAAGCTATTTATTTATTATACTATTTGTTAAACTTTTTATTTATTGTACTATTTTAAGGATACTTATTTATTGTACTTACAATATAATTAAAATTTTAAAAAGTATTATATTCACGCTGTACATGGGAGGGTTTTATCAGTTTAACTACCCTTCAAACCCTCCTAAAGGTATACCCCTCTAAGAAATGTTAAGATAATTTTTTATA
>CM063508.1:174769488-174776988 GCA_032207245.1 Pardosa pseudoannulata | reverse complement strand
TGTGTTGAATACATCAGTCGTGATTCATGCGAGCTTCAAAAGATCTTGTCTCAACACCCCTGAGTGAACACTTACACGAATTAGTTGCGAACCAGTGTGCTAAACCATGAAGTCAGCTTCACAAGATCTCGTCTCTACATCTCTGAATGAATACTTACACGAATCATTTGCTAACCACTGTGCTAAACCATAAAGTGAGCTTCCCAAGATAGTCTCCACAGCTCTGAGTGAACACTTACACGAATTAGTTGTTAACCATTGTGCTAAACCATGAGTGAGTTTCACAAGATCATGTCTCAACACCTCTGAGTAAACACTTACAAGAATTAATTACTAACCATTGTGCTAAACCATAAAATATACACCAATTACTTTTTAATTTTAATTTTCTTTCTTTTTTTCAAAAATTTAAAGACAAATGAAAAGTAAATGTAACTGGTAGTTTGGTGCTTGAAAAAAATCTAATTTTAAATAAATCACCTTGATTTAACACGTTTACATCAACCATAAACAAAGTGACAAGTTTAAAAGAAAGGCTAATTTGACTGTTTCAAAAGCATATATTTATTGAAACAAAAGTATAAAAAACAGAATTCAGAATAAGTTTAAAAAATTATTTTTAATTGCCCATTTAGAAGTCATATGACTTCTAAATGGGCACAACACCAACCAATAAACTTAAAATACTTCATTATTAAAAAGCTAATATCAGTATAACCCAGGCGCATTCAGACAAAAAGAAAAGATAATTTAACTTTTTCAGATTTTTTTTTATAATTTTGATGCTTTGTCAGATGTCACAGTCTTATTTTGTACTGTTAACAAACTTAATAACAAGTGTTTAGGTAATCTCTTGAACATAATAAAACTAAATATTAATAACAAAATATGGCATAGTAAAATGTAAAGGATATTAATAGGATTTTAAAGGATTTTAACTAAAAAAAGGTGAAAAATCATATTTAAAAAACATGAATTATTTATTTCTACCTGGTCGTTTAAAATATTATCATTTCCTACTCCAAATAAGTGTTTTTGCAATGTTTGGCCTCTCCGAGTTTTTAAAAAATAATTTTTTCGTACATAAATTGCCTTAAATTTTCATTTACTGTAAATATTTCGTATTATTTTCCAATGTAATTAGCATTTGTATTGATTTATTTATCACTGGAACATTGGCTTGAAAGTTTTGTGGACATAATTACATGAAATTCAATTGTTTTATTCGATTGTTTAGATTACGATTGTTTTTAGAGTCATTTTCATACATTTTATTATTAATTAAAAACTCATTTAGACTTTTTTGTTTTGGAAATTTTTCTTTCCCTTCCTCATGTTTTTTTTTAATTAGTGCCGAAGCACGGACAGACAGAATATTCGTCCAACCCTGCATGACTCATGCCATCATACAACTTGAACCTACAAATTCTAGTTCCAAGAAATACCTTGTTTTATGTTTGACCAAGCCTTTCCTCTGGAGCAAAAACATTTTTTGAACTACATGTGTCTGCTTGCATTTCTCTTTATGTCTATCAGTTTTTTATGTCAGCCTAATTTCCAAAAAATTGTAATGAATGGGAAGGATAGAATTGGATAATATATGTGTATCTGTACATGTGTAAACATGGTCAGACTTAAATACAACACGTTATATCAATAAAATTTAACATTTGGATTTCAAGCTAAAATTCTAGATCCGTCTCCAAATGGGGATAGAATTGGTCTAGGTTGGTTAGAAAAGCTACTTTAGAATAATGGATCACGTAAAACTCAAACGACAAAAATCCAAGTTTAGATGGAAGGTTGGTGACACTCCAAGCTATGAGACAAGTAGTTCACGATATTTTTTTACAGTTTTGTTTTGAGAAAAGCCTCAGAAACATGTATACGTCAATAACTTCCACAATATTAAAGATATTAAATTTCAAAATTTGAAAGGGGTGAAGAAAAGTGATAACAATAATTTGAGTCAAGAAGAAAATTTTCGATATTTTGAACCATATTTGCAGTGCAATTTTCTCTTCATTCAAGTAAAAGGAAAAATAGATGAATCAAGGGATTATCAAACATTTACTTTTTTATCTTTTATATCCGAAATAATATTATAGAAATTCCGGTCATTTGAAATGCCTGACAACTTTTATACAGGTAGTAAGGAAAATGGAGATCTGGTTGAAAATTCATCCAGTGTTTTGAAAATAGTATACTCGACCATTGGAATTAAATTTCTTGGAGAATAATCCCGAAAGAATTATTTGAAAGCAGTGAGAGTATCATTTTACAGCGCACATTTCTTGATGATGCATACGCGCCAGATAATTAAGCGGACGTAATGGAAGCACGCAATGTGGGCTATAAAGAGCCTCGAGGAACCGAATTGCTGTTATCTTTCTTTTCAGACAGCAGTTAATGTTGCGAGACCAGTCTAAACACACATTACAGATTTTGCAGCCAGATATTTTGATTCATACATTTATGTAATTCTCAGCTCATTCGGAGAGATGTAAACAGTTTGTATTATTGACACATGTAATAAAGAATGGCAATATGGGAAAAAATATTTTTCGTCTATATGCAACTATCTGCGTATTTTTGTATAAAAATGTCATTTTTAATGACAGATATGCCTATAGGTAGGCAAAGTAATTAGCATAAAAAATATCTCTGGTACCAAAATTACTTTTAGTACCAGAGTCTACCGGTTCGAATTCCCTTGGCTAGCATGGAAGTTTGTAGTTGTTCAAAATCAGCTTTAACACGTTCACTACCATGAGAAACATTTGGAGCTCTCAGATATATTCGAATCTGTACTTTAAGCCTTACCCGTGAATCACGCTTTCCCATATAACTAAATTAATATCTAGATAAATTTGAAACCAAGAACACCAGTTCAATGCAGTGGCCTATCTGTTTAACCTTCAACCAAAATAAACATCCTATGACTTTTAATTTTAACTGTTTGCTTAACAGTTTTGTTGCACCTTTAACACACCGAACAATAGTCAAATTAGTAGTTCTCTATTCAACTGTACCAAAATTTTCAGGTTTCGAATCCCCCTGTTGACATCTACGTTCGTAGTCGGTAGGAATCGTCTTTAAGCAGCAGTTACCGATAGCATTATCCCTCGAGTAGCAAAATAGTAGACCGTAGCGATCTAAATAAAAAAAGCCCTTTAACTCTTTATTGTCATGAGCATCACCGTTAACTATGAAAAATATAACATTCTGTGCTATGAGCAGTACATGTCGGTAACAGGTATATTGCCACATCATCCTAAGTTAATATCTCGGGTAACATAGCAATAACCCACAGCAATGTTTCTAGGTAGCACTATAGTTTAAAGAGTTTACAAAAACAAATATAATCAGCTTATTCTGAATTATGATTACTGTACTTATACACAAACAAATTAACTCTTTTTAAACAATTAAATTAGTTTTTTTAGTTTGGCATCCTGAGGTAACTTTTTCGTTATTGTCTTAGTTAAGATGTTAAGAAGTAAGTTCCGTTCTAAACAACCATCGTGTTTCTTACAATGACCATACAAAACTTGGCAAAATTACGAAGAATAGTTTAGTTTCTTGGCACAAAATGCTTTAACTTTTCGTAAACAAAGAAGGCATGATTTTCACTTCCCTACTACTCAGATTAAGTAAAATTGCTATTACAAACAGGCGGTAGAAATTTCCCTCAAACCCATTTTTGTATGGATGGCGACAGAAAATGCATTACATTTACAGTGATAAAAGGATCTTAATAAGCTAATAGAGAAAAATTTGGTTCCGTTTATGAGTATTAAGTAAAATAAATTCCTTACACCTTTCTTCCAAAATAAATAATATTTCAGTGCGATCAAAAATTGCTTAGTTTGCGTTCTGCGTACGCACAGTTTTCTTCATATGTTTTATCAGTTTCATTTATATTTTCTCACCATTTACTTACAATATTTTGTTAGTATGTACTTGCTTATATGTAATCAAAGGTAGTGGTACTTTTGTAACGTCCGCCTGATGGTGTCCATGAAAATCCTTTAAAAGCTATTAAAATAGTGATAAAGAGAGACAACAAAACTCGCTGATTTTGACTGATGAAATTTCTAATATTATCGAGTTGGTTTCAGTAAAGAACGGTTTGCAGGAATTTACGCTAATATAGCTTTGCGATTTAAATGTACAAACCATATATAGATAGCCATCACTAAGGGTATTCTCAAGATATCTAAAAGGACCGAGCGTACGAATCTTCTCAAAATTGTTTGTTTATTTACGCACAGTTGCGTATAAAATAGATTTTGGGTGCTTTTAGATAAAGCACATTTTCAAATAGACTGATTCAATCTAAAGCTGGGTATCATATCTACAATTTTGGTATAAGAACTTCATTTAAAGAGACATTCATAAGAATTTAAAAGGTACCCTTAAATACGAAGAGCATTAATTAGAATAAAAAGACTGAATATGGGTGAGCATTTTTATCAAATGGGGTGTAAGTTTTGATAATTTCTCCTGGTTAAAGTTTTAAACTAAATAGTGAATAGAAATCTACAATGACAATGCAAAAATCTAGTATAAATTTCATTCATCTGACTGGTCACCTTTCTCATCGATCTTTTTCATAAACTCATTCATACGAATATAATTCTCCTAAAATAGTTCCAAGTAGTCATATGTCTACGTAGATCAATATGGGACAAAATCTTGATATAAATTTTTAACAATTATGGTATAAAAGACCATTCAGCCAAGCTTTATTTCCCTTTCTTACTAAGATGCATATGTATACTTTGAAGTCAGGAAAATAAGATGGTAATGATGATAAAGTCACCTCGTGCTTTATCAGCGTATGTATGCATGTTTATATATATATATATATATATATATATATATATATTATATATATATATATATGTGTGTGTGTGTGTGTGTGTGTGTGTGTGTGTGTGTGTGTGTGCGTGTGTGTGTGTGTGAGTGTAACACGGAGAAATTAATCCTCCGGTCACATAAGACAATTAGTCTCTGTCATTTTTAATTACTCGAGCTTACTGGACAATAAGTTTGTCTAATTATGATGCAGTTATAGCTCCATTACAAGAAAGCAGCGAGTACAACGTGGAACTTCAAGCTTATGCGAGACTGAGAAAATACATGTTTCTCTGACAAGAGAAGGGCATGGAATGATACATGAAAACACTTTTCTATTACAAAGTCGACCCCACAGCAAGAGATGAGATGAATTCTTTCCCAAAAAAGAGCAGCTTAGCCAGCAATATTAACCTTTCAGAGAGGAATTTAGATCTTTGGAAAAGTGAACCATTTGATTGAGACAGCTGGAAAATGGGGTGAGTGGACAGAAAATTAGAATTTATTTCAGAATTATCTTTGGGGGACTGGTTTGGAAGATTTTAAGCAGCGAACACTCCTTTTAATTGAGGCTTTGTGGCTGAGAAAATATATATGAAAGAATGAGAATGTGGAAATGAGAATTTTAGAGAGATATTTTAAGTGTAATAATTTTGATATATTGCATATATATATAAACAACTCTTCTTGCCTTTCAAGAAAACATCAACTCTGCTCATCGAACAGTTCTACGAATTAACCCATTAATGCATAGTTTTTTTTTAAAAAGGCCAGCCAAAAAAAATCATTTTTTAATGTAAAAACACAATTTAGAAGTTAGTCTTGCGAAGAAAAATTACAAAAATACAAAAATAATCAAAATTTTTATTGCATTTTTGGATTTTTATAACATTGCAGAAATATTGTAATACTATACGCACATCGATTTCTTTTATATTTCTTTTCGAATCCTCATTTCAGAATAAACATTATTATCAGTAAAAATACTTATTTATACTTTTAAAACATAAATAATAACAATACTAGTATTTGCCAAACGATGGCTGAATTGTTAGGGTGCTGGATTGTTCGAAACTATGGCATAGATGTTTCCGGGGGTTCATTTGCCCGGAAATATATAAATAAAATATACTATAATTTTTAAAAATATTTTTTGTGTTTGTGTGTATATTTATATGTGTGAAACAACGAGATTATTAATAAAAATTTATTTCTGTAATAAACATGTAAATAATACAAAAAAACATTTAAATTTTAAAATGTTATATAATTTCAAGTAGTGATTCTAAGTATAAAGTACAACGAAATCCCAAAATTAAAGTAACAAAATCCCATGTTTAGTAATTTGCTGTAGCACAGAGAGTGGAATTATCTATACATTAAAAAAATCAGAAAAGATGACCGCTTTAACAAAAGTAAATTAATATTAAATTTGATTAAAATCGTAAATGAAGTATTTTATATTTATATATTTAAAATTTTTTAATATATTTTTTTAATTTTTTGTTCTTCATAAAGAAAATAAGTAATTAATTAAATAAAAATGTAAAAAAATAAAACAATTTTTTTTTTGTTTGTTGTTTTTTAACTATATTATAAATAAGCAAAAAAAACAAAAATAATTATTGCACACAACACTTAATTAGTGCTGCAATTTCATCAGCAAATAATTTAAAAATTCATATTTTAATTTTTCCTGAATCTGACCGTAAAATAAATTAAAATAAGTTTAATCAAATAATTAGATAATTGTAAAAATTAATAAATATATTTTCTAATTAATTTGGATAGGAAAGACTAAGATAAATAACAACGAAACGCAAACCAAATAAAACAATTTTTTTATGTAATACTCAACTAATTAGCTTAAGATTGCAGACAGCAAATAAAAGTTTAGAGACCACACAAATTATGTATTTCTTTAAAAATTTTGAATTTTTAATTACTAAACAAAAGCTATTTAAATAAAAATTTTAATTTAATCTATTCGAATTATTAAATATAACTAATAATGAGTAGAGACCCTCAAAATTTGTGAGGATCAAAATATACGAAATTTTGTAAATTTGAATACACAAATATATCTTTTGAACTCCCAAATTTTATTTACTCAAGAATTTTCACCTAAGAAATGAAGAGTATTTCCTTTAAAAATTTTGAAGGTTTCTAAAAATATGGAATAAAAAAAATTCTTATTAATCTTCCTTTAATAAATATATAATTATTATAACTATCACGAATTTAATGCTAATAAAAATTTTAAAATTTTAATGTGTTTGAAACAAAAAAATTGTGTTTCATGAATAATACAAATTCTTAGCGCGCATATATGCCTCTTATATCCCTTTGATAGTTATCAACTGTTCACTTTGTTGTAAACAAGTTATTTGTCATTTCGATTGGATAACTATAACTTATATATTCTGTTTTTCAAAAATCGGTTATCGACATTTTTTAAAGCAAAAATCGATACTTTCCTAATTATTACTTCTTATCTCTTTATATTATCCGTAAATGGTTATGATAACAACTGATATTTAGTTTAACCCTCTAACTGATCATCCCACGATTTTCGAGGAGTGTTTTTCTTCCTTTATTAGGGAAAGCATTCCGACTTTTCTCTGTTTAACCACCATTGAA
>CM063508.1:174741988-174756988 GCA_032207245.1 Pardosa pseudoannulata | reverse complement strand
TACATTTACTGCTGCTTTATGTACTTCAATCAAATAAGTGCAGAGTAAAAACTATTGAAAAATTAAAATAGAATTTCGTCTTCAGGTATATTTTTTCAATTATTTACAGTTCATTATGACACATCGAGATTTGTAAACCGTTTTCGCTTTAGTTTGTTGAACCCTCACAAGACACTGAATGCACGTCTACGTATAATTATATATGCATTTATATGTATGCGTATGTTTGATATAAATTTATAATTACTATTCCATAGTTTTTATAGCTACAAAACAAAAAATAAGGTATAATGTGGTTTAAATGAAATGATGTAATTTAAATTCGCTTTATTTTACAAATAATATTTCTTTTAATTAAAACCAAATGAAGCTATTGTTCATTTTCCTGTCATAATAGAATGGATATTTTTAAAATTATCTAAAAAGCTATTCCCACAACATTTTTTAATTTAATATTTTTCTATTTTATGTGCAACCAAAAGCTGAGAGCCCTCTCTTCTCTTTTAACGGACATCAGTTAATCCTTGAAGTTTAACATTTCCCACAATTTTTTTCGTTTACCCTTTGACTGAGAATTAAAAAGAAATTGACTGACCCGCTTAACAGAATTAATAAATTCTGAGAGATAATTTTATTTGGAATTTTTTCTTAAAGGGTATTGTAAATTGAGGTCTCAAATATATAGATCCTAATGAAGGATACTATATGACATATTTATTCCAGACTTCAAAAATTAGTTTTTCCCTCTCGTAAAATGTATTATTATTAGATTATAAAAAATGTTTGTTTATTCATTTACTATAATTAACATAACTTTTTCAAAAATAATGAAAATACTCATCAATCGATTAAAATTCTCAATACAAATCGACAACAAAGAACAAATAAACAATGAGTTTTGGTGGTGAAACATAGGGTACTATTTTGGTGACTTCCGATTAAATATGCACAACTGTTCTTGATCTACAGTACATGTTGCACTGAGTTTCTGTGGTATATTTTCCCAGCTAGTAATTTTTAAAATTTCAATAGTACGCATGTTCCGTTCGTAGTCAAATAATTAAAACAAGGGAGAACTAGAAAAGGCTCACGAAGTAATTTATTATGTCTCACCTAACACTTGCAAAAATGGAAATATTTTTCTTATTGACCATCTCTTTTTAAAGGAATAACATTAATTTATCAAACATGATTTTGTTTTGCAAGCGTATACATTAAAAATAAGTTATCATTCTTATTGTGATTCATTCATGACGATATGTATTATTCGTGAGTTGTAATAACCATTTAATGCCTAGCGTCACATTTTTGATACCGCTAAAAAATTTTTAGAATTTTTATTTCTTAGAATGTGTGTTCCTTTTGATTGAGAGCAAATTTATAAACAATCTACACATTTTATATATAATTTCTATTATGTATAAATTTTCCTTTTCAATCGATACTTTGTAATTTTTCGAACAGATTGTATCAATTTAATTTTTTGGAAGATACATAGAGTAAAATCTTGACACATTGATTTATTTTTTACAAAACTTCATTTTTCAGTATCTATTTTACATGTACCACTAAATAAATATTTTTCTCACAAGGTTTTTCTTTTTTCATAAATGGCATCCTACGATGTGGTTAAAAGGATAGCTGATCAATAACGTGACGTGCTGTAGTATTCAAAGTTGTTTAACTTCACATTTATTTTACTCTGTGCAGCCAAAATAACCTAGATTTAATATATTCATCAATATGTAATCGATAACAGTTACTCGGGAATTAAAGGCATAACTTATTATCTAGGTAATACAGTTATATAATTGCATAAAACAGATTTTCTTCTATAAATAATTTTTAAAGCCTACTTATCACGATGTAACATATTTTAAATTTTACTTTAATAAATGTTTACTTTATTAAATTTTAACTAGCATAATATTTTTACGTTAGATAGTTAAAAACACAATTTCTTACTGTATAATATTGAAATTAAAATATTGATAACTACTACAGCATCTTTTGTTTATTACTGTTTATTACACATAGTCTGTGTATATACTGAAAATATAACCATAAATTTCTGCATACTTTATAAAACTATGCAAAAATTTCAGTTTTTAAATTTTAGAAATTTTTGCATATGTTTCTTAAGTATGCAAAAAATTATGACTGAATTAACTTTTAGAATCTATCAAGACACCGAAGGGTATGATAGGTTTAAAGGTTTGGTTTGGTTTGGTTTGGAGTACTACGGTCTACTTTTTGCAACACGAGGGCTAATGAGACCGGGACCTACATCTTAAAGCCTATTCCGAACGGCTACGAACATCCATGCCACTGTGGGATTCGAACCCACGAACTCCGGTACCGAAGGCCAGCACTCTAACCGATCGGCCATCGTTCGTTCGACTGAGGTTTGGTTTGGAGTGCTTCGGTTTACTATTTTTTAACGCGAGGACTAATGAGACCGAGACCTACAGCTTAATGCCGATTCCAAACGACTACGAATATCCATGCCACTGTGGGATTCGAACCCACGAGCTCCGGTAGCGAAGGCCAGCACCCTAACCAATCGGCCATCGTTCGGCAAGGGTATGATAGGATATTGTACTTATTAACACATTGTATGCGGGACACTTACTAGTACGTTTTCTGACGATTGATACTTGAGCGTCGATCACGTACTAGTACGGGTTAGTGTAACAACATGGTTTATTTGTGGGTACAAAAATAACGGTATATACAAGGAAACAAAGCCGAATGTTCTTATCTACTACATAGATTCCTGAAAAATTTAGACAAATAAAAACTAGTTTTTACATCGGTCGATGAGGAACCAAAGAACGAGAAGGTTGATTAAAAAAATCAATTTAGATTTAAAATTAACTTTTTATTTATCCTTGCAAAAATGATATTACATTTATGTACATTTATATATTATATTATATATATATATATATATATGTTTATTTGTCTATTTATATATTTGTTTATATATTTCAATATGAAATACGAAAAGTTGGTTAAAAAAATAATATATTTTGATCTATTGAAATTTAACTGAATAACTAAACATACGCGAAAACCCCCTGCTCCCTGTACAATTCCGCTGTGAAATGTACCCTCACACAATGTGTTAATAACGTAAATCTGATATAAAACCAAGAGGTAGTACTGTTGTGTTACGAAAAAAAAACAATTTCGAGTTTAAAGTTTATTCCACACAACTACAAGCATTCATTGGTAATTTATATATTTCATTATTCAATTGTATTTAACTACCCGTTCGCTCATCAATCACTGACAAGCCTTAACAAGACTAGATATTAATTTTCCTACTTGAGATATATATTTTATTTAAAAAATGAAATTGTAATAAAGACATTTAAGTACAGAATTCGTTTTTTTAACATCCATAAACTTTTATCAAACTAATCAACGTTTTATTTTGTTTTTTAAGTAAGATTTAGCTGCGACAACTTTAGGGAGTGTTAATGTTGCTGTAGAATAGACAAATATGAAACATCTGAACATCTATTCCCGGAAATCGATTGTTCTCTCGTACTGTTGATAGCAACAGCCTAACAGTAAACAGGATTTTCTAAACAGCTTACTATGACTAAAATTCGAGTTTTCAATTTCAATTCAGGTATTAATGAACTGTAAAATTTAAAGAAGATTCGGTGTATGTGGGTATTTTGTTTTGTTTATTTCACTGAATATACATTTTAACAAATATAAAACAAATATATGAAGTATGTATGTATATTAGATATATATGACATATAGATATGTAATATATATATGGATATATATATACATACATACATATATATATGTATGCATATATATATACATATATATATGTATATATATATATATATATATATATATATATATATATATGTATATATATATATGTATATATATATGTATATATATATATATATATATATGCCTACTGCACTATTTTGGATGGCAATGTGCTTCCTACGTTGTGGCAGTTTTACAGGTTGGACCCCTGTTACTTTCAGGACGACAATGGTAGTTGTCATGTTTCGAGGTTAGACAAGGCTTGGTATGGTGCCAATGGAGTTCATCGAATGGACTGACCTGCCCAGAGCCCAGACCTGAACCCTATAGAGAGCCTCTGGAAAGAGTTGGATCGCCGAATTAAGGGGTGCAATACCCGTCCAAAATCGATGAAGAACTTGTATGTCTACTCCAAGTCGAGTGGAAGACAATACCACTAGCTGTAATACAAAGACTTGTGGAAAGTATGCCCTGGAGGGTTCACGCTGTTATTGTCTCTCGTGGAGGCTCTACCAACTATTGATTTTGAATAAAATTAGTTTTTCTTTCCTATCACAGGTGTTCAAATACTTATTGGTAGACAATTTGTGTGTGTGTGTGTGTCTATATATATATATATATATATATATATATATATATATATATATATATATATATATATATATATATATATATATATATAACATTAATCCAAAACTAATTTTATTTTAATCGCATTCTGAAACAAATTTCTGGCGATTCTATCTATAAAATTACAACCTATGGTCAGGAACCTTTGTTTCCCTTCTGACTGTAAGAACCTTGGCTACTTCGCATATACGAAAATTTATTTCTGCTTGCTCTACTATACTCATATAACTCCTTTACGTAACTGGGTTTCACTTTATACACCATTATTTGATCAATATCAACACTTTCTTTCGATGTCTCACTAGCGTTACCACACTTCTATAAAACTCAATGGTACACACTTTGACTACAGACACACCATAAGCGAGATTATCAAACTGTATTATTTGTAATTCCAAATTGTGATGTTTTGTTTTTGGATTTACGATTGCACTTATGGTATGGGTACAATTTTTTATGGGTCTTAAACATCCATTACACTTACACACACATATATATATAGATACATATATATACTTTTTTATTTCTAGTCAATTTAGAGAGCACTTAAACATTATAGTAGACTTCTATACAGTAAGATAAATTATATATCTATTTAGAAAACAAAATTATAGGTTTGGCTTGGATTTGAGTGCTACGGTCTATTTCTTGCAACATGAGGGCTAATGAGACCGGTACCTACTACTTAAAGCCGATTCCGAACATCCATGCCATAGTAGGATTCAAACCCACGAACTCCGATTCTGAAGGTTAGCACCCTAACCACTTAGCTATCGCTCGGCAACAAAATTGTAGGAGGAGGCTAAATGCATTGCACGCAGAAGATTAAAAAAAAAATTGGTCATGTACAAGCGTTGTAAAATTTCGTGTTTGCTAAAAAACAAAATGCGTCAGTCAATTGACCATCATTACAGTGGAACTGCTCTGCATATAATGCTCAAGAATATACACGTTAGTCACAGATGTCGATTCCCGGGGGAGCGAATCACATGATTTTGTTCCTTTGACAATAAATATTGTTCAGCAATTTTTAGAAGACAAGAGTGAACTTTGATTATATAAGCTAGTTCAAAGCTGCACAGGTAGCAATTTAAGTATTGCAAAAACAGTAACCTTTAAACGGGACAGCTGAAAAATGTGACCAGTGGACAGAACACCCTCATTTAATCTAGCTTTAGTTTTGTGGAATGGGAAAAAAGAATTTATGTCGGTTAATACTCCTTACATAATCTCCAGCCATAATCTCACATTTTATGGGTTGGAAAATAGGTATTAAAAATAGAAAAAGTTAAAAGGTGAATGTTAGATATCTCTTTTAGGGGTAATAATTTTGGTATATTATATATACATGTGCGTGTGTAAAACATACATACACAGATAATGCATAAACTTTATTAAATAATGCATAAACTTTATTAAATGCATAAAAATTATTCCTCCCATACAAATGCTTTAGTGTTGGAATAATTGTTTGCTTTTCTCTTTAAAAATTCTTCTGGTCAGAAAGAAGATAAAACTCCAAAATCACTTTCACGCTATTTTAGCATTTACTTGTCACCCAAATACTTTTGCAACAAACATTTGGCAAAACGTTTATTACTGAACCTGGCAGTTCGTTTTTTTCTCCAAGCTTTGAATTATTTTTAATCGTCCTGTTTTTTTTATTCCCAAGTGACCTTTTCTACTGGGAGTGATTATTGTAGAATGCAACGCAAGCTTTTGAATTTGTTGGCAATCGCATCCGGCAGTTTTCCCTGCGGATTGAAGTAAACTGTGTATTTCAATGCATACACAAATTTATTCCTTTTCTGCAGTTTTTTTTCAATAGAAATTATGTGGTATTGCATTTCTTTATTTTACAATCGTATAACAATTCATGCAACACAGCTGTTCCTGAGAAAGGATTAGTCTCCGTTTTATTATCCGTTTATTTATATTTATATACACTCAAGAGCCAAAACATTATGACACCTGTCAATAACGAGTTGGCTCACCTTTGGCGAGCAACACAGCTTCAACCCGAAGCAACAGTTACGCAAATCCGAGATATTGCGAAATCCGAGGTCTTTGAACTCTGAGCTGCCATCTTATGATATCCCAAATGTATTCAATTATTGAGATCCGGTGAGTTAGGCGGTAAGGACATTAACTGGAATGCAGCATCATGTTCCTGGAACCACTCCAACACAATTTTAGCCTTTTGACACGGGGCGTTGTCCTGATGGAGCATTTCATTTCCAACTGGAAAAACAGAGGCCATGTAAGGGTGCAACTGGTCCACAATGATGTTCAGATACCCTGTAGCATTCCTGGTATGGTCTACCCCAACCACCGGTCCAACAGAATGTCCCCCAAAGCATAATACCGCCAGCACCGGCCTGTGTATGACCTACTGTACATTGAGTTAGCAACTGTTAGACTGAAGACGGCGTATCCTGACACGGCCATCGGCGTGATGAATGACAAACCGTGATTCGTCTGACCAGGTAACTCTCTTCTTCTGATCCATGGACCAGTCGCGATGTTCCCGGGCCCAGCGCAAGCGCAGTTGGCGATGACGCTTAGTCAGCAAAGGAACACGAATGGGACGTTTGCTGCGTAGCCCCATATCCAACAGTGTCCTATGAACAGTGTGCTCCGATACTATTCTACTTGGCCCTGCATTGTATTAGGTAGTCAGTTGAGCCACTGTCTGACTCCGGTTTTCCTTCACCATGCGAGACTGTCTCCGACGACCTTCTTCTTTGATAGCGTGTGGACATCCAACACCATGTCGTCTGCTGCTGGTTTCACCGTCATTCATCCACTTAGCATAAGTACTAACAACTGTAGATCGTGAACAACCCACGAGTCATGCAGTTTTTGGAAATACTTGTTCCAATATGCCCTGTATCGAAATCGCTTAGATCCGCAACCTTTCTCAATCCACACAGAAGTAAGTAAAAGAATGATTTTTTAGACTCTCCAGCAGCAGTTAAATACCACTTCCACCTGATCACGTACCTTCCACGTCATCCAGGCGAGTTCATTGCAAAATGTAGGGGAGGTAATGTTTTGGCTCCTGAGTGTATAAGTGTGTATGTGTAATCAGTAAAAATCCTTTTTCACCAATTACATGGAGATTAGCTCCAACCAATCTGGCTGGACGACAAAATGAACATTTTTTGTACCATTTTAGCAAAACTTTAAAGCTGTTTCTGGCGGTACATTTAAGGTATGTACACCAACTGTGAATAATAAATATTTAGATTTTCAATGAGCAGCATATCGGAACTTCAGCATTATTTATGAAAAATTAGGTAAAGAATTTTGAAAGTCTACTATACCTTGTAAAGGAAACTGAAAACTTGATTTTCGAATTCATTTGAAGAAGTTGATATATTTTAAAAGTCATATTTTCTAATTTTTTTAATCAATCAGAGTATCAATTGTCTTAATTTTTTTCATTAGCGTTCGTAAATACAAAAGAAAAAGTAGATTTATCTCGGGAATTATATTCTTTAATCTGATATAAAACTTCTGTGCCTCAAATTTAAATTTAATGGAAATTCTTTTTCTTCTTTAACATTTTTCTCCATCTACGAGCAATTCATATTTCAAAATTTCAGTTCATTTTTTTCTCAGTAAGCAAAAATCAAAAATGTATAATTCATATATTCTGAAATAAATACCTCTTTCACCGAACTCTTTTTACAATTCAAAAAGAACTTTATGGAATCTTTTTTAGATAATATATTGGGGAAGGTAGTATTTTGCATTAAATGCGTCATGTAAATCAATAATATTTCCAACATTTTGTTACATTTATTTCAATTTTTATGAGCGTACATATCTTTCTAAATATGGTTATACGTAAAAACAGATTTATTACACATTTATAAATTTAAAAAAAGACGAAGATTTTTAGAATCATATCTTAACCACAGCGTTACCCGACCACACAAACACACACATATATAAATATATATGCATATATGTGTGTGTGTGAGGGAGAGAGTACGTATATGAGTGAATATTAGAAGTAAAGAGCAGTATATATCAAATAACTTTATAAACTTTATCGAGGTAATAGAGAAAACCTGTGTCAAAGAAATATGAAAATATAGAAATATGATATCTTATGTCTAAAAGGGTATCTTTTAACTTGAAATCTTGATGGTCTATAGTTTATTTTGACACTAAGTTTGGCAAAATAAATCTTTATAAAAATAACTTATTATATTTATATCTATCTTTTTATATATACTTTTATATCTATTATATATATATTTCTATCTTTATCTAATATAAAAACAGTTTTTTATAATAAAGTAATATCTCTATTCTATTTTTATATATCTATATTTTCTTAAATAAATAATAAACTACTTTTTATTTAAATACATTCTTGTTTATAAAAAACTATTTCCAACTTGGCCTGCACAGAGATAAAATAACTATTTTTCTTACTTTTAACGAATACAGCTAACAACCTTAAGGGACACACTGAACTGAGCTACGTCACCTAATAAAATCTCTGAGATCAACCACTTACAATACCCCTCTGCTCTGTTTTAACATGCAGTAACCCCAATCTTGCAGAACTTGTATTGAGACTGGGGAACATATTTTTCTTGCGCCAGTCACTTTTAACGAATACGGCATCTTAAGCCGGCCCCGAATTAACGTTTCAGCTACTAGATCGATTCCTTTGCACTGAGCTACTGTAAAAATCTTGTGTTAATTATAAAATGTTCATCTTACGAATGTTAACCCTCTTTAACGACTCTCAGCGTTCCCAAGGACTTATTATGTCAGCAAAAAGTTAAAAATATAAATTTTGTCAGCAAAATTTGGAATAATGTGCAGACTATGAAAAAGTATTCTGACATTCTGACAGAAATTTCAATATTCACGTAAAATTAGTGAGATTTTTCGCATTAGATTCGCGATATGTTTTTCGCTAAACAGAAATCGTAGATTCCTTCGAGAGACAAGTTTTTCAAATTTGTGTTAAACTTATAACTAGCTCTATTGGTAGCGAGCTTCTTAAACTCTGCGCAATTAGTTAACCGCATATATTAGAATTACCGAACACTACTAAATTCTCTATAATAGACGAAACTCCTAAATATCGGCTTTTAACCTTACTTATTTTATGATCACCAACCCTATATCAATATACGGTTAATATTAGTAGTTAGCATGATGATTCTATTTGTGTCTTTAATAAATGACAATGGTAGTTTTAACTTATAATCTTTAAATTTAGCAAAAGCTATAGGGCAGGTCTTACCAAAGTCATTTAACAGTTAACCGCGATTAATCTTTGTTTAAACGGAGAATTGCGTCCCACCATTGGTTGGCGCCTTGGGTTAATTGGTTTGGTTTGGTTTGGTTTTGAGTGCTACGGTCTACTTCTTGCAACACGAGGGCTAATGAGACCGGGACCTACAGCTTAAAGCTGATTCCGAACGGCTACGAACATTCATGCCACTGCGGTATCCGAACCCACGAACTCCGGTACCGAAAGCCAGCACCCTAACCAATCGGCTATCGTTCGGCGTGGGTTGATTGTGGTTAGCTGTTAAACGACTTTGGTGAGACCGGCTCTTAATGTTCCAATATGTATTTAAAGATACAAAATAATTTTCATTTAGTAGAACTTGTTGTACTTTGAAGTTCTATGATGCTATTGGTGAATTTTTAAGAAGATTTGTGTATCAATTATAGACTTTTTTGTAGTCTATTTGATTATTTAATAAATTAGATAGATTTCTAAATCAATATAGTTGCTATCTCGTCCCATAAAGTATTTTGATTTCCTTTTCATTTCCATATGACACAATTATGCTTTAACCCAACTGATTTTTATCAGCAAATCAAATGCTATTTACAAATTCATTAATTTAATATCTACGGCACATTTTTCACATCTAAATGAGTGTAAATAACATACGTTTGGAAATTTACCAAATTCTTTGTTTTACCACTACTTGTTTTTAAAATACATTTCTAAGTTAAAAACATTTTCTTGTTTTAAATATAAATCAGTTATTTCTGAAAATATTTGAATTTTTATAGCCAATAATTCACTTTTATTATTCCCATTCGATAAACATCTTACCTCGAAGTACATGGGCCGTAAAACTGTCATATAGATCATAATTTTTCTTTGTATTACAATAAAATTTGTTTCTTGTGGCTAAAGAAAATAAATAAAATAAAAAAATAATAAAAAATAGAGTATAATCTCAGTTGTCATAGGAAATAATAGTTTTGCTACGTGGTATAATCTTTTTGATTGGTATGTGAAAAAACATTACTTTAAAAATGAAACCGTTTAAAATTTGACTCAAAATTTTATTTCAATTTACTCAACAAATTTCAACATGCAAAAATATTTTGTTTTAAATTTGTTTTAAAAATACTGTAAATATATATTGTAATATATTTTAGTGTAATATATTTTAATTTATTATAGGTATGTCTTAAGACATAAATGATTGTTATTGTCATCGAGTTTTGTTATTTAATCATTCATAGTGCTAAAGCATCTAAACATTACTGGATATATAAATCTACGAGTAGCATTTGAATACCAGATCGATGTGCAGTCTCATATCTCCTATATACCACCTGAGGCAACACCTGAGGAGCACGTGTATCTTAAGTTATGCTACGGACCTGAGTAACATTACCCCCGCTCTGTTCTCGTAATTTGGCAGCAGAAACCATTCGCAATACCCCCAGGCTTGGCCTGTCACCCCCAGAGATATCGTTTGAGAACTTGGGGAACATATTTTTCTTGCGCCAGTCACTTTTAACGAATACGGCGGATCTTAGGCCGTCTCGAGCCCCGAACCCTTAACGTTTCAGCTACTAGATCGCTTCGTTTGCCAACTGAGCTACAGCTGCATCTAATAAAAATCTTGTCCCTGAGTGTTCAGCCACGTTATCTTAAATTGTTTCACCTCCTCGACTAAATCGAACTGTCAGCCTCCAAGGGGCTTATTTATGTCAGCAAAAAGGTTAAAATCCCTTGGAGCAAGGTACGGTTGCAGAAAGTTTGGTCATTGATGTCCCAGCAGACGTCGGTGACTATTTTTCTACCAGCCGCAAAGATTTCGACAGTATTCTGCGACATTCTGACCAGGCATTTCAATCTCTCCGTAAACATCTACCAGCTGGAAGTGAATTTCAGTCGCGATTAGATGTTTCGCTAAACAGAAATCGTAGATTCCTTCGAGAGACAAGTTTTTCAAAAGAGTCCCCATTTGTGTTAAACTTATAACTAGCTCTATTGGTAGCGAGCTTCTTAAACTCTGCGCAATTAGTTGACTGAATATATTAGAATTAACGTACACTACTAAATTCTCTCTAATAGACGAAACTCCTAAATATCGGCCTTTTAACCTTATTTATTTTATGATCACCAACCGTATATCAATATACGGTTAATATTAGTAGTTAGCATGATGATTCTATTTGTCTCTTTAATAAATGGCAATGGTAGTTTTAACTTATAATCTTTAAATTTAGCAAAAACTATAGGACAGGTCTCACCAAAGTCATTTAACGGTTAACCGCGATTAATCTTTGTTTAAACGGAGAATTGCGTCCCACCATTGGTTGGCGCCGTGGGTTAATTGGTTTGGTTTGGTTTTGAGTGCTACGGTCTACTTCTTGCAACACGAGGGCTAATGAGACCGGGACCTACAGCTTAAAGCTGATTCCGAACGGCTACGAACATCCATGTCACGGCGGGATCCGAACCCACGAACTCCGGTACCGAAGGCCAGCACCCTAACCAATCAGCTATCGTTCGACGTGGGTAAATTGTGGTTAGCTGTTCAACGACTTTGGTGAGATCGGCCCTTAATGTTCCAATATGTATTTAAAGATACAAAAAAATTCATTTAGTAGAACTTGTTGTACTTTGAGATTCTATGATGCTATTGGTGAATTTTTAAGAAGATTTGGGTATCAATTATAGACTTTTTCTTTTGTAGTCTATTTGATTACTTAACAAATTAGATAGATTTCTAAATTAATATAGTTGCTACTGCACTTTAAGTAATCTCGTCTCATAAAGTATTTTGATTTCTTCTTCATTTCTAGATGACACAATTATGCTTTAACCCAACTGATTTTTATCTGCAAATCAAATGCTATTTACAAATTCCTTAATTTAACATCTATGGCCATTTTTTCACATCTAAATGAATGTAAATAACATACATTTGGTAAATCTACCAGCTTCTTTGTTTTATGACTGCTTGTGTTGAAAATACATTAGCTTCTAAGCTAAACACATTTTCTTGTTTTAAATATAAATCAGTTATTTCTGAAAACATTTGAATTTTTATAGCCAATAAGTCACTTTTATTATTCCCATTCGATAAACATCTTACCTCGAAGTACATTGGGCGTAAAACTGTCATATAGATCATAATTTTTGTTTGTATTACAATAAAATTTGTTTCTTGTGGCTGAAGAAAATAAATAAATAATACCACAGGAGTATACTCGCAGGTGTCATAGGAAATAATAGTTTTGCTACGTGGAATAATCTTTTTGATTGGTATGTGAAAAAACATTACTTTGCGAATGAAACCGAATTATTTCAATTTACTCAACAAATTTCTACGGGCAAAAATATTTTGTTTTAAATTTTTTTTAAAAATACTGTAAATATATATTGTAATATATTTTAGTGTAATATATTTTAATTTATTATAGGTATGTCTTAAGACATAAATGATTCTTATTGTCATCGAGTTTTGTTATTTAATCATTCATAGTGCTAAACCATCTAAATATTACTGGATATATAAATCTACGAGTAGCATTTGAATACCAGATCGATGTGCAGTCTCATATCTCCTATATAATAATAGTCTAAGTTATCTGTACGTCTGTCCTCCAATTTATGAAGCGGTTCGACCTGGAATGGGTAGAGGCATCCATTCAAAGCGAATAAAGTTCTAAAATAAGTAAATTCTAAAATATTTCTAAAATAAATTTGTATAAATATGCTTCATATCACAGCCAAAAATACTGTAGTCTTTAAAACGTTCGAAATCCAACCCTTCCCCCCTTTTCGAGAGCTTAATGCCATTATTTCAAGCCCTATTTTCCCCGGTTAAGAGCAGGCGATTAAATTTATCCATTTATCACTTAATAAATAGGTAAAAATAACAATTTTTTCTAGCATTGTGACGTCATTCCTTTAAACATCTCATTTAATCAGTTCATATTTTAAACTATTTAAATATCGTCTACACTGTTTTAATATATTTTATCACTGAACTTAGATATTACGTAAATGATTTTCTTTTATATTTGACTTAAATAATAGATTAGGTACATACAGGATAGTTTTAAATTTAATCATCGATTATTTTTTGTTGCAACGAAACTTTTACCACCGGTATAAACAATTTCTTTTCATATAAGTCTAGGAATCTATTTCACGGACTGATAAATATCTAACTTTTAATTTATATATATTTGGAAATTAAGAAGTTTGTTCTTTTGTGTCTTTGTTTATTATACATAACCACACGGTTTGACTAAATGAATTCAATGTGATTCTAAACTACATTACAGAATCGGGAGACTCTAGAGGAGTATGACGATAAATAAATTGAGAGTGAACCAGATAGTTCTCAGCCAGAAAACAAACCATTTTTTACCTGCCTCATTAGATACTTAACAGTTCTTGAATAGTAAAAATTTTACTAATCCCGTCATATGATGGGCTATATGCTAGTTTTTAATAATCAGGTAACAATGCACCCTTTAAATTTTGTCTAACATCAAATAATTCACTTTTATTTTAATTGTTTAGCCATCATCAAAACTATTGATTGCAAAAAAATATATAAATTAAAACTTAAATTAAAACTAAAATTAAAACTAAAATTAAAACTAAAATTAAAACTAAAATTAAAACTAAATATAATTAATGCAAAATTAAATCAAAAATTAATATAAGCAATACACTCTTAATTGCCAAAACTGAATATAACCAATGAACCCGTAAATCAAGATTGAATTTATCCAATTCACGCTTAAATATCAAAACTGAATACAAACATTGAACACATAAATCAAAACTAAATATGACCAACGAGAAATTTTAATATTTTCTAAATTTATTTTGTAACAGTAGAAAAGAAAAAAATAAGAAGGACAGTACTTTATATTATTTTATTTTGAGCCTTGATTTGTGATTCCTCATGGCTTTTGTATTGCAGTATTTACAGTCTATTATCGTAAATACTGCTCTTCGGTACTGAAATTCGCCGGTTCAAATCCAGCTTCTGGCATGGAAATGTATAATATTGTCTAAATTTCAAGCTATAATTTTTAAAATATATTTTTTATGTAAATTAGGTATGTTTATAATTCATTACAATACTAAAATTAATCAATATACAGTAAACTATCAAGTATGCTACTGTGCAATTCCATATTCATTTTGAAATGTAAAAAAAATAATATAATTGTTAAAAATTAAGTTTATAGCACTAATTTAATATGGGTGATTTCATGCATTGTTAATTTTCTGAAGACCTGAAT
>CM063508.1:174696988-174729488 GCA_032207245.1 Pardosa pseudoannulata | reverse complement strand
GTGAAAGAAATTGTTAGAATATATAAGGGTCAAGTAAAAACAGTCCAGATATTTAAATATTGAGCTCCGCCCTCACCATCCTATCAATAATGAATTTAGTATAGAATAAGTGGTTTGGAGCGCTACGGTCTACTTTTTGCAACACGAGGGCTAATGAGACCGGGACCTACTGCTTAAAGCCTATTCCGAACGGCTACGAACATCCATGCCATTGTGGGATTCGAACCCACGAACTCCGGTTCCGAAGGCCAGCACCCTAACCATTCGGCCATCGTTCGGCCCTATCAATAATGAATTTAGTATAGAATAAGAGGGAGAATAAGGCATAAAATAATAGCATTAAAAGTTCGAAAAGGGGGGGATGACGTGGTTTTCGAACTCGCTTTGAATTTTGCTAACCTTAACATAAAAAATCCAATATGGATGCTGTATCCATTCCAGGTACAACCGCTTCATAAATTCGTGGACAGACGGACAGACAACTTAGGCTATTATTATATAGGGGATTCTAGCCTTCGTAACAAATTAGGAGGGGATACTAGAAACTAGTGTTTTTATTGATTGAAACTGTTAATCCATAATTCATTGCTTAAAAAAATATTGAAATAATTGTGATTTTTTTGTTTTTTTAAATAAATAGTTTGCATTAAATGAATATTTAACTTGTTTTTTAATTTTACATCTTATTTAGTTTGCACTATCCAATTACAGAATAATGGAATGTATTTAGATTAAAATTTATATATTTAAATTTTAGGTAATCAGTCTGTAGAATATACTCGATAGATAAGATGTTACTTCTTACAACAAACTATTCTATGTATATTACAAGAAACATAAAAACAACAATTAAATTTAGTATTCAGAAAAAAATTAAAGAAATCCGATTTAAATCAAAAAATTCTGATTTAAATCAAATAAATCTGATTTTTTTATTTTTTTAAAAAAATCAGGATTTTTTCCAACCTTGGAGTCCCCAAAAATATTCTTAAGTGATTATGGATTTCATTATGAGCACAACTTTCTTTTGCCAGAAATTCAGCAATGATTATTTCTTTGAGCTTCAGATGCATTGCTCTAATAAATCATTTTAAAAATACAATACTATATGATTATAATAATGTTATTTTTACAATACCGTAATAAATAGTTCATTATAAGTGTAATAAATAAAATTTAGAGCAATTGCGGTATTTCCTTTTGATTCACTCTCGTATTTTGTGTCAACGCCTCTTATCGGTGACTTTTTAAACTTCAACATTTTTTGCTATAAAATATTATCTTATCCTAGTCAGAATATATTGAATAAAGAAACAAATGAGTTTCACAATTACTTGTAATCGTTTGTTTGTTTTTGATAAATTCTTAAAGTGTTAATCAATGATCTATCACTCATTCTATCCCTCCCTCTCTCTTTCATTTACAATTTAAGTCACTGAAACTGTAATGAAAAAGGATTCAGATGAAATATAAAGTAAAACTTTTTAAAGCACAATACAGAAAGGGAAACTTTACGAGTAAATATTCTGTATCATTCCGCAACCCCAATCTTGGATCATCTCAAAAATTCGAAATAGAGTTTTCAGAATCTTTTCATGTTCGCAATGTCTTGTAGACATTTGATCCCGTCCGAGCCCAAGTTTTCTATCGAGCCGTGGTACCTTGGTCGGTAGAGATATTGATCTCATATCCGAAGAGTTGTGGGTTCCAGGCCCAAGTCGGACAAAAATCAGATCTGTTCATTAATGGCGGCTGGAGAACGTAAAATAGGTTCATGGCCGCGATGTCAACCAAGTTCTCAAAAGAAAACTCTGGAGCTGTCAAGACAAGCCTGGTGTGTTTTCTACTTGATCCTTGCTTCTAAATTATGAAAACTCATAGGGAGCAATGTGACTCGCACCTGTAGCATTACTTAAGCTACGCGTACTCTCGTATTCGAGTACTACGTAATGAATAACAGCTCCACAGGCCTTTTTGGCACAGAGACCTTTATTGTCAACTTCATTGAAAAACAATGCATACGCATTTGACATTTTGGAACATATACATAAAAGCCCATGTACCGTTTCCTCTCTATCCTTCTGGCTTTTTGTCTAAGAAAAAAAATTTGATTTCTAAGTTTTTCAGTTTTACAACTTTATTTTTATTTAAAATTGCCCATTAGTTCAGTAAATAAAAAAATCGTAAAATCTATCCACATACATTCTGCTCCGAATTTTGATTTCTTAAAAAAACTTTTTGTCGTCCCGTCTGAATGTTTGGTAATATGAATAAAACAAATTGAAACTATTACATAAAAATTCTTTCAATAATTCTGTATTATGCGTAAGCGCGCATTTCTTTAATAGCATAGTCATACAATGGGATGACCCACTTTTCTGCCTGCGAAGGACAGTTGGGCCTTTAAATGCCTCTTTTTTCCCTTTTGCGGTTCATCGCATTAACGTTTGCTTCTTATGTAAAAACAGAAAGGGAAAAAAAGCAATTATCCTTTTCTTAGAATGAATGAAAAAAATCAAGACTGTTCTTTCTTAGACTTTCTTGTATAATCCAACTTGAGAACATATCTTCGGCGTTCCAGAAAAAATCCCTCAATCCAAAATTACTAATTATCTTATTAAAATTTGTGGGTCTTTTTAACCCCTTGCCTGTTTTGAATGTACACCGTACGGGCACGGTTACCGTGCCTTTAATGATTTGCCCGTATGGCGTACGGGCAATCTGATTTCTTTGTCGGTCTCACTATTTTGGCAGTATCTTTTGTATTTTTAACTCCAAATTAGTCTTGTATATGTCCAGAAAATGTGAGTTTCCGCAGTGTGCTCTTTTGGTTTTAAAAGCGCTGTGTTTCTGATAGGTTTAGCATTACTCCGCGAGTTGTTATCTTTGGGTTTTTGGCTTGAATTTTTGAGAGACTGACCGAGAGAGACATTTTTTCCACCTACAGAAAATATAACTAAGACCTGCAAACCAGTGCTATGTGTGTTCTATATGTGACTAGGTATTTTTGTTCGGCCTGTGTAGTTAGACTCTTCCCTCTTTCAACATTTTTATCGCACTAAATGTGATCTTTGTAAAAGCACGTTAAATAAAGGTGCTTGTAGAATTTGAATTACCGAAAATAATTGTGTAGTAATTATAATCGAAAATATGTGTCTTTTTTACATGCACAACTGTAAATGTAACTTCCCTGTCTGGCATTCATGAGAGACAAAAGACAACTTCCAGGGAAAACATTATTTTATTTCCTGTAAAAAAGTTGTTATACATGCTTAAATTACTTAGAAATATTACTTTTAATGACATTTTCCAGCTTAAAAATGTAAAAAAAAACAATAACAGGCAATAAAATATTGTGACATTTTTTGGATCGAACTCGTGAAGAAAATGAAACTGTTAAGGGCTTAACACATTAATTCCCGCATCACTTCTGCCGAATATATATTAATGAATACGTTTGGCTTGGAGTGCTACGGTCTACTTTTTGCAACAAGAAGGCTAATGACACCGGGACCTACAGCTTAAAGCCGATCCCGAACGGCTACGAACATCCATGCCAGTGTGGGATTCGAACCCACGAACTCCGGTACCGAAGGCCAGCACCCTAACCAATCGGCCATCGTTCAGCAGATAAATATGTTAAATTTGAATTGTTATGTACTACTGGAAAAATTTCCTGGATCTTTAGAAAGCACTTTTGCAGTCTATTTAAATTTCAGTAAGTTTGGATTTATAAAACATCTATATATTTGGTAATATTTGGTGATATATCTTTGGACTCTTCTAACGTAAAGTATCTAAAGGCAAATATTCAAAAAAAAATCAAGGTGCCTGTATAAATAAAAAAATATGGAACACAAGACATAAATAAGTTACTTTTTATCTTCAAATGACCCCGCCTTTACGTCAAGCAACTTTTTTTTAGTAACTTTTTTTATAATAAGATACAGAAAACGTAAAACTTAAACACAATTATCTCGACGTCAAGATGAGAGCAGGAAGTTGTGCGTACATGGCAAGGGATGTTTGGTTTGGTTTGGAGTGTTACGGTCTACATTTTGCAACACGAGGGCTAATGAGACCGGGACCTACAGCTTAAGGCCGATTCCGAACGGCTACGAACATTCATGGCATAGCGGGATTCGAACCCACGAACTCCGGTACTGAAAGCTAGCACCTTAACCAATCGGCCATCGTTCGGCCATGGCGAGAGAGGAGAAGAGCAGGTAGAACATCAGTCCGCCGGTTTTATACGGTAAAGATAGGCGTTCCCTGGAAAGCCGATCACGTGTCCGTAGGGACAGACAGTTGCAGTTGCAGTGGCTTTTGCCTACTCGTGGCTCTACCGAAACGTCGGTTGCTGACGTCTGTGCGGTTAGCGAAAACCACCACAACGTCAAGCAACTGAATAAATTGACTGAGAAAAAGAAGAAAATAGCATAAATGAAATAAGAATGTATGAAATTTGTCAACTAAAATATCTGAAATTAATCTGAGGTAAATCTTGACCTGGGATCTCTTTGCCTTAACTAAAACCTCCCCTGTGTCAAGCTGAAATCCTGTCCAAATTGCCATCCTGATTGCGAAACCATTTCTTATGGCATAGCAAACAGACCGATAAACCTACATGCACACAGAATACATGGAGAGTTACATTACAGCATACATGGAGACTTACATACATGGAGACTTACATTCAAACACGTTGTTATTCTCAGTCATCTTAACTATGAAATTATTAGGGACTTAATTTCGTTAGCCTTTAATCAATCTGATTATAAATTTCCTATCTTATTAGCAGTATATTTACGTGGCACTCAAGGTAAAATATTAATAATTTTAAAGTCACTCAATTATCGTTTCAAAAGAAGAATTGCTGAAAATATTACATACACGTTCCTATTATGTATAATATTATTTTAATTATAGTTGACCTTTCATCCCTTACAGTAAAAGCTTAGGCCTTACTCTAACCATCGTTGGAAATACATATTATATTAACTAGCATACAACCCATCATATGACGGGATTAGTAAAATTTTTAATATTCCAGAACTGTGTAAGTACCCAATGAAACAAGTAAAAAATTATTTGTTTTTTGGCTGAGAATTATCTGGTTCACTCTCAATAATTTATTTGTCGTCATACTCCTCTAGAGTCTCCCGATCCTGTAATGCAGTTTAGAATCACATTGAATTCATTTAGTCAAACCCTGTTGTTATGTATAATAAACAAACACACAAAAGAACAAACTTCTTAATTTCCAAATATATATAAATTAAAAGTTAGATATTTATCAGTCCGTGAAATAGACTCCTATACTTATATGAAAAGAATTTATTGTTAATACCGGTGATAAAATTTTCATTGCAACAAAAAATAATCGATGATTCAATTTAAAATGATCGCTTATGTACCTAATCTATTATTTAATCCAAATGTAAAAGAATATCATTTAAGTAATATCTAAGTTCAGTGATAAAATATGTTAAAATAGTGTAAACGATATTTAAATAGTTTAAAATATGAAATGATTAAATGAGATATTTAAAGGAATGACGTCCCACTGCTAGAAGAAATTGTTATTTTTACCTGTTTATTAAGTGATAAATGGATAAATTTAATCGCCTGCTCTTAACCGGGGAAATTAGGGCTTGAAATAATGGCATTAAACTCTCGAAAAAGGGGAAGGGTTGGATTTCGAACATTTTAAAGACGACAGTATTTTTGGCTGTGATAATCAGATCGATCGTTTAGGAGAAGATAAACTTTATTCGCTTTGAATGGATGCCTCTATCCATTCCAGGTCCAACCGCTTCATAAATTGGATGACAGACGGACAGATAACATAGGCTATTATTATATAGGGGATAGTTATATATCATTTTTCCTGTTAAAATGTGTATAACAGTTAATTTAATTTTAAGGAGGACATGCTTTCCTTTTACAAATAATATTCATTTAAACTAATTTATATTATTTCGTCAATATGGGAATATTGGCAAAAATAACTGAAGGACTTGACTAAAATTTACTCATCTTATTCCTGGTGTTTCTCATTTTGTCGCCAAACACAGCGCCCTACCTGTTAAGTCATCGTTCTACGAATTCTGTTTTCAAAATGTGTTCCAACATTTATAGATTGACAACGTCATACTACACGTATTTAAAATATTTTCACTAATTTATGAATATCTAAAACGACAATATACATCAAATTACAGAAATCGTTCTATGAATTCTGTTTTCAAAATGTGTTCGAACATTTACAGATTGCAAACGGCATGCTACATATATTCAATATATTTTCACTAATTTATGAAAATCTAAAAACGACAACATACATCGAATTACAAAAATCGAATTTTTCTTTCGTAAGATTTCGATTCTTTTCCTCTATTCTTCGTAAACACGAAAGTAGAAAAAAAGAATATGCAGGTGCAGAATCTTCTTCGGTTCCTGGAAACGGTCAGACAGATCTAAAATGAAATTGGAAATAATTCCTTCCTGCAGTCGACGTTAACCGGAAGCGATGCTGCACTTCCGGGCGTTTTCCGTTAATCTTATATAAAAGCTCTTCGTCAGATCTTTTCCGGAGGAGGTGGAAAGATTAGGGGAAATTCTGCGGGAGAAAACCTTTGTCTCTGCGAAGAAATGTGTTAAGAAAAATGATAAAAATTTTACACAGTAATCACTGGCACATTTTTCTTCCTTATCTCCTACCATTCTTCTGTCTATTATATTCGTAATTCTTTTTGAGAGAAATCTAATGTATTTAAGATATGAAACTTTTTCTGGTTGTATATATGGAGATGTATGTATGAAATATATTCAAAAATTACTACCAGTTAAGTTCTTCAATATTCTTCATTTTCCTAATTTTCTATTCATACTTCATTTTCTAATTTTCCTAATTATCCATTTTCGATTTTCCTTATCTGTTGTTGTTGCTAATACCACTTAGACGGGCAAAGCATGTGATCCAGAAGCTACTCTAATTAAGACTAAGGGATGCACCTTTCGTTTTAAAAAGTGCCGCTAGGTTGAAAAAATGACTTTACTTATTTAAAAGCAGCGATTCAATCAGAAGACCCCAGGCTTGGACTTGGTAACTTGGTTTGGTAACTTGGAGAACATTTGATGACTTGCCTATTTTACGTTACCCAGCCTCCAGTAATAATCACGTCGAACTCTCAACCCTCCAGATACAAGGTAGTTGCCTTAGTCGACTCAGCTACCGCCACCCAAAAGAAATCAACGGCATAAATCAGTGAGATTTCATTCCTTCCACATTTTTAAAACTAAAGTCTGGATTCATAATTGCTACGCGTGGTCTTTTTGATCCTATTTTGTGCTGCCAATTTTTCAAGCAAAAATAGCAGATCCTTACAATCTTTATTTCGCTGTATGCAGTAATATCATTACGAATGTATTAACAAGGGATAAAAGAATCACGGAAACAAGTCCCACTCTCATGTGAAATTTTTCACGTGATTATCGAACTTTTCTGGTTGGTATTTCCACAAATCATCAGGATACACTGTCGACTCTTGCCTGTGTCAGACATATCCTTCATTTCATCGACTTAAAATGGAAATAAAAGATTGATGATAAGTACCTGCCTGGTGGTCTTAGTATTCCAAAGCGTTGCCTTCTACGAGATGACTACAGTAAAGTTTACCCTGAAAAATAATCCTTGGCAACTAAAAAATCTGTTCTATATACCGTGTGATCAATAAAGATTGCTTTTTATACCAATTACATATATATTAATAATGTACTAAAAATTTGTCCTATTAATTAATTAAATTAATTTCCTCAATTTTATTTCCAAATCGGGATGAAACCATAGACTTATTTACTGCCCTTCTCAACAACAAAATCCTTAATTCGTAAGTTTTTCAATGTTTTAATACGTTTCTCATGACATCTTAGAGATTCATTTGGATCTCAACTCCATTTTAACCATGTTTTCGGATCACCTAGCTTTTTTTTAAGTATCCAAAAATACTGAGCGAAGTTAATTTTCATGTAGGATAGCGTAATTTCACTGCCTGTGAAAACTGTATAACTGTAAACATTTTGATGGCAGATCTGATGCTATAAAGATGTATGGACAAAGCGATCCAGATTCGAAATTTGCAGAATAAAATGAAATTTCAAAGAACTTCTTGCCTTGACTAGTCCTTTAGCTTTGCGCTTGAATATAATAAAAGACTAAATTTATTTAGCCTTGAACTTATTTAATTTAATTCTTCACTAAATTTATTTAGTGGAATTAAACGATGGACCTTAGACTGCCTTAACATGCCCAATCTAGCCCCGTCAAACGAAATAGGGGCTGGTTAATTCCAGCAATTTGTGGTTCATTGTAATTTATGGTTCATAAATTACATGTCTAAAATTTAGACATGCCATACATATGTGTGTATACATATAAATATACACATATATAAATCTGCGTGTATACATTTAAGAATCAGACGAAAAGCAGATATATGAGCCTAAAAGCATGTGTAGGAATCTAATGGAAAGCCCCTAAGACGTTCACTCAACAGACTATAATATGAGCTCTATCTAGTAATTCGAGAAAATAAAGGTTTCTACAAGGATTTATTGCTAAATTAAGACCGAAGACCCGAAATTGTTCTCCTAGGTCAAAAACGTTTGGGAACTGGTGAATTCCTAAGTGTTCCTGTTTTTATGTCTTTTTTTAATCCGAGCTCTGAAGTGGCCACTTATAATTGCAGTCACGTGTTAGTAGAGAGGTTGGGGAAATTGTGTATCTAGACCTCCTAGTGATGACTTCAAACTCTAGAACGAACACAGAAACGGATGTCAAGCTGCAAGAGATAATTCAAAGTTTTTATTTGTTGATTTTTAGAGTTTTAGATGTTTTATGTATTTTAGGAAATTACTGCTTGTTATTAACTTTCTTAGTGCATAATGTACCATGTTAAGGAAATTTCGCGACGACAACCAAGAGAAGGGAAGAATCTCATGACTTCAGGAGAAATAATGATTTCCAATGAATATTGCTTGCTGAGATATCTGTGACATCCTTCATATGTATCACCAGCCTCGAGCATCTTTATTCTTTCTGATTTGCAGTTAGTGCAATATGGTCTATAAATTGAATTTCGGCAAGGTGTGATGCATCGCAGCTACTCAAACGACACTCATTTTGTGCATTTGCTGGTATCTTGTAATATTTATCAATGAATTCTTCCAAACAAAAATAAAACTCAAAAGAAGAAACAATTTCAAAGCGTCTTAAATTTTTGAAAGAATTAAAATGTAACAGAACACTTGTAACGCGTTGCTGCCGCCCAGCATGAACACACTAGATGTGTTGCAAACGCCGAGAAAGTTAAAAATCTAAGATATAATTTATACTACTTCCCTTTAGTAAAAAAAAAAGTTGTAAATGAATAATTTAAGTGTAACCTCCTCTCCAAAAATAGATGACGCAAATAAAGTTCCTCATTAACAAAATCATTTCTTTATGAGAAAGAAAAAGTTTCCTCAGTTCTGCAGAAAGATGGCCGATTGGTTAGGGTGCTGGCCTTCGGTACCAGAGTTCGTGGATTCGAATCCCGCTGTGGCATGGATGTTCGTAGGTGTTCGGTATCAGATTTAAGCTGTAGGTCCCGGTCTCATTAGCCCTCGTGTTGTAAAAAAGTAGTCCGTAGTACTTCAAACCAAACCAAACCAAGCTTAGTTCTGGTATTAATGCTTCGTAAGCAAAGAAAATATTCATTTCTGCAAGGCTTTAAAAAATCTATCATATTACACTCTCTCCCCATCCCAGGATAACTTTTGGAGTACTTAAGGTTTGGTTTGGTTTGGAGTGCTACGGTCTACTTTTTGCAACACGAGGGCTAATGGAATACTTAAGGAGACTCATCAACTCCAAACCTTCAAAAATCATTTTTTTAAACATTTTTAAATTTTCTGAACATTTTTGAATCACTTGAAACAAACTCTATCGAAGTATTCGAATTAGAACCTGTAAAACAATAAATCTTTGCGTTTATTATCATAGATTTAAATGAACTATAAAAACTTTTAAGGAAAATAATGTTTTTCATTTTCGCGCACTGCAAATAAAGCAACCACTGTACATATTTATTTCAAATTTTTACAGTATTATAGGCTTGCGATGGAACTCTATTTACTTTTTGTTTACATCGTTGTTGGTTATATCGTTGTTGTTTAGTAATTAGTACATTTAAAATGAAATTTTAAAACTATTTTAGCCTTTTTGAAAATTTAATCCCCTGGTGTAATTATCTAATACTTTATTCAAATTTAAACAGAGGAGAATTATACCCAATAATTACTATTATTATATTGTTTTATATAATGATATATAATAATATTGTTTGCAAAAAGAGTAAAATATATTAATGAAATTCAGTTTGTGTTGTTGTAAGTATGCGCACAGTGTGTCAATTTTGACATAAGCTCTCGTTTTTCACTTTATATAAAAAGTTCTCTTTTTTAGAAACAAATGAAGTTCAGCAAAACTAATTAAATACAAATAACGAACAAATGCTAAAAATTCCATTTATTTACGATAATAATTAAGAGATATTTTTCCTACGCAGCAGACAATACAAACATTATCCTAATGCCTTAACAAGGCTGCGAACCTGTTAGTCATTTAGCACCACCCGAGGAGAATGTGTAGCTTAAGGTATGCTACGGCCGCAAGTAACACTACCCCCGCTGGGTCCTCGTAATTTAGAAGCAGGTACCAAACAGTAAAACCCAGGCTTGTCCTGCCACCCCTGATGTATCCTCTGAGAACTTGGAGGACTGTGAGACCACGAGCATATTTTATGTACACCAGTCACCTTTAGAAAACACGGCGGATCTCGGACTCCGAACCCGCAACCTTTCAGTTAAGAGAATGCTGACTTTGCCGACATAGCTACCACGGCTGGATTAGTAAAATATATGATAAGGTGAAAAATAAAAAATAAAAAATTTCATTTACAGTTGCTTACCCCTTTAGAAAACAGTGGTTTCACAACAAAACCACCTATTAAACATCTTTTTGTTAAACTTTACTTTTTCGAATACTTTACTTTAACTTTTTATAATTATTTATGGCTCCAATCTCATACTTCTGCGAAATATGGAAGCCGATAATGTAGCATCAAGAGCTTCTGCAATTAAATAAAAACTTTTTGGAGACATGAAGGATTTTTCGATTTTTTTTATATTTTTGACATTTTAAATTTACTACAGATGATAGCTCTACATTTAATTATTTTTTTCTTTTGAAATATATGTATTTAAACTTTCTGTACCTGAGAAGTCAGTAATTCAATTTATCTGACTTATGACCCCAAATAAAAGTATCTATACAAACAATACTTATAAACTCTTAACCTATTTATTTATTATACTATTTCTTATTGTTCTTCCAATATAGTTAAACTTTTAAAAAGCATAATGTTCACGCCGTACAAGGGGAAGAGTTTTTCAGCTAAACCACTCCTCAAACCCTTCTAAGTAATGCAAAGAAAACATATATATTTTACATTTATAAGGTTCATATGTAACATTTATAAACTAATTACATAATATTCCAATGAATTTATTTTGGTGAACTTTAAAGGATTTAAGGTGATGTACTTAATCCCACTTCGAATGTTTGCAAAACAAAAATGGAAAAACTACAATAGGATTCTACCTAAAGAATTGAGTAACAAATAACAGCACAGTTGATTCATAGACAATTTCTATAAAGGGAAATATTTAAAAGTTTACATTTAATTTCTTACTTTTGAATACTTTTATGAAAATCTTTCTAAAGACATTGCCCGTTGTATTTCCGTAATTACATCAAAGTAAGTTAAAAAGTTTTACTTATAAATGTCACTTTTTCTTGTTGTATCTAAATCAAAGATCTAAAAAAGATTAATTTATAGGATGGTCCTTTAATTTTAAATTTGCTCAAAATTTTTAACCACTTAGCAGTTATGCCCGTACTTCATACATGTAACGCTATCTGTGCAGAAAGTGCATGATATGCGGGTTTTACATTTTGAAAGCTCACATTTCAGATTTCAATCCTAGTTCATTCTGATTTACTTTTTGATTCAGATCTAACTAGAATGTACAGTAGTTAACACATTGTGCCTTCCAACCCATGTGTTTTTGGGTTTGATTCCAGAGTATGATTTGGTTATATTTGTGTGTTGGCCTAGAGAGCGATGTTGCCCTACCTATATGGTACTCCCACAATATAAAAGGGCAACAAATCAGCAGATTGTAGGTAAAATGCTAATAAAAGCAAGTTAACAACATTTTTAAAAAATATATTCATAGATCGTATTATTAATCCGTAGAATATCTTTACTTAGTTTTTGGACTGATAAAAGATGTTTACACAGGTCATGTCCATATGTAATGTTTTTGTAACATTGGAAAAATATAATTATCTGGAGAGCCGTTTTTCAATTTTCTTAAATTTATAATTAATTAAAAACTATATCAAATGAAAACAAACTTTTTGGACTGGTAAGTGGTAATAATATTATCCAACAACGTGTATTGAGTAGTTAATGAATTTCGAATTTGAATAATCACGAATCTTGAACTTTGGGTTTTAGAGAATTATTTTAAGTTGATTAATAACCGTAAATGTTCAACAGTAATGAAGAATCAAATCAGGTAACTGCTTACCCTTTGTTTATTCTTGGAATTTGTATGAAGAATCGGTAGACATCGAATTATGGATGAAAACAGAGGGCAACTGTTGAACACACTTCTTTTTATTATACAACACATCACGATTCAAAAATACAACCCGAATCGAATCAGACTAGTCTATCACGCATATAGTTTGGTTTAATACAATCGCTGAATAGCGCCATCTAGGATTCGGTGGCGAAATTAATCTAACACAGCGTCATATACTTTCAAGTGCCACCCAAACTGTACAGTAGTCAGTATATTATGCTTCCCCCTGATAGGTTTGGTTTCGATTCCCAAATAAGGCTTGGATGTATTTGTGCTGTCTCCTCGTAGGGAGGAATCTGCGACTGTCTCGATCGTGTTTCCATAATAAAATTGTCTTCATCAAACCTCCTAACAAATTATACCTTCAAGTGTTAAATTTCGAAAGAATATAAAGTGCAACAACTTCGCCTGTATATGCTAGCATTAAAGAATACTTCATAATTGTCCTGAGGTACGTAATGGAGTAAAAAATAATGCTCACCCCCCCTCCCGCATTAGTCGATGCAATTATCATTATCATCCGAAGAAGCTGTAAGTCGACGCAAAAGCGCAGTCTGAGCTTTTCTCTAGAAGTTTTCTCACAGAAGGTGGTAGTTCACAGGATTCTCCAAAAATTCTCCTTTTTTTCGCATTTATGCCATCAATTCAAGACACGATAAAAAAATACTTGTACGAAGCTGCTCCGTCTTTTTTTATATTTTGATGACTTACTCTCGATACGATGGCTCTTAATTTTTCCTCGATATTGTTAGATGGGTTACTTAAAGGTGCACTCTACAAAAAAGATGTACTTTGAGATTTTAAATTACAAAAAATTAGTCTTTAGAAGTTTCCTTCTTTTAAAGATTTGTTTTAAATATAATTGTGATCAGTTTTCTTTCTATCAACAAAACATGACAACAAACAATGTTTGTGATTATTTTCAAAAAAATTTAGAAAAAATTCGTTATTGAGTAGAAAAATTTTGAACAATATTGTTCATCCACGTGCATCTTTTTTGCATAAAATAAATGCTTACAGTTATAATTAAACTAACCTAAAACACTTAAATATATTTCTTCTTATGTTTAACCACCGCATATGTTAACCGAATGAGTAAGGTGCTTCTCTTCAGTAACAAAATTCGGGGGTTCGAATCTCATTGTAAACAGGGAGGGTTGTAGCCATTCTAAATAGGGTTCATGTTATAGGTCCTGATTTCATTAGTCCTCGTATTACAAAACATCGATCTCAGAGCTTCAAATTGAACCAAACTGAATCTTGTGTTTAGCTGTACTAATCTCTAACTCCCTCTTAGAGAGTTTCCCACAAAGTAACAATGACAATGAAAGTACATTAAGTTATTTTATTCCTAAATTACTACACACAGTATGGAAACACTTGAGGTTTTTGCTACCAAGATGTATAAAAGAAAAATTTTCGGTATTTCAAAATCGGAATTAATGTTCTGAATTCATTTGTGCTAACAAAATATCGCTTAACTTTTCTCCTTGTTCCATCACAAAGACTTTTCTTCCTAGAAGCTATTTAGTTTTTGTATCATAACCTCGAGATTAACTTCTTTCTTTCCCTACTATATTAACTTTTTTCTATTATTTCTGTATTTCTATACAATTATCTCAATTCAGCTGTTCGCAACTTCTTAATATAAAACACTTCTTCAATTCCTTAACCTTTTGGGAATAGTTTGATAAAAACTCAGACTTTTCCAGCTTATGTCACAGCTGTAGATCGGGATAAAAATGAATTTCATTTTTTATTTTTTGGACGCAATCTTAATTGTTAATTGAAACTAACCAGATTGTTATAAAATTAAAATTTTAAGATAACCAGAGTTCGTGTTTGTCCAAAAAATTTAAGAATAAGTCATTAGTTCTTAAATTTTAATAAAAGCAATGATTTTCTTATGCATTTAATAATGAATTATATTTATCGAAAGTTTGAGTGTATCATAAGAAAAAAATGTATTACATTCTTAAGTGCAGATTTTTGTTTATGATGACCTAACCGAAATTTCTTTAGTGCATTAGCAGGTTAAAGTTGCTATGGGAAGATCAGGACTGTCATCAATGATGAGGATCTCTATCTTCAGTGCGTTCTAAAATAGTCAGTGGGAGGAGAAATAACAGATGACATTTAAGTATCAGTAATATTTCAGTAAGCCCATGTTAAGGTAACTAATCGGAATTTTTCACCACCGCATACGATAGCTACGCCAACCATCTCCCGGACTTGTGCCATATTTCATGCCTTTTGCAGAGCACACTTTGGCGATTTGTAAAACTTAATTTATGGATGACACATTTATTACTACATTTACCGTAAAAAGTGTGTCTCTAAGCTCATACTCCTGTGGCTGCTAACAGAACTAAACTCAGAGATCTGACACAACTGTCTAACACCGCACAGTTACTCATCGGTCAAATATCGGTCTTGCCTAACGGTTATTAAATTGGATGATATGGTATTTATTGTAAAGTAAAAGATTCCTACTTCATTAAAACCCCTCCCACAATCTTGAGATCACACACTGAGACATATTTGGAATTCGAGACACTTTGGTTTAAAATCGATCAGATCTCAGTATTTCTTTTTCAAAGATGTTCACTTTGTGTCATTGTCATATATGTTTTTGTCGTCATTATGTCATATATGTCTGTCTATTTCTTCGTCACTTAACAATACTTCTTGTCACAAGAATTTTCCAACACCAGAGTACCGATGTACTTTCCCAGAATGGTCAGCACCTGCATACACAGATGTGGAATAACTTTCCAAGAAGAATTTAGGTGCACGCCCAGATGGGGTACAGATGTGGAAAGATTTCACGAACAAGTGATTGGCAAAGAAAAAAAAGGGGCTTTAAAACTGAGGTGATGAGTTGTGAAAGAGAGTGAAAAAAAGGAGTCGAAGTCGGTATTTAAGAGTGGCTGGACATCAAAGTCCGGTGCCTGCACACCCGCACCGACGTAAAACCCTATCCTGCTCCCCTGTAATTACTGAAGGTACACTTAATAATTATTCATAATCATTACCTTGGGTCTCAGAATCTTTTTATTAAGGAATAACGTATAAAAACAAAAAGAAAATTGATTATTGAATTATTGTATAATGATAAACATCGAGTAATGAATGTTACACATATTAATCCAGAAAATGTCTGTAAATAATTAGTGTGCATAATAAATGTTTTAGTTCAAAATATAAGGTACCATATTTTTACTGTGTTTCCCCTTTGAGGGTGAACACTGGTGTTAGTGTTGTAAGTACATTACAACAACCAGCTTGATCCTTTTTCTTCCTCATTCCAATGTATGTAGATGATTTGCACGTCTGCGTCGACTGTAACCCTAAATAGGCAAAACATCTAAGTACATTGAAAACAGCCGTACAGTACAACAAATGAGTCGAAACCAATATTGCGACATCGAAACATACAGCATCAGGGCTCCCTCTTCATAATGAACTCTGAACGCTAGGAAGGAGACAAGGAACATAATACGCTTGTGCTAATGTTCTTCTAACGTAATAAAATCTGTTTGATCGGAAAAATGCAAACAATGATTCTTCTAAGAGTATGGAATTATCCGATTGCTTCTATGTTCACATTTTAAGGTCGTATCACCATTGCCATCGTTTTAAGGTTTTAGATGCCACCAATAGTTTGGGCATAGTTTCTCTAAAGAATATTTTCTGTAGTTCCTGATAACAGTTTGTGTCAATACACCTTCCCATAAATGTGTGCCTAACACGTATTATCTGAGATGCTGATGTTTTATGTTATTTAGGATGCTACTGTATTGCGATTTGGGGTCAAAATTTACTTCAAAATTTGTTTTTTACTAGTAAACTTCGACTTTTGACCACTCTTGTTATATATCAGATATAACCCTGTGGTTACCAGATGTGGTACTTGTCCTAACACTAACAAGGGTGCACATTTTCGTTACTGAAGCTCCAAGTATCAGAATTATTTCGAAATCTGTGAGATCAACTATAATAAAATTTTAATGCATTTTTTAAGAACTAGACCAAAGTAGTAATAGCGTTCTGGTATGAAATACAATAATGAGTTTACAATTTCCATCACACTCACCGCTTAGATTTCGAAAGGAGCCTGCCTGCTTGTTGAAACCTGTCTTTCCAGGACTAAACTTATTCTTCCTAGTTCGTGGTACTCTTAAACTGTGAAGAAGTAAAGTATACGAAGTATTTCCTTTGACGGAATGCTTATATTATTTTGTCTATATATATATATGTGTATGTGTGAGAGCTCACGTATTTTTTCTTCACTTTTTTATTGGTATTACATCCCAGGGTGAGCCTTAGCCTACAGCACAAAGTTTCTCCAGACATCTCTAACCTGGACTTTAATTTTTCAGTTGTAGTTTTGAGGTCCATCTAGACATTATCCATCTATCTTTTCTTGGGCCTACCTCGTGACCTATTGCACATGGTTCTACAATATAAGATCATAACCACTCGGGTGTCAGGTTATCTCTCAGTGAGCTCAAGCCATGACAGCTTCTGTACCTTGATGATTTTTTCTGTTTTTATATTTAATAAAAGACTCTAGTTCCTCATTAATTCTTATTCTCCAATTACTACTTAACTGTATCGTGCCATAACTTTTTCTAATTATTTTTCACTCAATAATTTGTAAATTATTTACATCTCTTTATGTCACAGTCCAAGTCTCACATCCCTAAGTTACCACCGGACAGATAGTAGTTATGTAAATTTCGATCGCTTTCAAGATGTATAACATATAAAATTCCCGGTATTATTGCAATTATTTTTTTATAATTTCACGGGAACGTTTTCTTTTATTTTGTAGGTTATTCGTAAATAAAATTATATAACAGGATTGTTCAGTAACATAAGATAAAAATAACTAAACCAATCAAGAAAACTGAAACCTCTCAATGGACCATGACTTGGAATTTCACCAAAAACTAAATCTGTAAAAACTTACGTTGACGCCATCAATAAATCAATTCCAATTTTCTTTGTTCTAACCTTCCTTCTTTTTATCGGAGTTTCTGGGAAGAAAAACATTCTGAAATGCCTCGGAGCTGAGAATCATATGCTTGTTAAAACAAAACGCTTACAGTGTTCTTGACATCCCCTCGGCTCTCTTCTCACGTACGCCTTTAATTGAGGATCAATGGGTTTCGGTTGCAGTTAAATCTGTAAAAACAAAAAGAAATTCTAACTGTTTTATTATGTTTGAGCTTACAGGCAATCTAATAGTGCCAAAGGTTGAGATTAGGTTATTATAATCATTTTTGAGATATGTATTGACTCAGCTCAAAAGCTTTAATTAAAGAAATTATTTTACGTTTATGATTAATATTACTTTGCATAATACTACTTTCTCTACTACCTTTAATAGTACTGCCTTTACAATCTGTTGTGCCCCACCTTTTTTTCTATTACAGTACTAGGAATAAATTACTCTCTTGTCTATGAAAGTTATAATTTATTGTTAGTATTGTCAGGTAACATATTATATACCTTTATATACATTTATATATGCATGTAACGAAGCCGAATTTTTGTACCCGCATTATAAATAGTGGAAAGATGATTTAAGAGGGATTCAAAAATAATTTATCCGTTTCGTAGACTTAAAGATATCAATTCCACTAAACACATTTAATCATATTCTAGAAGTGGCGGTGAAATCAGCTTTAAATCCGGTTCTTTATTCCTTTACAGTTTCAGTTCGCTGACTTACTAGTCCACAGGTGGGAAACTAGCAGTTGTACGCGGTCTCTGTCCCTTTCATCAGCAGCCTTCCTGAAAGATAGCTCATATTTTTAACATTCAATTATATACTTTCCAATAATTTGAAAATTAGAATTATATCTCTGCTATTTTAGTTTTTTATGCCTCAATAATTTTTCTATTGCACTTCTTTATAATTTTGATTGGTTGGTGTCGTGCCATTTAGAAGTCATATGACTTCACATGGAAAGAGGTTAGACCTTCCAAGTGTAGGTCCTCGTAAATTAGAATCAGTGACCAAGCAGAAGATCCGTACTTATAAATTGCATTTATTAGTACATAAACATATGTGGCTTACTTTAGTACTTCCTAATTTAAATGTGTAATCTAACAGTAAAAAGTAAGGTGGTACCACATTGCGGTCGAGGTATATCACATTCAAGTTCCACGTAAGAAGACAGAAGATGTCATAATGTCATCAGAAGCCACCAGAGAGGGGAATTTCTGGTACTAAAATCCCCTCTCTGGTAACTTCGGGCGTCATTGTGACACGAAGGTCGCCCTTGACATATATCGACTGAAATATAATAGCAGTATAAGGGTGCTACTATATTAAGGTCGAGATATGTTGCAAGCAGCTTCCACGTTATAATGACGTCAGAACTCACTAAATGTGGGAATTTGGTTCCATAAATTCTACTCTCTGCCGTGTCATAATGACAACTTCTGGTATCATTATGACGCAAGTGTGGTCTATGACGAATTGCGACTGCAAAATGTAGCTCCCTAAGTGCACCTTAACTGTGTTAAAGCCAAGAGTTAAAAGTGATTTTACTTTCAAAAATTTCCCAACCACTGACGTCATAAGCTAAATGAGGGTGATTTATGAGGTGTAAAAATAATTTCCTGATATCAGTTTTTCTAATAAATGAGCTGAATTTGCAATCTAGACAAGAAACTGAGATGAGTTATTGATTTAATAAACTGTAGAAAATGGAAAGAAAATGACGAATAGATGAATTTACACATGCCAAAAGAGAACGAACGATATAGAGAAATGTGGGTTACTAAAAAAATGATCTAAATTTTGTTTGAAGGGATATCGTTATTGCAATTTGGGAAAATATTTTCGTTTTAAAAATGACTTTCCAATTTTCGGGAATGTAATTTAAATATGCTCTGGGTTATTCAAAAAACCTTATATTTCGTTTTATAATTTTAAGTAGTAGTCAAAGTCAATATTTACCACAAACGAAAAGCTTACGATAAAATTCGCTTAAAATATCTGATACACTATCCTCAAACGAAATCAATTGGCTTCAATTAAATTTGGATTTCTTTCTAATTCTTTTTCCATTTCATCTTTAATTTTAAATACATCACTCATTTTCTGGTAAAATGAAAATAATTTTTAAGTGCTCTTACCCTCCCGCGTTAGTGAGTACTTAAAGAATACACTCAAAAGGTTGCTTTAAATACAGCTCAATGACGAATTCAAAAATCAATTTCCATCTCCGGAATGAGTTTTCTTATCACTGGATTGTAATTGAATTTTGAAAGGTTTTCGAGGTCTCAAACTTACACAAGCATTTTTTTTCTCTGGATAAATATGGCACATCCGGTCATAATGCAAATAAAATTCATTAAATTATAGCTTTCGGTAATTGCTAACACTTGGAGAATATATGTCGCGGTTTTTTAATAGGATTCTCAATAATTTTGTTTGAGGTTAAAAAAAATCGCCAGTGAATCTTTCCTTTTTGCATTAGTAGTTCAAATTTTAAATTATTTCTTTGGAAATAAACAGGAGCTATTCATCTGTTCGTTTTACCTTAAACTAACAATTGCTGAGAAAAACAAACTAGATTTTTTAAACTGTAATTTTCTTGTGTGTTTCTATACAACGATGCCATTTATAATGTTCAAATTGTGAGAGCAGTTATTTAATAACGTTCTTTCAAACCGTGACAAGAAGTATTATTAGTTAGACGTAGCATCAATTGATAATCATTTTAAAAATTCGGCAGAAAATAATCAAGCATTTCTCTAGACTTCGATTCTACAAATTTATTTTTGCTTGTTTTTTTTTCTTTTTTTAAGTTTTATATTTATTTCCTTTTTAATGTTAGATGTCTGTCTGAAAAAAATCTTACAAAAATTGTACCTTAAGCTTTATTTTTTATAAACATATATATATATATATGTGTGTGTGTGTGTGTGTGTGTGTGTGTGTGTATACACATATATGTGTGTTTATGTCGTGCTCGTAGCTCGTAGAAAAACATCCATTCCAGGCATTAAAAGTGTATTCGAACAACTTATTCCACATTTGCCATTTTTTTGTCAATACGAGACTCCATCCAACAGCAGGTACTATCCCACAAGATTTACCTGATTGTCCTTGGAAATTGGCACGTCTTGCTCTTAAATAGTTTTGTTTTACCCCTACATTTTTCCGCTTCAAAAATAGCTCGTTCTCTTTTTAATAATGAGTTCTTTAATTTCTAACTTTAAAATTCCAAACCTTACATGGCTTCATTTAGGATCCATTATGCAAAATCATTTTTCTGTCTGTCTGTTCGCTTTGTATTCGAATATGGTTGGATCAATATTGATCTAACCGTAAGAGTTTCTTACACTCTTCAAAACACTCATAGAAAGTGGAAGGCATATCTGAATTTGAAATTTCTAAGAAGCATCTTTAGCCAATGAGTCCGTTATCTTATTACCACTAATTCTTACATGAGACAAAATCCATTGAAATTGAATCCCAAAATGCTTTGAGAAGCTCTTGATCAACTTAAAAACTGAATAACCAGCCTTGTCTCCAATGGTTATTCAGTTGCTTAGCTGTTGCATTCAAGATTTTTTTATCAATCAGTATTCATATGGGTTCAAAATCAGGCTCAGCAGTATTCTTAACATAGTCTAGTCTATTTTCAATAGCAATGAGCTCTGATCTGAAACCAGAACAGTAATCAGAATTTCTGGACATGAGAAGTATTAGTTTTAATAAAAACATTAGTTTTAGAATGGCAGTGATCATTATACAAGTTTCTTTAAGAGTTCATATACCAATAATAAGTTAAAGCACTTAAATTCAGATTAAAATCTGAAACGACAAGCTTTGATAAATCGAGAATTATTTCTATTACCAAGAAATTGGAGGACTTTTATGACCAAAGTTTGATTAGGGGAGAATAGTATTGAAAATATCTTGTAATGGTTATAAAAACACATATCCGGTCAAATTTTTAGTACCCACAATGAAACCTATAACTAAAAGATCCCATTCAAGTGAAATGTATGCTAAAATTAGCATACATTTACGACTAAATTCCCATAAGAAATGCCTCTTTAATTTTGTGTAAAAAAGACAAGATGCTGAAATATCTTCCTATCTTGATGAGCAGATGCTTTAAAAATGCATTATCTTGCACGGTCTCTGGCTCAACCTATTACACGCTTAAATGCTTTTAAGCGTTAAGGACATCCTGTAACTTTGGAAAAGATGATTGATGAATATGAAATCGAAAAAAAAAAAAGATTGAATTTAATACAAATGCATGCTAATAGTAAATGCGAGGGAAATGTTAGATGTTGGTCTTTAAAATTTTAAAAATAAATAACCAATTTTTTAAAAAGTTTCAGAAAAGATGTTTTAGTCACATTAAGAAATTTTATGTAAAAGATAGAATTTGTTTTTATATTTAAGCATTCGAGGCTCAGTAAGGGTTGGTATAAGATCTTCCTCTCAAATGGGCAAGCAAGATAAAAGCAGTCATTAATTTCGTGGGACAGTTTCAATCGATTTAGATCAAAATGCCTTTTTTGTAATAGCACTTATTTGGTATCAAATTTATATACATCAGCGTTAGATAGCTGAACGTCTTTTTTTAGTTATTGAATGCATAGTCATTGTTGCTTTTCTACAGCACTTTCAGCTTTCAAAACTGTCAAAAAATCAATACAGAAACGAAAAATAATTGTCATAAGTTTCGAGTAATTATTTTTCTCTATATTACATAACATATCATATAGCTTCTTTTTTTTATATACAAATAAAAAATTGAAGCTATTTAACCCCTTCTGGTAAAATGACGAGTCTAGCTCGTCATTAGTTTTTCATTCCATACCGCACAATGACGAGCTACACTCGTCATGCGATTAAAGTTACTGTTAAATATGATAATTAATTTAGTTTAAAATTTCTAGTGTACTGAATTTGGCAACACTTTTATCACATGTGAAAATCACAAGTCACTATTGCATATTGTTTACTTGGTACAAGTCATTGCCAAATGAATGAGTCAGAATAAAAGAAAACCTACTAAGAAATGCCGTGTGTGTTACAAGAATCCAATTAAAAGTGAGACTACTTGGCGGTGTAAACAATTAAGAATTCCTTTGCACTTTGTTTTGAAAAGTACCACTAGCTTGAAGACTGTTATCTGTATACCTTATTAATGTTTTGCTTTGATATTTTCTTAATTTTACTGTTTCTGGTATTATTTAACACTATGTAAAAAGTGGATTTTAATTAAGAATATGTAAGAATTGTAAAATGAAACAAGTTTTTTAAATAAAAATTAAATGGTTATTTCATGCACAGTTTTTTATTATTAAATCATACCGGAAGGGGTTAACAAGAAGTAGCTTCAATATTTTAACTAGTAAACTTGTATGAAGCACGTTTCTTTTAAGGTAATAGACTACGTTCAAATAACAATCTAACAGATATAGGAAGTAAAAGAGGCAGCTAGTACTTTTCGAGACTCAAAATCTTCACTATAAAAGCTTATTTTCGATTCTTTACAAAAAATGTTGCTTCCTTTAAAATTAATTTTCTTTAGCGGTTCTCTTTAAATTCTTTACTAATTTTTTTAATTGAGAATTCTTTACTAGTTCTTTGGGAACGCTAGAACTTAAAACATTATTTAGTTTTGTCATTTCAAGACATATGTAATTTATTGTATAAAAGATACTAGCATATAGTCCCATCATATTGACGGGAATAAGTAAGCTTTTTAATTTTCCAGAATTGTAAATTACTCTATGAGAGCAGGTAAAAAAATGGTTTGTTTTTTGGCTGAGAATTATCAGGTACAAGCTCAATAATTTGTTTATCTTCGTACTCCTCTAAAGTCTCCCGATACTGTGAATGCCGTTTAGAATCACGTTGAATTCATTTAGAAAGATAATTCAAAGTTTTCTTAGCTACGTTGAAATTATCGTTCAGTTCTTCCCAATAGTTGCCACAGTAATTAATGGAAGTAAAGGAATGAAACTATCATTTCCTCTGGAGATAGATAGAACTTGTTGTTAATATCGGTGATAAAAATTTCATTGCAACAAAAATAATGGATCATTAAATTTAAAACTATCACAAAGGTACCTAATCTATTATTTAATCCAAATGTAAAAGAAAATTATTTACGTAATGTCTAATTTCAGTGATAAAAAGTATGAAAATAATGCAGACGATATTTAAATAATTTAAAATAAGAAATGATTTAATAAGATAGTTAAAGGAATGTCATCTTAAAACTAGAAAAAAATGTTATTTTTACTATTTTTGTATGATAAAATGATAAATTTAACCGTCTGCTCTTAACCGGGGAAAATAGAGCTTGAAAAAGGCTCGAAAAGGGTGTAGGGGTATACGCTGAATATCACAGAGAAAAATACTGACGTCTTTAAAACGGTTGAATTCCACCCTTTCCTTCCCTTTCAAGAGCTTAATGCCATTATTTCAAGCCCTATTTCCCCGATTAAGAGCAGGTGATTAAATTTATCAATTTATCACATAATAAATAGGTAAAAATAACATTTTTTTCTATCATTATGAAGTCATTCGTTTAACTGTCTCATTTAATCATTTCTTATTTCAATTATTTAAATATCGTCTGAATTATTTTCATACGTTTTATTACTGAACTTAGATGTTACTTAAATAATTTTCTTTTATATTAGGCTTAAATAATAGGTACATATGCGGTAACTTTAAATTTAATCATATATTATTTTTTGTTGCAAGATAATTCTCAGCTAAAAAAACATTTTTTTTACCTTCATCATAAAGTACTTTACGAACATCCATGCCACTGTGGGATTCGAGCCCACGAATTTCGGAACCGGAGTTCGTGGGTTCGAATCCCACAGTAGCATGGATGTTCGTAGCCGTTCGGAATTGCCTTTAAGCAGTAGGTGCCGGTCTCATTAGCCCTCGAGTTACTGACGGACGATTGGTTAGCGTGCTGGCCTTCGGTATCAGAGTTCGTGGGTTCGAATCCCACGGTGGCATGGATGTTCGTAGCCGTTCGTAATTGGCTTTAAGCTGTAGGTCCCGGTCTCATTAGCCCTTGTGTTGCAAAAAAGTAGACCATAGCACTCCAAACCAAACCAAATGCAAAAAGTAGACCGTTGAGTTTCAAACCAAAACCAAAAGCCATAGAGTACTTTACAATTCTGGAAAGTTAAAAATTTTACTGATCCCGTCATATGGCTGGCTATATGTTAGTGAATACAGATTATTCAAACCTTCCCGAAATACGAAAAAACATTTCTGAATGTTTTACTTACCGTGTATAGTTGTATGTGTGAATATAAAATCGCAACGTGGAAGACGGATAAAATTTAGATATAGGTTTCTGCTGGGGGATCATGATTGCACAAAATCTCAATGATCTATGTCAGAGATGGGCAAATTATAACTTGCGAACAAAATAAACCTTTTATTTCCCTGGGTTAAAAGATTAATATTTTTCAATTCCACTTTTTAAAAGTATTTTGATGTAAATAATGTATCAGGAGAGAGCATCAAACCAAAAAAAAATCAGTTAGTATAAAGAATTTAAATAGAAAATTTATTCTTCGTATTTTAAGGTTAATAAGAGTTTCAGAAAACATCAAATCCGTCCACGGGAGTGAAATAAAAATGTAATTCATAAAAAGCGGCAGAATGTATATCCGCGGACAGAAATTCTTTCAAGCAGAGTGGAACGACACTAAACTGACAGACTTGGCAAGCTTCCAGCGTAACCAGAATAAAATTTGTTATTTCTTCATAAATGCGAAAATTCATATGAAGAGCCGAAATCTTAACGGTTCATGTTTTCCAAACTGCAAAATGTTAAAAATACTTCAAATGAATCACTACTGTATTTTCTGGTTATCAGTAATTACAGAAGTTTTCATGAGTTATCGTAGTTAGTTAGAGTTAACAGGCAATGAAATATCTAATAACTGTAGGGATAGAACGTAAATGGTAGAAAATTAACTGAGAGTTATAATCAACTTTGGTTAAATTATGCCAGATAATATGTTAATTTGAGATTAGCATTTTAAGGCGCGGTGTTTGCCTGAACATACTGCATGATACTAATTTAATACATAATTTCATGCACTATGATTTTATAATGTTAATTTAATGACAGCATGTTAAAGATTATGACTTAATATGTTAATTTAATCAAGGACAGACTTTTGAGCCTTTCAACCTGTCAAAATCAGTGAAGAATAAACTTGCAATTTTATTAACGCTATTAAATTTTTGAAAACACTTAACCCTTAATTTGGCTAAGTCTGGCCGCTACACCGGTCATGTATATATATATATATATATATATATATATATATATATATATATATATATATATATATATATATATATATATATATATATATATATATATATATATATATATATATATATATATATATATATATATATATATATATATATAACTACTATATAGCATAATTGTCAGTGTTCGCCATAGCGGACATTAATTATCTCAAATATGGAAAATTATTTATATTTTTGTTTATTTTACAGAGATCCTACAGAGTCTATACAGACATGGAAAAATAACAGAAATTAAAAAATATTTGAAAAAACACCTTGTCAAATTAAGGGTTAAGAAATAATTTTGTATATAAGGAACTGCTTTCATTTTTCATTTCGTCAAGATTATAAACAACAATATCAATGAGTATTTATACTTTTAATAGCTCAATAAGCTCGATTTAATAAGCTCAATTTATACTCTTGTCGTAGCGTTTCAAAATTAAACATTAGTAAGTGTACTTCGCAGAAAGAAGTAATATTTGCAATATTTCCCGTTAGAATATTTTGATAGCTTGAAATTTGTAACAAAATATACTCCTGCAACAATTCCTTGTAACAAAATATCTTATTATTTATATGTTAAAGGGGAAAGACGGGACATTTTTAAACTTTGAAACTAATATGAATGTTTTTATCCAATAGACCAGAATTCTCCAACTGACCTCTGGTTTACAGAATAAAAGATTCTCTAAGACTCCAAGAGGTTCCCTGGAACTTTCACCGGAGTTCTGCAAGTGATCACTTGTTTAGTGAAAGAAATAAAGTAATAATGAAAGTTTCAAAATTCCAACGTAAGTAAAAGGGCAAAAATATCCTGACGAAATGACTGGTTTCGTCAAGTTTAAATGAATAGAATTACACTTTTCAACAGAACAAAATTGGTAGGATTTTAAAGACTCGTTAGTAAACAGTGTTATACATTAAATAAACTAAAAACTAATTCTAAATTTGAAAATGCTTCGAAGAGTTTTATACCAGTACTACAAAGAATCATTGCACCAAAATTTAAATAACAATTTAAATAATAATTTAATTGCACCGTCTCTTCGCAATGGTGTTCACATGCATCCTAATCCTATGCAACTAATTTAAATTTCGAAAAGGTTTTGAGGAGTTTTATACAGTACTACAAAGAATCATTGATTCAAAATTTTCCCGCATCTTGTACTCACCGTCTCTTTGCAATGGTGTTTACATGCATCCCAATCCTATGCCACTGATTTCAATTTCGAAAATGTTTTGAGGAGTTTTATACAGTACTACAAAGAATCATTGCATTAAAATTTTCCCGCATCTTGTACTCACCGTCTCTTTTCAATGGTGTTTACATGCATCACAATCCTATGCAACTGATTTGAATTTCAAAAATGTTTTGAGGAGTTTTATACAGTACTACAAAGAATCATTGTATCAAAATTTTCCCGACTCTTGTACTCACCGTCTCTTTGCAATGGTGTTTACATGCATCCCAATCCTATGCAACTAATTTGAATTTCGAAAATGCTTTGAGGAGTTTTATACGGTACTACAAAGAATCATTGTATCAAAATTTTCATGCATACTGTACTCACCGTCTCTTTGCAATGGTGTTTACATGCATCCCAATCCTATGCAACTAATTTGAATTTCGAAAATGCTTCGAGGAGTTTTATACGGTACTACAAAGAATCATTGTATCAAAATTTTCATGCACCTTGGTTGCACCGTCTCTTTGCAATGGTGTTTACATGCATCCCAATCCTATGCAACTAATTTGAATTTCGAAAATGCTTTGAGGAGTTTTATACGGTACTACAAAGAATCATTGTATCAAAATTTTCATGCACCTTGGTTGCACCGTCTCTTTGCAATGGTTTTTACATGCATTCCAATCCTATGCAACTAATTTAAATTTTGAAAATGCTTTGAGTAGTTTTGCCTGGTACCGCGAAGAATTACTGTGCCAAAAATTTCACTCATCTTGATTGCACCGTCTCTCTGCAATTGTGTTAACATACTTCCTCATTCTATGCAAATAATTCGAATTTCGAAAATGCTCCAAAGAGTTTTGCACTGTACCGTAGAGGATCTCAGTACCAAAAATTTCATGCAACTTGGTTTCACTGTCTCTTCGCAATCGTGATTACATGCATCCTAACCCTATGCAATTAATTCAAAATTAAAATGCGTCAAGAAGTTTTATACGGTACCACGAAAAATCACTGAACCAAAATTTTCGCTCATCTTCGTTGCACCGTCTCACGGCAATCAAGTTTATATTCAATCTAAGGGCTTTATATATAAAATGCAGAGTGGTGTACAATGAGAAATGTAATTATTTGATTCAAATAACAGCACACATTGGTGCTTTCACCTCTTCGAAGGTGACAAATGAAATTATGACCACGGTTCACAGTTCATAATCTGATAACCAGTTTTCTCTCTCAGATCACACTTTCCCATCAATTCCAATTATGCGAAATGTCTCGGAAATTGATCCGTTCACATCGCTTATTATGAAACTAACCAGGCTCATAAATCTATGCAAAAGTAGCCCCCTGAAGATTTTACTCCAGATTATATAAATAACGATAAAATTTAAGATAAAGAAATTAATACCAGAAAATTAGGAAATTCATATAATCTTTCAAAATTCATAATAAAATTATCATATAATGATATCATAATGTTATTTTAATTTAAATTCATTGTTAGAGTGTAGAATTTGTTTTTATCATAAAATGGTTGCAGTTGAAACACTTAGCGATATGGAATACTAAACGATTTCTACTTTGTGAAACATTAAAAGTTATTACAAAAGAATTAACTATTTATAAATCATAGACGTTAACTTATGGCTTATTTTAACTTTTTAACCTCTTGCCTATGGAATATATTTGAGAAAAATGTTCCAAAAATGGAAAACTTTTTTTCTCTATAATTTGGTTCGTTATTAACAACAAAATGTTAAAAACACATTTTTGAAAAAACTTAATTTTAAACGAAATAATTACTATAAATAATTACAAAATAATTACGAAATAATTACACTAATTTTTGCTCTAATTACAGCAAAATAAATCAAATGACATAATTTTCTGGATAAATATAATAAACCAGGTGTGGGAAAAGCCTGCCCGCTGGTCGGATCCGTCCCTTTAGCTTACTTTATCCAGCCCGTTGAAAAATCCTGCAATCATGCGAAAATCATGTAATTTTTTAATGTCTTATATACGATTTTGTTGAAATCAACAGTATTTGTATGCGTGGTGTACATATAAATAATGAAAAATACATAAATAATAGAGAGTATTATAATTTGAACAGCTGTAACCATATCCCTAATTTAATGCATGCAACATACATACTCTCATAAAGCGTGTAGGCGGCTTACTACATAGAATTGAACTCCTCTCACTCTTCGAGGGACGACAGACCATAGCACGCGTAGTTTATTTTGATTTAGCACTAGTCGCATACTCGTCATTTCTTTTGAGACTGTTTGTTGTTTTGCAAATATAAGAATAAATTGAAAGAGTGGACTTTTTGTAGGTAAAATTTTGAAACATTGGATTTATTTTATTGTAATAATTAAATTATTTATTTGTAGGCCTTTGTAAAATACACAGCGTACGCGGCATAGTCCTCCGGCCAGGGAGACATTTTGAAAATTTCATTTTGGCCCGCGCTTAAAAGTATTTGCCCACCGCTGTAATAAACTAATACAACAATATTATTATCTATATCAACTACCATGAATTCCATGTTCCTCGGATTCCTTTGAATTTCAAAAATCCTTTACAGTATCCGAGAAACTGCGACAAATGTCACGACACTTCCTAACTTCTTGAGGGAAAATATCAGTATCTATTAGGAAAGTGACAAATTAAATATTATGGATTGGACGAAACGATTTCGGGTTTCACGAAATCGAAATACCGTTTATTCTCTTCCCCGAACTCTGGTTGGGCATTCTAAAATTGGCGCATTTGCTTTGCTCGAACTGAGTTCGAGCGTCACAGGCAAGGGGTTAATGTTAAAGTCTTAAATGTTGTCTAACAAGTAGAAATCAAAGCGAAATTTAATAATTAGTGAAAAAATAGGGAATAATTAGTGAAATTAGGTAATTCATTTTCTATATTTGTTCTGTCATATTGGCTACCCTTTGACAAATTTACTTTCTACTTATTCTGCATTATTTTCATCACTGAACTTAGCAAAATTCAAAGCGAGTAAAGTTTATCTTCTCCTAAACTATAGATCCGATTCTAAAATAAGTTGTTATAAATATGCTTCATATCACAGCGAAATATACTGTCACCTTTAAAACTTCCGAAATCCACCCTTTCCCCATTTTCGAGTGTTTAATGCCAATATTTCAAGCCATATTTTCTCATGTTAAGAACAGGTAATTAAATTTATCAATTCCTCACATCATATACAGGTAAAAATAACATTTTTTTCTAGCGTTATGACTTCATTCTTTGAACTATATCATTTAATTATTTCTTATTTTATATTATTTTAAAATCGTCTACATTATTTTCATAAGTTTTATCACTGAACTTAGCTATTACGTAAATAATTTTCTTTTATATTTGGATTAAGTAATAGATTAGGTACATATGTGATAATTTTAAATTTGATCATAGATTATTTTTTGTCGCAGTGAAAATTTTATTACCGGTATAAACAGCAAATTATTTTCATAAAAATCTAGGAGTCTATTTCACGGACTAATAAATATCTAGCGTTTAAGTTATATATCTTCGAAAATTAAGAAGTTTGTTTGTTTGTGTATTTGTGTCTTATACATAACCACACGGTTTGACTAAATGAATTCAACGTGATTCTAAACTGCTTTCACAGTATCGGGAGACTTTAGAGGAGTGTGCAGATAAGCAAATTATTGAGCGTGTACCAGTTCTCAGCAAAAAAACAAACCATATATTTTACCTGACTCATAAGGTACTTTACAATTCTGGAAAATTAAAAAATTTACTGATCTCGTTATAACGGGCTATATGCTAGTATTTTTTATATATTAATATATATATATATATATATATATATATATATATATATATATATATATATATATATATATATATATATATATATATATATGTATATATATATATGTGTGTGTATGTGTATATATATACATATATGTGTGTATATATATGTATATGTGTGTATATATGTATATGTGTATATATGTATATGTGTGTATATGTGTATATGTGTATATATATATATATGTATATATGTATATATATATATGTATATATATATATATATATATATATATATATATATATATATATATATATATATATATATATATATATATATATATATATATATATATATGTCTTGAAATGACAAAACTAAATAATGTTTTAAGTTAGAGCGTTCCCAAAGAATTTGTAAAGAATTCTCAAGTCAAAAAATGAGTAAAGAATTTAAAGAAAACCGCTAAAGAACATTTTTTAAAGAATCGAAAATAAGCTGTTATAGTAAAGATTTTGAGTCTCGAAAAGTACTAGCTGCCCCTTTTACTTCCTGTATCTGTTAGATTGTTATTTGAACGTGATCTATTACCTTAAAAGAAACTTGCTTAACACAAGTTTACTAGTTAAAATATTGAAGCTATTTCTTGTTAAATAGCTTCAATATGACGGGCTAAATGCTAGTATTACAAGATTATAATAGTTGCCCTGTATTTCATGTACTTGCATTAACATAAAGCTGTTTACGTTATTTCAGTAATTCAAGAAAGAGTACGTTCCATCACTCAACTCAGCAACAAACTTGCTTTGCCCAACTAAATTTTCCTTTCACCAAAAACATTCACGAAATATTATAACCTTTTTATAGAATAAAATATTCCTTAATGCAGGAAGTATTATCTTTCGCAAATTAAATCTTCAAAGATAAAAAAAAAAACATTGTCTTAGACATGTTGTATCTCTTCAGAATGGACCAATTAGAGTGGAAACGTTTAAACGAAGTGAAAACAAACAGTAAAAAAGACTAAATAAAATCCATCTACTCTGTTAAGGAAAGCAACAGTTATTGTCACGCAAAAAGACTGCTGTAATTAATATTAAACTGCCACACGTAGAGCGGAAAAATAAATGAAGCTTGTTAAGAAACTCACTACTTCCAACAAATAAAAATCAGCCAAGAAGCATTTGCGAGTTGTTTTTTTTATCCTACGAACTCATTACTACACGAAAATTTTAAAACAAACATGGTCGTTCTAATTAATATGAAGAAAAAACTACTTTATAAATAGTTTTTTTATATATATTTGATGGTAAATATTTATTACTGAACGAGAATTAATATTAAATTGTTTCAGAAACATTTACCAATCTATTTTCCTTCCCGAAAGACCAA
>CM063508.1:174669488-174684488 GCA_032207245.1 Pardosa pseudoannulata | reverse complement strand
GAGATAATTCTTTCACATACATTTCAAAATGTCTTTATATTTTTCCTGTCTGTATTAGAGTTCTAGGGCTCGAATCCCGCAGCACCTTGAATGCTTGTATCTATTATAGATCTTACTATTATAAAATGGTTTTAAATTAAAGTTCACGGTTTAATTCAGTTTTTGTGGGGCATAAAATTTGACTTCACGCTTCAGACTACAAATCATTAGTGTAGTATAACTACTTCAGCTTAAAATTATTTGAATTAATTTTACAAAATGCTGAGCGCACATTCAAGAGTTTAAATAACCCTACATGCACTTTGAATAATTCATAGCTCGAAAATAAGAGATTAGTATTCAAGAGTTTAAATAATACGGCAAGAACTATGAATGATTCAGTCTGAAATTAATAAATTAATATTCAAGAGTTTATTTAATACGGCAACCACTTTTAATCAAAATCCGTAAATGTTAAATTAATATACATAAACCTGTTTAATACGATAAGCTCTTTGAGTGAATAAAAGTCTGAAAATATTCTACACTTCCTATTTCTAATAACCAGCTGGGTTCAAATTTTAACATAAATATTAATTTTAGTAGTGTAAATTTTACGCACTAAATTTAATCCACCTAGGGCCACACGTTCTATGCTGAATAGGTTGAAAAACATCTTTCAGTATTGTAGCTCATGTTCTCGAATTATACTATTGACATGAACCTTCAGGGCCCTTTAGAATCTGCTTTAAGCAGTAATTTCATTCCAGTAACTTCCAGTGTAATTAGGCCCGATTTCCTCTGACGTAATTCTTTACGGAATCTTTCAGAAAACAGGGTGACGCAATTCTGCGGTAAAAAGATCAGCCTGAACTAAGTGACGCGTTTCCAGATGTGGCCGAAGTTCTTTTTAAGTTTACCAACCGGCAATCACTCACACATTAGCGGCACCATTAACTTGGTCTATATGTGGGGAACAATGGACTCCATCATTCACTCTGGTCTATAGTGTCATAAAAGTCTCTAGGCACAAAGCGGCAGACAACTTGGCTCCGGCATACTGAAATTTTTAATTTAGCTCTACGTTAGACTATTCACTTCTGTTTTTGTACGAAAAACCAGTAAGCAAAGGGCTTTGTCCGTAACAATAGGACTCCGCTTCGAAGGACCTTTAGGCCGACCTTGAGTTTCTTCTTTTCTTCGACTAATATCTAAAGTAGTTCTGGAGATAATTGACACCATGAAATCCGTAACAGTACGAGGTGATGGAGATCTTTTCTGAACAGCACGTTTCAAGCCCCAGATTTGCTCAAAAATGTTCATGACTGTGGGTTTGCGTAGCCAACGGAAGTGTTTATAGTCAGAAGTGTTCCTAGATCCTCTCTGTAGCAATTCTGGATGTCTGGAGTGTCGTACTGTCCTGCTCGAATTCCCAAAGTCCATCGTAATGCACAATGGACATGAATGTTTGTCGGTGATTAGACATTATGCTTATGTACGTGTCATCTCTCCAAATCGTATCTATGAGTGGTCCCATATAACTTCACCTGCACATGACCCATACCATCGCACAGAATGCAGTATCTCCAACAATCTCCTGTTGACATGCAGGGTCCAGGGATTCATGAAGTCGTCTCCATAGCCGTAAGCGTCCATCTGTTCGATACAGTTTGAAATGAGACTCGGTCAGACCAGGTAACGTGTTTCCAATCATCAACAGTACAATATCGGTGTTCACGAACCTAGGGGAGGCTTAAAGCTTTGTGTCGTACGGTCATCAAGCATACACGAGTGGGACTTTATCTGCGAAAGCCCATATCGATGATGTTTCGTTGAATGGTTCATACGTTGGCACTTGTTGATGGCCCAACATTGAAATTTGCAACAATTTGTGGAAGGGTTATACTTATGTCGCGTTTAATCATTCTTCAAAATCATCGTTGGTCTCGTTCTTACACCATCTTTTTCCGGCATCAGCGATAATAGAGATTTGATGTTTAACCGAATTCCCTATATTCACGGTGCTCTTGTAAAATGGTCGTACGGGATAATCCAAATTTCGTCTCTACCTCGGAGATACTATGTCCCATATGTCGCGAGCCGGCTATAATACCACGATTAAACTCACTTAAATCTTGATAACTTGTCATTGTAGCCTATGCCAGTTTTTTTTGTTCTTAGTGTATATATATCTCTATACATATAAGACACATTTGTTGTCTATTTGTCTGTTCCCTTATAAATCAAGATCCAGACAACCAAATAAAGTGAAATTTGGTACATGTACACAAAATTACATGGGGAATGTTCTTAAGCTGGTTTCGTTCTATCCCAACCTCACTCTTGCTTCCTCCAGCCAAAAGTAGTGCTCCCTGTGTCTGTTCTGAGACTTGGAAATCATACAAGTTGGTCATTGAAAGGGATTTTGAATGTTTTTGTGGTGATCATGAGATGATGAGGATGTAAGTAAAAGTGATGGTCATACATGTGTAGGGTGGGAAAGGGGGTTACGGTGGTAGGACCCCCCCTTCTCCCTCCAGATCCATGTTTATAGGATCTCACCTCCAGCAGTCATATTACATGGAGATGTAAGTAAAAGTGATGGTCATACATGGTGTAGAGTGGGAAAGGGGGTTACAGTAGTAGGACCCCCTCCTCCCTTCAGACCCATGTTTATAGGATGGACCTCACCTCCAGCAGTCATATTACATGGGTATGTGAGTAAAAGTGATGGTCATACATGTGTAGGGTGGGAAAGTGGGTTACAGTGATAAGACCCCCTCCTCCCTTCAGACCCATGTTTATAGGATGGACCTCACCTCCAGCAGTCATATTACATGCGTATGTGAGTAAAAGTGATGGTCATACATGTGTAGGGTGGGAAAGGGGGTTACAGTGATAAGACCCCCTCCTCCCTTCAGACCCATGTTTATAGGATGGACCTCACCTCCAGCAGTCATATTACATGGGGATGTAAGTAAAAGTGATGGTAATACATGGTGTAGGGTGGGAAAGGGGGTTACAGTGGTAGGACCCCCTACTCCCTCCAGACCCATGTTTATAGGATGGACCTCACCTCCAGCAGTCATATTACATGGGGATGTAAGTAAAAGTGATGGTCATACATGTGTAGGGTGGGAGAGGGGAGGACGGTGGTAGGACACCCCCTCCTCCTTCCAGACCAATGTTTGTAGGATGGACCTCCCCTCCAGCAGTCATCTTACACTTGGAATGTCCTTAAACAGGTATCGTTCCATCCCAACCTCCCTCTTGCTTCCTCCAGCCAAAAGTAGTGCTCCGTGTGCCTGTTCAGAGCCATGTGTACATTTTAGAGAAAACTTTACTAAACAAAAGCGGTAAGTAAACACAATATTTCTTTGTTATATTTACTTTAATGCAAGCAAATACTGCGACAAATATCATATTACTTACTACATTAAAATGGAACTGCCAAAAATGTTGTCTATCACATTGCTTTAAGATAAATGTACCCTTTTATTGCATGCAAATTAACAGTTTTGTACGCTTCTACAGAAAACCTTATTTTAAACCCGGGCAAAGCCTTGCAGCTAGTTAAATTATATACACAGAGAGAGACTATCACACACGTATTATAATTTAAGTGAGTTATTGTGACGTAATAAAACATACGATCGCTAAAAAACATTTTGTAATATCTCCAGTTTATTTCATATAGCTTCCTTTTTTATAAAATTTTCGTTCCATAAAAAAAAAGTTATTTCTTTGAAACGTCACTTACATAAAAATAAAAAAGTGGAGCGAAAAGTGAATCTTGTTAGGCAACAGCGTTGAACAGGCACTTCTACTTCCGAGTGATTGATTTAGCTTTCGTTCGAGATTGAGCGAAATATTGTAACCTCAACTCCATCAAACTTTTTATTTTTTATTCCGTTTAAGAGGGGGCTTCCAACTTCTCGTATATTTCCATGAATTTAAAGTTTTAAGTGTTTACTATTTTTCTCTCAGAAAATGTTTTTTTCTCTCTCTACAAACGATGAAAAGTAAGTCAGAATTTTGGATTGTTGCAAGGTTTTAAAACAATTTCAAGATTATTTAAAGAAACAATCTCCAATAATGCGATTGCCAGAAAAATATTTTAAACTCTCGAAATATTTTATAGTTGTGATGCAAATGAAAGAGAAAGGGAAAGATCTTTTCTTTTCCTTTCTAATTTTGTTTTGCCCTTGTTTGCCTTGGATGTGCCTACCTAACAAGTCTTAATGCGTGTATTCGTATTTAGTTTAAACTGGTTCGGTTAGTAATTTATATATATATATAAGGTTTAATTTTCTGTTTTCACACTACTGAGTCTGTTTTTGAAGCCAATGAGTTCGTTTAAGTTGATAGTGCACTTCGTTCAAAGATGAGAAATAGCCGTTTTTGTCCACTGTCTTTCTACTGCGTTGTAACAATTAGTTACACTATTCGACAACGCCAGCTCGGGAGACTGACCGAAGAACGAAAGCGATGTCAGTCAACCCCCTTCAACCCCATTGGACAAGAGGGGTTGCTAACGCAGATCAGTCGTCTTTGGCCCTGTCAACAGTAGTCATTGGATTTTTCTCGGCAGATTTGAAGGCCCCTTCAGAGAGCAAGCAGGCCAAAACGTATCGGAAGGAGAACTTCAGCAAAGGCGAGGAATGCTCAACCTCTTTTTTCATCTGATCATAGCGTCATCAGCGGCAAGGAGTTGCTCCAACATTCCACAGGTTAAGGCGTCTCCATATTGAGATTTAATAGCAAAGGCATAAAATGTGAATACGCTCCTTCTCAGTTCCTAATAGAGTTTGTTGCCTTCTGCTTATCTGACAACTATTGACCACCAGATAGGTGGGTGTATTTCTGAAAAATTACAGGAACTTGTAATTCCCCCCCACACACACACACCTTTGTTTTTTCTCCTTTTCCTAGGTGGAAGAAGGAGAATTCTTTGAAATTAAAACAAGAACGAAGGGAAAGAAAAGAATTCCTTCCTTCTGAATACATCTTGAATATTCCTTTGCCAGTTAAAATGTAGTTCGAAAACTGATAACATTAACCGATGTAACGATCACATAAAGCGATAGTTTTAACATACAAATGAATAGAGAAAATCGGGACCAAGGGATTTCAATAACAATAAGCGATTGATAACATTAACCGCGATCACATTAAGCGGAGTCCATTGTACTTTTTGTGATGAGATTGATTTAAGAAAGTTAAATTCATTTAGATCACTAGATTAAATTAATTTGATTTTAATTCATTTTGGGAAGAAAGTATGCTTACCACTGCACACTGGGCGTTGTTAATAGGTTGAATATTGTCACGAAGATTCGAATGAACACACCGTTTAACGTAAGAGAAGAATTTATTGAAGCTAAGTAGCAACTCGCAACTTTACAAGACCGAGAAGTTGCCTACAACTAGTGGGTATCAGCTTTTATACCCGGACAGAATATTCGAGAAATAACTAATTTACATATTAAAGAAAGATCTAGAATGTTCAAGAACATAAGGAAACAATAAATAACATTTTTAAATTAAAAATCCGTACTTTGGATAAACAGCCATGGCAAGCATCGAACCCACAATCTTCGGGTCTGGACCGCGTGCTTTGACCATTCGGCCACTGAGCTCGTTGTCTAAGCTTCTTTATGCGGCAATATTTTAGACCCCTTATTTCTGTTCATATTTTTTTACTCCATAATATTTATAAAGTATGTTTTGCAAAATCTACAAACTGAAAAAGACTTTTTAGAGAATGAATTAAAAGGGATCAATGAACGAAGGGTCATATGCAGAAGAAATTGGTTTCTTATTCTTGTCTTCTCTTTTTCATCCAAAGCTAACCTTAATTCTTAACATCATGTTATGTGATTAATTTCCATTGTTTTATTTGAAGTTAATAATAAACGGCATATCTATTGCGAGGTGATAAAGTGGCTTACTTTACCACGCACTTCGAAATAGTCCCATTTTTTTAAATATATTTAGCACGTCCTTAGAGTTAATAAGCAGTTTCTGGAGAATGTGAAAGATATTTGGAAAAAAATTAGAATAGATGCATTATAGACGCCAGTCCCATCCGCAATGGTTTTTTTTTTTTTTTTTTTTTTTTTTTTTTTTTTTTTTTAGAAAAACATGGCGGCGGTACGCGTTTTTTGAAAGATCACCAAAAAAACATGGCGGCGGTCACATGGCATATTTTAAACACAACATTAACGAAACTACACTTTAAAAGAAAAAAAACAGATTAACAATTTAAAGCATTATTAAAATAAAATTAGCATAACAATTATCATTTTTGTACGTTATTTAAAAAATAAATAACAGATTACTAATATTTATGATATATAGCAACAGAATAAACACAATATATAGCATTTTAATAAGCACTAATATTATAAAAAAATCTAACATGTGAGGGGGGTTCCCTCCCTTGTAATGAAAGAAATGCAAAATAAATTTAATAACAGATAAAAATTGGAAAGGGTAGTGCCATAAAGATTCTTCAACACTCCTACCCCCCTTAAAAAAACTTTGAAATAATTCTTTTTTACCAAATAAAAAAAACTCAGATTCAGAATACCGTTGTTCTCTCACACTTAGAGTTTAGAATGAAATGCAAAACCCACCTCACATCTAAGAATATCCTGATATTTTTTAACAATTTTAAAAATAAAAACCGATATAACTTCAACCGTCATAACTAAATTAACTAAATCCCAGATTATACGAACAAAACAAAAATGTTCCAAACCAAAACATCTTGTTTGATTTTGAATATCCTGATACTTTTTAACAATTTCAAAAATAGTAAGAACCGAAATAACTTCACCCGTCATAACTAAATTAACTAAATCTCAGAAAATAAGAATAAAGCAAAAATATTCCAAATCAAAACATCTTGTTTGATTTAAAATATCCTGATACTTTTTAACAATTTCAAAAATAGTAATGACCGATATAACTTCACCCGTCATAACTAAATTAACTAAATCTCAGTAAATAAGAATAAAGCAAAAATATTCCAAATCAAAACATCTTGTTTGATTTAAAATATCCTGATACTTTTTAACAATTTCAAAAATAGTAATAACCGAAATAACTTCACCCGTCATAACTAAATTAACTAAATCTCAGAAAATAAGAATAAAGCAAAAATATTCCAAACCAAAACATCTTGTTTGATTTAAAATATCCTGATACTTTTTAACAATTTAAAAAATAGTAAGAACCGAAATAACTACACCCACCATAACTAAATTACTAAATCCCAGAAAATGATAAGAACAAAAAAAAAATACAACCTGCACTAGGCGACTGGAAACCAAAAGAACAGCTAAGATGCAAATTTTTGGAGTAGTGCCGGGTACTGACGTAAGAAATCACGTGCACCAATGGGGTGGAAGAACATATTAGAGCTACCATACCCCACCACCAAAGTCAAAGCAAACGCACCAACCCACTCATCGCCCCGTAAAATAGCCAAAAAATTGCCAAATTTGACGACCCAAAAACACGGCGTCTATAATGCATCTGTACCAAAAAATCAATCCAACTGGAAGATTTGAAATCCATCTAAAATGTTAAAAAAAAATGTTATTGGGGAAAAAATCACAAAAAGTGGTTAAAAGTTTTTGAAATTCCATTGTACTATAAAATAAGTTATAGTCACGTAAACCAGGGATTAACTTTACATGCATTTGGAAGATAAACACATCGACCAGAAAAATTTTCTTTAACCATATAACATGCTACCGGACGGTGATAAAATGCTTTAAGCCGTACATTTTTTTAATCTTCACAACTTAACAGAAAAATTATAAAGAAAAGGATTTCCAATCTTTTATGTAAAGTATCTTGATTTTTTTTCTCTTTTTTTGCTAAAACAATGTGAAGTATGAAGAAAAAAATATCCTTAATGGGTTAAAATCTAATCTAAATTCCTAACGCTTCATTCCGGTAATCTAATTCTGCATAACGGCTGTCAGTTTCCAAAATAATCAAGTCTGTAAAAGAAAAATTTAAAAGTACACTATATCTCGTTGAAAAATTTTAATTGCATTCGTCTGCTTTATGAAGGCCAAAAAAAAAAGGAAAATGTTCTACGTATGAAAAATGCGATAACGAAATACAACAAACCCAGTATGCTGTTTTTAAACTTTCAGTAATCTTATAAACAGGTTTATAACATCTACTCTGAGAAAAATTCTTATTATATTCTAGAATCTCTTCTAGATGGTTGATTGGAAAAAAGCGTCAGATACAAAGTTTATAAGTCTTACATACTACATTATGTGCGCTGCAATAAAATGTTGAAGAGCTTGGCTATCTATGTCCATTGCAATGGAAGGCGAACACGCTTATTCAAAGTAAAATAGAAGAACTACAACTACTAGTAAACAAAAACGTTAATGATTTTATCAGCATGTAAGCTAACTTCAAAACAAAAAGAATACTATCGAACCGTGAACTAAATCACTGGCGTCTTCAAACTGTCTACCGTCCATGATTGATTGCCTTGCTAAATACCACACCGTATTGAAACACTCCGTGACTTGCTATATTCAGATCGTACAGTTACCATGAAAGCTAATGCAAAAAGAGCTTCTTTCTAGAAGCTAGAAGCTTTCTAGAGCAGAATATTTCATCTTCTTAGCAGTATTTATAAGACGAAAACACCAATGGTACCTAATAATCTAGATCTTACTTTAAGATATCTTTACTATATTGTTGTTTTGTTGGTAATATCCGAGTCCAGCCACTGCTAGACGAGATCGACAAGTTTATTCACAATCAAAAAGTCGAAGACTAGCACAAAAAAATTAGATAGGTCGTCGTAAGACAAACCTAGGCACTAAAGAATATGTGCCGAAGAATCATGATCTTGGTTACATTTCGAACAAATCGGGTGGGTTTTTTAACTACTCTGGAAGACAAAACCTCTTAGATGGCCATTAAGAAATCAGGAAAGAGCTGTCTGGATGCTTCTGTCGCAGTTCATAGAGAGAGATCCACGAGGTTAATCGGCACGGTACCAGGGATGTGCCGGAGGTACAAGCCAAGTAATTTTATCAATATGTATTCTGGCAGAATACAGCTCAAGGTAAGTCAGCCAATTAGAAGTAGCCATAGCCTTCCCGGCACCCTTCTTCACTAAAACATCCACCTCCTCATTACCCCAAATGTCTGCATGTGAGGAGGTCCACAGTAAATGCAGATCACAAGAGGGCGAGACTTGTTTTAATTTAGTGCGAATTGAAGTTGCAGTTTTGTCAACAATAATACGTCAGTTTGATAAATGTTGGATGGCACTATGATTATCAGTCAGAATCCAATTGGTTTTAGGGTCTAAAGAAGACATTACATAACTCAGTTCCTCACGGATAGCAACAAGTTCACTTTTAGCAACTGAGCTAAAATCAAGATTTATTTTCTTTATTTTGACAATTCTATTGAGATATCTGATAAGGACACCACTACCAGCGTGGAATTCATCATCTTTGCTACCATCAATATATATTAACATAGTTCCGTCTGGAATGTTATTTATAATTTCAAGGGCAAATTGCCAAAGGCAAATCAGAGCGTTATTTTTCGAGACTCTAGACAGTAGATCAGTATGGAAACTGTTCCCTGAAAGACCCACTGAGTGGTCAATGCATTGCTTCAAGAAGCACTGTTCCTTAGGGTCAAGTAAACTGCTATACTCAATATGAATAAACGGTCTGTGATTTTTAAGTCTTTCACTATTATGTCAATACCGCAATAAATCCGAGGCACGGATTAAGGAACCATAACTGTAATATGTGTTGTAATACTTCACTAGACTCGAGTTCTGTCTCAGATTCAGAGGCTGAAATCCGCCTCAAACAACACAATAACGTTTGGACAGCTATAACGTAAGCCAGTTATAGCTAAGCTGCTCTCTCTCCAATTTCTGGAAGTTAGTTTTAGAAGCACAGCAGTATATGGAAAAACCTATTCCAAGATGGGACGAATAATAGCCATATAGCTCTTAAAATTTTTACTTCAGCACCCTAATTTTGTTCTGAAATATCTTCCGAAGGTCCGCTTAACATGGTGTAAGTATTACAAATTCTCTCCTCATGTAGTGCCCATCTTCTGCGTTCGCTCGTGGATTGCGCCTGCGGCGCGGAGTGCGCGAGCCAGGTACTTCGAAGGGCTTAGTGGAAGGTTGAGTAGCCCAATATTCGCGATCTGCCCACCACCGCCGGGATAAGCATAGAAGGCCTCATGGCCATATGGGCCCTATTTGGTGCATGGTTGTCTTGTATACAAAGATACACCCACATGTACACACACACACACACACACACATATATATATGTATGTATGTATGTATGTATGTATGTATGTACATATGTATATGTGAGTAATATGCGGATTCTTGAATAGATTAATTCTTTGATATTTATCTGCTTATAGATTCCTCAGAAAGTGAACAACTACGAAAATCAAATTTTCTCCAAAGAATAATTTGTTTCCAAAATATTTTTTAAGTAAAATACATTATGTGATTCCCAATGGAAATTTCGTAGAATAATTGCTTTTCAGAAAAAAAAAAGAAAAAATTAATTCCGAGATTTTGCTCAAATTGTTAATTTTTTTTTCAGGCATTTTTTATATCTTTGCGAAATGAATTTCTCAATTTATTTCGTATTTATTTGTAGACCAGTTTCGCAAAAACTTTTTTTTTTACCTGTCTTTAATCTCAGTTATTTTTATTTTTATTCCTTTATTTATTTCTTATTTTTTCAGATTATGTAATCTTTGCAAATTTTAGTTCTTCTCAAAAATTTTTTTTCTGTGACTACAAAATTGAAGGAATTTTTTTATCATAGTACCGTTTCAAAAACATTTTTAATAAAATATTTCATTTCATTTATAGTTTTCAAAAAGTAGAAACTTATTGGAATGAGGAACAGTAAATATTTCACATATGTATATATTTAAAAATAAACACAGGGTTTCTATTTAAAAACTTTCCTGTTTTAAAGTTATCTACAGTCGAAAGTATTGTTCAGAAAGTTAGGAAATGTTGCATAGAACTTAATGAAGGAATGGAAATTTGTTTGAGGGGGAAAAGTTAGTTTGAAGTGAAGATGACACTCCTTTATACATTACCTTTCTTGTTCCTGTCACTTTACAGAAGACGTATCACCAGCTGCCAAGTTTCTAATACCCCGATCCCCAGACCTCAACCCATTCGGCTTTTGGGTTTTGGGGCATTTGAAACATCTAGTCAGACTTTATAAACCTTTACACATTACCATTCCTGTTCCTGTCACTTTACAGAAAACGTATCATCTTGCTACGTTTCTAATGTGTAGCACACGGATCCCCAGACCTCAATCCATTCGACTTTTGGGTTTTGGGGCATTTGAAATATCTAGTCAGACTTGATAAAACTTTACACATTACCCTTCTTGTTCCTGTCACTTTACAGAAGACGCATCATCTTGCTATGTTTCTAACGTGTAGTACCCGATCCCCAGACCTCAACCCATTCGACTTTTGGATTTGGGGGCATTTGAAACATCTAGTCAGACTTGATAAACCTTTACACATTACCCTTCCTGTTCCAGTCACTTTACAGAAGGCGTATCATCTTGCTACGTTTCTAATGTATAGCACCCGATCCCCAGACCTCAATACATTCGACTTTTGAGTTTGGGGCCATTTGAAACATATAGTCAGACTTGATAAAGTTTTAGATATTACCCATCCTGTTACTGTCACTTTACAGAAGACGTATCATCGTGCTAAGTTTCTAACGTGTAGCACCCCAATCCCCAGACCTCAATCCATTCGACTTTTGGATTTTGGGGCATTTGAAACATCTAGTTAGATTTGATAAACCTTTACACATTACCCTTCCTGTTTCTGTTACTTTACAGAAAACGTATCATCTTGCTACGTTTCTAATGTGTAGCACTCCGACCCCCAGACCTCAACCCATTCGAGATCTGGGGCATTTAAAACATCTAGTCAGACTTGATAAACCTTTACACATTACCCTTCCTGTTCCTGTCACTTTACAGAAGACGTATAAACTTGCTACGTTTCTAATGTGTAGCACTCCGATCCCCAGACCTCAACATATTCGACTTTTGAGTTTGGGGGCATTTGAAACATCTAGTCAGACTTGATAAACCTTTACACATTACCCTTCCTGTTCCTGTCACTTTACAGAAGACGTATCATCTTGTTGCGTGCGTTTCTAATGTGTAACACCCGATCAACAGACCTCAACCCATTACTTTTGGCTTTTGGGGCATTTGAAACATCTAGTCAGACTTGATAAACCAAGAACTATACCGAATCTGAAAAACTAGCATTTGAACTGTTGTATTTCAACTGTTCTAGCATTTCAACTGTAGAACATGCTATCTTAGAAATGGTAGCTGATGGTCATCATAGTGAACATGTCTTGATGTAATAATTTTTTAACTGGAGTAAATGTTGGCTAAATGTGTAATTCATCAACAAATGTCCTCTGGTGGAGAAGTTTTAAACTAATTTTTCTTGAATCGCCCAAACAAATTCCCATCCCTTTAGCATGTCCTACACATCATTTCAAAACTTTCTGAAAAATAGGTTCTACAGCAGACAATTTTAAAATAGGGAAGTTTAATTATGAACACGCTGTATATAAAGTGTCAAGGGCCTCAAATACGGGCGTCCAAAATTCGGACATTTTCTCAACAGTAGGTTTTATTTTTCAAATTATAAATTTTGTAACTCATAATTTAAAATTGTATTTTACTATTATTTATTTTGTCTATACATTATATATATTTAAATTATATTACTTTTGTATATTATAAATTGCAATTTTAAAACTGGATTGGCAACCCCTCCATTCTTATAACAGTTTCGGAAGGCGAATCTTCTCACATTTTATTTGTTTCAAATATCAAGTTCCTACACCGCATATCAGGCGTTGTGGTTGTTACTCATCCTCCTGTTGTAGGAACGCTTTATACCAGGTGCAGTAGACCAAACGCAATAAGCGACTAGTCCATGGTTAAGGGTACTATGCACCTTCCCTTTGAGCGAGGAACCACGAAGACTGATGACTGACTAAACCTCAAGAAGGTTCTTCGTAACTTTGAAGCAGGGACCAAACAGAAGGTTCCCAAGCATGGTGTGCCCACCAAGAGGTCTCGTTTTGGAACTGAGAGGATATTTCAGCCACGAACCTATTTTACTGTCCATTAATCAACACAATTTTTTACAAGCTCGAGCCTCTATCCCCTTCCCTCGGGTTATGAGATTGCTGTCTTTGTAAATTTGAACTACTCCGCTCTCGAATATCTGTTTTAAAATAATGAAAAAATGGAGTGTCGGTCCAAAAGAACATTCAAATGCATATGAAAGAAGTCAATTGATCAAAAAATGATTGCACTGGTGGTTGCAAGTCTGAAAAACCCAAAATACGATTTCACATCTTCCTTCTCTTTCTTTTGATTACAATATTAACACGTACGTGCTTAGCAATGTAAATGAATATTTAATGTAACATGTGCTCAAGTTCGTACAGTGTGAATGAAGCGTGATTAGTAATTATTAATATTACTTTTTTGTACGTAAGATGTTTGGTTTGATTGTTTTGGAACTCAACGGTCTACTTTTTTAATGCGAGGGTTAATGATGCCGGTACCTACTTAAAGCAGATTTCGAACGACTACAGACATCCACACCAGCAGCGGGGTTTGAACCAGCATACTTCGGTACTGAAGAACAACTCCCCATTAAACCATTGTCCTTTTTTGTTACATAAAAATATTGCAGAGGGTCTGAGAATCACCGAGGTCCGAACAGTTCCGTATTTGAGGCACTCTATTGTGTATACATATATATATATATATATATATATATATATATATATATCATACATATATATATATATATATATACACATATATATATACATATATATATATATATATATATATATTACATACATAAATATACGAGTATGTGCTTATGTATATATATATATATATATATATATATATATATATATATATATATATATATATATATATATATATATATATTATATATATATATATATATATATATATATATATATATTATATATATTACATACATAAATATACGAGTATGTATATATATATATATATATATATATATATATATATATATATATATGTGTGTGTGTGTAAGTAGGATATCAACAGTTCTTTTGCCTGTTTTCTATATGTTTGATATTTTAACCTGCTAGAAAACATGAAAATCTCCCTGCAGGCAGCATTGGCAAAAAATAACTCTTCTGTCACATTCAGCCGCTTTCACTGGGGAAAAATATTAAACTTTTTTTAGGGCACTCGAAATAAAATTCCTGATCCTGATAAAATATTTCAAACTGAATTCTAATACCTTAGCAGTTTTCTCCCAAATCCTTAGTTTTTTGTATCACCGAGATTTATTGTGCAAGAAATGCTTATATTTATACCCATACACGGTATTAATCAACTAACCTATAATATTTAGAGTTGTAATTGTCTTCGATGTTTGGCATCTGGAATTTTCTTTTTCTGTGTCCAACAGTAATTAACAGGCATTCTTGCACCCCATTGTCCATGGTACTTCTTATAGCTGAGATGTTTTGATGGAAACATTACTCTTAACCGTCGCCGACAGCATGAAGATTGTCAGTAAAGAAATAAGGATTAGAGTCCATGAAATGTAACTTGATGGACATATTACAACCACATTTTTGTATGACTCAAGCACTTGATTCACGAACTCACAGTAATTTGATGCATTATGATTTGCTAAAAAAGCTGAATGACACTTGTAATACGCCGAGCGGTCTCGCTGTTTCTATTCCCGATTAGTCCGTCACACCCTAGTCATTTTGGATATGACTTCGCATGGGTCCCTTGCAATGGAGCAGCCATGGAGAAGAAATAACCAGCCGTAGATGATTAAAACTTAACAAGGTTGATTTATTACAACAAA
>CM063508.1:174534488-174661988 GCA_032207245.1 Pardosa pseudoannulata | reverse complement strand
CGCTATGCTTTTACAAGGCTTCCAAAAATAGAATCTTTACATTTCGTTGTTATTATTCTGCATAATTGGCTTCCATACAAATGAAATTATTACTACTCCTAAATTTATCGAGAGTTAATCCTTTTTCTACTATTTAAATAGGTTTCTCTCTGAGAAGGAGTTCACGTAATTAAAGATGTCTAGTCACCATTAAAAAAGGAACAACTCTCGGGATTTTTCGCCATTCTAATGACTTCCGGCCGCTTACGAATTAAAAGAGGCGGTAATCGTTCGTAAGGTCGAACAGAATAAAGAGAATAACATCTTTTAAAATGCCGTTATGCTCTTTGAAGTGGATAGTTTTGTTTTTATTTCTCCTTAGTTTCTTAGAAAAATTTGTTTTCTTTTTTTCTAATTACGCTCATGAAGGTTGTCAAATGCTCATTAAATGAAAATAAAATCAGTTTGGCAACGAAAATCTACATAGACTTTGTACTATGGATAAGTCCAGTGGATATGATGCATACAAATCTTTTATGAGATAAAGTATTGATGGGTTTCATTACAAATAATGAATTTTTTTTCAAGATGCAAGATATCGTTTTTATCGATTGCGATTGCGATTCCCGTCCCAAAAGGTGAAGAAAACTAGGAGGGGGTTTTCTGATCTTCCCTCATGCACAAATATGAGTTCTATACTGCATAACATGCCTCCAGGATGTAAACTATAATGTGTTTATTTTTCAGTGTCAGTTAAAATAAGAAGCGCTATGCCAGGTTAAACGCAATGTTGTGTACCACAGGTGACAGATCCTCATTAAAAAACTAGGAGGTGAAACTAGGACGGGGTTAACTGGTCTTCTTTCGTATACCACACTATTATGAAACCCATGATGCTCAAAAAGACCTTCATGGGTAAACTGTTATGTATTAGTTTACAGTATCTCTTGTGAAGATCCCGTTTATTCAGAACACTAATGACAGAAATCAGCCGAGCTGAGTCTCACCTGCGTGACAGACTGCAATAGCAGTGTCTGGGATGTTGACAGTTCGATTGAATAGGGGTCACGCCCTGATCGGTCACGGTAATGATTCCGGAGCATTGCCTAGAGAATTCCGGAACGGGGCAGATAGAATTCGACTAATTAACTAGTTGTAACCTTAACTGAAGTTCTCGGGTAGAGATGTAAAAACCCGGAATTTTGAAGAGGTGAGAATAAACCCGGAATATTGGGAACTTTGGAAAGAAATCATTTTAACAATGTTTACATTTATTTTTTCAACAGTGGCTATTTAAGAACTAGCATATTATTTCTAAGAGATTTTTTTATACTTTTAGCTATCTATCTATCTATCTATCTATCTATCTATCTATATATATATAATATATATATATATATATATATATATATATATATATATATAAATATATATATATATATATATATATATATATTATTATATATATATATATATATGTATATATATATACATATATATACGATATATATATGTATATATATATATATATATGTATATATATATGTATATATATATACATATATATATACGATATATATATATATATATATATATATATATATATATATATATATATATATATATATGTATATATATACATATATATATATATATATATATATATATACATATATATATATATATATATATATATATATATATATATATATATATACACACACATGTATATATATATATACATGTATATATATATACATGTATATATATATATATATAAACATATACATATGTATACATATATATATATATATATATATATACATATATACATATATACATATATATATATATATATATATATATATATATATATATATATATATATATATATATACAAATAATGGATATTTTCAAGATGCAAAAGATCATTTTTATCGATTGAGATTTCGATTCCCGTCCCAAACGGTGAAGAAAACTAGGAGGGGTTTTTTTATCTTCCCTCGTGCACAAATATGAGTTCCATAATGCATAAAATGCCTCCAGGATGTAAGCTATAAAGTGTTTATTTTTCAGTGTCTGTTAAAATAAGAAGCGCTCTGCCAGATTAAAGGCAATATTGTGTACCTGTAAAAATAATGTTACGTTGGCCTAATGCTTGAAAAAGAAAAAATTAATACTCATTAATAAACACATGAACAAATATGTCTTAATGATTTTATACAATTAAATAAATGCCTAAGGAATACAACTGGAATCAACTTATCATTTGTAGATATCGAAGACTGCTCTCGAGTCGGCGTTGGTCCTAAAAACAATATGGCGTTCATTTTCCTCTTTCTTGTGTCACACCAAAAAATGTCTATCCCGCAAACAGCGGCTACCAGCAGCGTTCACCCTCTTCTATCCTCTGGTAACAACCTTGTCCTCTAAAAAAATCCGACTACCCCGCAAAGAAAAAAGCAGGGGTCCACTCAGAACCGAGGTGTCAGAATCGCGTTAAACCAACTGGCCCTTCTATTGGTTGGGAGAAGTCTGAAGTTTCTTCTAGTTCAAACCGGTCCTGTACTGTTATGTCATTGGCGATGGCTCACGGAAGGAGGAAAAAAAAGCTGGATAGAATTAACTTATTGTTACAGTACCACAGGGGACGGATCCTCGTTAAAAAACTAGGAGGTGAAACTAGAAAGGGGTTAACTGGCCTTCTTTCGTATACCACACTAATATGAATTCCATGATGCTCAAAAAGACCTTCATCGGTAAACAGTTATGTATTAGTCTACAGTATCTCTTGTGAAGACCCCCTTTGTTCAGAACACTAACGACCGAAATCAGCTGAGCTGGGTCTCACCTGCGTGACAGACTGCAATAGCAGTGTCTGGGATGTTGACAGTTTGATTGAACACGGGTCACGCCCTGATCGGTCGCTGTAATGATTCCGGTGCATTGCCTAGAGAATTCCGGAACCGGACAGCTAGTGAATGAGAATTCGACTAATTAACTAGCTGTAACCTTAACTGGAGTTCTCAGGTAACTGGGATCGTAACTGACCAGAAAACGGTTGGCGGGACCTAACTGACCCCCAGGTATAAAAAGAATAGAATTTTTCGACAGCTTGTTGATTGGTGTCGTCTCCATTTAGAGGTCATGTGACTTCTCATGGTAGAGGATTGTCATTTCCTCGAGGGGTTGGTTTTTAAGAGTGGGTTCGTGTAAATTTAGAAGCAGGAACCACGCAGAAGACCCCACGTTTGGCCTGCTACCTCCAGAAGTATCGGTTGGGAACTTATATGGACATTGCAACCACGAACCTATTTTAAGTGTCTCGGGTGCCATTAGTGAACACGGCGGATCTTTGGCCGGATCGAGCTCCAAACCCATTACTTTCCGGTTACGAGATCGCTGCCTTTTGCCGACTGAGCTATCACGGTTCATCCAAGCAGTTCACCCGGTCAAATTCGGTTATGAATCCAAACCATAACCAACTCTGTTAGAAAGAAAAAATGCCTTTAGCCAATTGGGCATATTTCGCCGCTTCTACAGATACCTAAAATTTAAGAGCCTTAAAATTAATCCTTTTCAATTGTCCTACTGAAGCATAAAACAAATTTTGCGTTCACCATAATTTTATAAAATTCAGTTTTGCAAATTTGATTTTCTGATATTTTAATATAATTTATTGGTGGTTATTAATACTTTTTTTATAATTTCTTTCTTTGCTACCAATTCCACTAGTAACTTCTTAAAAATGTTAAAAATGTTACTTCCCGGAAGATAGTAACTCTAATATGTTAACTCAAATGTAATAGAAAATAAAGATAACAAAAACAACCACGGTCTAAAAGTATACAACTCAATTTAATTATTACCGACATAAGACAAACTCAGACATTAAAATTTAGCAAACATAAGTATAAGGAAATGAAACAATTAGCGTACTTAGTGGTCAACAAAACTTAAATCAACTTAAAAACAACGAGCCAGCCATGAGACAAAAGTAATACTACCTCCACGATAGACACATAAACAAGCCATCCACTCGGCTAAGACCTCCAAGACCTTCAAGAAGGTGGTTCAACTGGATTATCTGGGCCTAGCCCTCAAATCCAGAGATTTCTTACAGTAAGCAGAGAAATTGACAACGAGCAGAACATAAACAATTAAAAGAAACAAAACACTGTACATAAACAAACTAGGAATGTCCCGGAATGAGGCTTCGGGGAAGAGATAAGATTTAACCATGGGGTCTAACAAAAAATTATCTAAATTTCAGTAAAATTTTCGGATTTTTTTTTAATGATTTTAATGTTATTATGGATGTTACTACTCGCACACATATAGTACCCCACTTTTTATGATTAGCAAATATTAATTTTACTCCTCAAAAATTTCTACTAACAAATTTTCTAGATCCAAAATTCCTTTTCTCGGACTTAGGAGTAGAGATGTAAAAAACCCGGAATTTTGAAGAGGTGGGAATAAACCCTGGATTTTAGGGAATAAACCCGGAATTTCGGGAACTTTGGGAAGAAATCATTTTAACAATGTTTACATATATTTTTTCAACAGTGGCTATTTAAGAACTAGCATATTATTTCTAAGAGATTTTTTTTTACTTTTGGCAATATATATATATATATATATATATATATATATATATATATATATATATATATATATATATATTCAAGAAATAATAGCAATGAGCACTTAAATGATTTTATAGTAGTACTTATGTAATTAATTACCCTGTTAGTCTTATCAAACACATAACTGGTTGCTTCAATTTTAATTGCTAATATAATAATTATATACATTATTTTTGATCATTATTTATTATGTAAATTGCTTTATGCTAAACTTTCCCCCTCCTTTTATAATATAAAAATAAATATCTTTAAATTTAAAATAACAGTTTATTATTTTTTGTAATGCATATATCATTTAAAGGTGTAATCAAATGACACTGTTGCATTTTGTGTCCAATTCCTACACACACACAATATATATATATATATATATATATATATATATATATATATATATAGAGAGAGAGAGATGTTATCCAAGAAAAATAATGATTTATGGATTTTGTGACACTACAGATTATTGCCTAATATTTATGTAATAATAAAAATATTGGATATTTCTCAAAGGAAAAATATACTCATACTTTCATGCTAAACATGATACCTTGCCAAATATAGTTAGTTAATCCCAATTATTCAATTTTTTTCATAGCATATAATAGTTAAATTTTATGAAAATATCAACTTTTGAGGTCTACAACAAAGACAGAAAAAAATGGTGGTTCTCATTGTGTCATAGGAATTGGCGACTTCAAAATTCCTGTGTTTTGGAAATTTTCAAAATTCCCTTCCCAAAAAACCCGGGTTTAAACCGGGTTTTTTCCACTGCTCACAACTCTACTTAGGAGGATTAAAAATGTATACATTTGTTACATTTCTTCTATGCACATTTTTTCGTTACATGAGAGAACTAAATATTGCTTAAACATTAATAGATTGTTGGAAAGTCTGTCACTTACAAAGAACAACAAAATATTTTTTACCGCCAGCATTTTGCAAAGGGTAATAAATTTTATTTTAACAGCAATGAAATAAGCAAGAAAAATCATTAGAGGTATGAAGCATTTACAAATTTTAATAACTTAAAATTTAATTTACCAAAGGAATTATAGAGAACGAACGGAACATACTGATGATTATAGCATGAAATGGCCTTTTAGTGTAGAATCTTCTCGAAATTCTAATCAGGAAATGTGTTTCCTCCCCGATCCTGATGATCGATTTTGTGAAGATTTTACAAGATTAAATCGATTTGTATGTTTCATCATAAATTCTTCCGAGAGATTGCCAAAAAAAAGTCGATTAAACAAGAAATCTATTTACTGTAACTATCTATTTGACATTAATGAAAGCACATTTTAAATGAGCTTGAAAACTTAAGAGATTTCAAATTTCTTACCATAACACCATAACTTTTAGTGCAGCTTGTTGTGAAAAGACAAAAGGAAAAATTGTCTCATTAGCTATTTAATGTGGCATTCGTCTACCCATGGTATCTGATGGATTTAGTCTCATATTAACCTGTTTGGCAGTCAGGTTTCTGACTTGATAGACAAAGAGAACAGGAAGAAAGCTTACAACGCTTGAAAAAAACCACTTAGGTTTTTTCAAGTGGATTTTTTTTTAAAAAACCCACCCAGGTCTTTTTGGGTTGGGCAAATCAAGCCAACACTCCTTTAAACACTTCTAAGAAAGGTGACAACTGAGACTTCCCCCTTTTGACAAAGTTTAACTAGCACCTGATAAACCGAAAGAAATCTCTTAAATCCCAATGAAATGTTGTTAGATCATGAGATCTTTAAAGCATATCCATTACACACAGAAAGAATGGCTTCCAAAAAAAGCTTTGTTACCTGTCAATTCATATCATATATGAACATCTTGTGAACCTTAATAGCATCATCCTACTATGTTGCACATAAAACTGGTACTTATTACCAGTTAGCAAAAATGTACTTGCATTTGAATACTTACGGCAAAAGTTTACCTGTCTAAGTATGTAAAGTGTATTTATAGGTTCCTAAATACAAAAGCTTTTAAATGGCACTTTGAATTAAATCTCAATTAACATTCTCCATAATCAAAAGGCCAAAAGATATAAAGACTAAGATTTTTTAACTCTTATATGTATTATTGTTTCCATACACAGTTATATGTAAAATGTAAACAGTGAAATTACTCAGAAACTAGAGACAGATGAAAATTTTAAGTGTAATTGAGTTTAGTACTAGAAATCTATAAAGGAAAGTCATATTTATTCTCTCTAAATTTTTTACCATTGAACAGTGTCATAACAGGGTTCCCACTATTTTTCCAGAACAAAATTTAGGGACTTTCTTAGGACCAAAGTAACTTTTTATAAGGACCTACTTGAAATACACAGTATAACGACATAAACCCTATTTCCTGAGGAACATATTTTAATTATGAACCAGACAAGGCATGTTGAATAAATGCCCTACAATATTTTAGAATTAAGTTTTTAAAAATACCTAAAAATTAATATAAGATAAACCTATTTGACAAAAACATTTTGAAAAATGTACATCTAAAGTTTTTGGAGAGATCAAATTAAAAATAAATTGTGGATAAAATATAATTATTATAAACAGTACTTTCTGAGTGTTTAAAAATGACTGATATATATGTGTATATATATATATATATATATATATATATATATATATATATATATATATTGTGTGTGTATATTAGCTGATTATACCCAACGTTGCCTGGGAAAGAAGAAAGTTTTAAACTTTTCTATTACATTCAGTGCAAAGAAAATTAAACTTCCAAAACTGAAATATCTACAAAAGCCCTACCCTCCATGCTTTGTTAACTCTGCAAAAATATTAGCTATTAGGAAAAGGCAGCTAACTTTATAAACCTTTTCAGTATACAAACAATTATTTATTTGTCAAAAAAGTTTTGTAGCTTGTGACCATAAAAAGTACTAATAAACTAAAAGTATTTTCATAACATTTTAAGGATATCAAGGAAAGGAATTTTGAATTACTAGAGAAATACACTGAAAAAATATATGCATTTGAGGATTTTCTTTATTATTAATACTGCATTTTGGCTAGAAAATGTAAAATAAATGTTATGAACAATAACAAATATTTTATATATTCTTTGACCAGTACTTATCACCTGTACTGGCGTTCTTAGAATGGGTTTGGGGCAAGTTAAACTCCAACTTACAAAACCAGAAAGTTTGGAGAGTACAGCAAAAACTGATAGGAAATCACATGACGATGTATAAATTCATCAAGTTCCAATTTAAAAATTAAGGAGATTTTAAGGACCTTTGACAAAAATTAAGTAGTTTTAAGGGCCCTTAAAAATGAAAGTTAAAATTAAGGAGTTCTTAAGGATTTTAAGGACCATGGGAACTCTGCATAAGATTGGTTTCAAAACCTATCTACCATTTTGGTTTAAGTAAAAAATACCATTTTATCTTAATTAGTCATGTTCTTCAGTCATCATGTCCATACAGATATAAAAGTTTAAAAAATATGTTTTTAGACTTTGGGAGGTTTGAAACCTTGATAAAAATTTTACATTACTAAAGATTCAAGTTTTGGGTGAAAGCAAACATTTATATATACTTTGTATAGGAAAGAATAAAACACATTATTCTAAAGAATATATCATATATGACAGCATACTATTAAAAAACACAAGTAAGTTCTAATTTCTTGAATATTTTATTATATATATACACAGTACATAAATATATACAGAAAGATTCACTAAGCCTAAAGAATGCATTACCTCACATACATAGTCATATGCCTTTTTATTTACAAAGAAATGCCCATATCCCACAAAATACTCTTAGTAGTATATAAGGAAATATAAAATATACAACTTATCATTGCATACAAATGCAGATCAAAACTCGTACACCCATAATATCAAATTGAAAAAGGAACTGCTCCTTCATTCATTACAGATCTACATATAAATACATACCTGCTAACAGATTATTTTTAAAAGTCTTTACAATTTTGAACACAGAAAACACATAATGCATTTTTAGACACAGTGCATTTACAGGCTTGTATTTGAATCTTAATTCATGACACTTCCAACATGAAGCACAGTAATAGAAAATCCTTAAGATATGGAATTAGTATCTTTGTCTTCTGTACAAGTGACATAGAAGAGAAAAAGTATCAAATTTCAGATACAGGTAAAGCAGTTGGAGACATTCATTGGAGACAAATACTATAAAATGTCTTAAATGCATATACACATATAACAGTCTGATTTTGAGGAAGATTTATTTTCACTGTTTTGAAATCAAAAAATACATTTGAAATACAGTGAAACTTCTCCGAGTGGCCACCCTCCTAAACGACCAATTTTTCATGGCACGGATTTTTCGACCCATAGACGTAATGGTAAAATAACCTGTTTCAGCGGCCATCGAGTGGGATTGCCCATTTCATTTTTCAGGAAATTCTACTCACTCAATGCTTTAATTTTGAGCAGAGAACTCAAGGTTAGTTTTATGCTCTGATATAAAACCCAGGAATAATTTGCAAAGTCCATTCGCGCAGTCAACCCCCCCCCCCATTCTTTTCTGAGAAACATTAAATCTGTTATCTTTTTTATATTTTCCCTTTACCCTTCAGATAGGGAATCCCTATTGCACCACCCATAGAAACTGAGGTTGGACAATCAGGCATTGCAGGTATCCTATGGCCTTTGTTTGGAATTCCAATAGGTACAGTAAAGGAAGAATTGCATATCTGTCAGCAAAAGTGCCATACACACCAGTTTCATTTCATTAGATTGTCAGTGATCTGAGTTGCAACTATGTCGAAATGCGTTTTCCTAAATCTCGAGCAGCACATTGAAGTTCTGCTTGAATATGAAAATGGCAAATCGGCAAGAAAGTTGAATTATCTAACTGCGGAAGAAAGCAAATCAACGAAGTCATTAAAGAAAAAAATTTGATTTTGAAGGAATACGAAGACTTCAATTTTCTGCTTTTAAAGTAAAAAATGAACTTAAAAAATGGTTGTTATAGAGAAAAGTAAAAACTTAAAACACACAAATTGTAGCCTTTTTTTAAAAAATGTAAGAGAGCATGAAATAAAGTACTATTTTCTCTTTAGATAAGTTTTCAATTTCATTTTAAATAAGGAATATATGTCAGACTTGTTTATATTATGCATTATAGCAATTATTTTATAATAAACCCTTCAGAGCAGCCCCCCCCCACCTCTGAATGACCAAATATTCTCGAAACGGTGGGGTGGCTGCTCAGAGAGGTTTCACTGTAGTTCAAAATCATACAATTCACCACACAGACATAGTCTTATAATAGGATTCAAACTCATACTATGAAAGGCCAAAAATCACAAGTTAGCAGATATGTAAATATTTTTCATTATAATGAATAATAAGAAAATTTCTTTGTAACCTGAAGTAGTATTTAAGAATTATCCTCTAAAAAGTTCCATATCCATGCAATGAAAGTACAGAAAATACTTGAGTATAATATAGTTCTCAAATAATACAAAGCAAAGTACATTTCAACCATACATATAAAAATAAAAGAGTTCAGAGTAATAAAAGAAAATATCTTTAAAAATGCAATATATGATAGTCAAAAACATTTTATAAGGTGTTTTTCTCAGAATTGACTAGAATTTTTTTATATACTGATAAAATTTAAATATATATGTCCTCGCTTAAGTCTTGTAAATACAATAAATAATTCAATTTTAATAAAGTACAAAGCTAAAAGCTCTTTCAAAACCAAAATTAATGCTGACTAAAATAGTTTGTGAATGAATATAAATACCCTAAACAGTTGCCAAGTACTCATTGAAGATATGACATAAAACTTCAAAACTGTATGCAAGAAAAAATTTATTAATCACAAATTAGATAACATACAAAACTTCCCAATTATTACTGTTTTAATGAGTGAATCACATTGCTGAAGAAAGAATTACAGAGAAAGTGATCATCAGCTATCACTTTACACAGAACTAGTGTAATTAATAAACTCGTCAGAACTTAAATAAATAAAATATTTAAATTGGTTAAAATAAAAAATATAACAAAAAGTCAATTGTTCATAATAAAAAGTTTTTTAAAGTGTTTTATAAAGTTCGCATTTGTTCACCAAGTTCCTGCCACTAAACTGAAAATCAATTTGCCATATATCTATAGTAATAATTCTGATTATTAATTATTAACTAAGCAATGCTCAATAATGTTTACTAATACAAAAGTAGTTAATTATAACTTTTGTTTAAAATACAACTTTTAACAGCTCTAAATACAACATCAAATATAACAATAACTTTAATGTACTAACTACTAATATAATTTCTTGGAACTGAATGATGAACCAGGATATGCAAGATAACCTAAGATAAAAATAAGTATATACCAGTAACTAACACTCACGAAATAATTAATATTAATAAATCAACATTAATAAGACTAAATAATTTGAATTGAACAAGATGCATTTATTAAAGTATTCTGCTATATGAATTTAAAATATAGTTGACTTTAATAAATAAACAGTGAAGCCCTACATGACTTTACTTTATTTGCTTATTCCTAGATAAAACAAATTTACTTTTAAAATCATTCATTAAAGCTTAATTTTTAATGATAATTTTTTGTAATTATTTTTCATGTATTAATATATTTTCTCAAAATAAAATATAGCATATATATAACACAAAATAATTATGCTTATATTAAGGATAGACATTGATGATAAGACAACTTAAGCCATTTTATGCAAAAAGATGTTTAGAAGAAAAGTTTTATTATTAAATTTTACTACATAATTGATTAAATTTAGAAAAGGTATGAATTTATGCATAGATTCATTTATATTTCCCTCAAGATTAACCAATATGGAAATTTTAATATAAATATATAAAGTAAAAATCAATAATGCCAATTCATTTTTAAAAATAACTACTGTATAATTAAAGAAATTTAATAATCCATTTCAATTCAGCATGGTGTGACGATCATAAATATTTCTTCTTTGTTCTTGCACTTGTCTCTTCCACCTATCTTGTTGCTGACCAACTCTGTTTAAGACATTAGAACTACCCACGCGAGGTCGTGGTATAGTTGGCATTGGTTCATCCTAGATGAAATCAAATACAACACATGAATATTTCTAAAAAATAATACAGTTTTCTTAAAGTAAATATTGTACCAAAATATAATAAAAATAGAAGGCCATCCTGAAAGTATGTTTTCTAAGGCCCATAAAACAAAAAACAAATCATTATTACCTGGATTTATTGCAAAATATACAAAAATACTTAAGCTATTTCTCAACATAATAACCACCTGTATTGTAATATAAAAACCATATATTTCTATGTAAAAAAAGTAATTTTTTAGGACTTTATCATAAAGTTTAAGTGAGGGATTAGCCCCAAAACTCATTAAAAAAAAAAAAAAATATTAATATCTGGAAAAATTTATTGCAAAAGATACAACAATATTTAAGCTCTTTCTTGACCGTAATAAACAGTATTGTAATATAAATACCATATATTTCCATGTATAAGCTGAAAATGTTTAGGGCTGTATACATTATTAGGGTTGTTAAGTGAGAGATCAGCTTTAATACAGATCTGCAGAAATGATGTAGTATAAGTCCCTCTTGTCAACATTTTTAGCTACTGGCGACTAAAAAGCCACCAAATCAACAAAAATAAACTCGACTTTTAAAAACAAATGATACATTACTAATCTTGTAAAAAGCATACTTCTCTGTAAGCCAGAAATAAGCAATAAAATACAAAAAAATTACAAAAACATACTTTTTTTAATTAAAAAATTTAGTTATCAGTGAAATGCCTCCTTTTCTATAAAAGAGTTAAATTTTTTTAATCTTTTCTGCAAAAATTAAGCTTATATTAAAAAAGAAAAAAAACAAAAGGTGAGAAATATAACTCAATATTGCCTGTTATATGTGATGATGTTTTGTATGTACTGTTTATTATTTTCTACATAAGATGATTATTTGTAAACTGAGTCAAACAGAATAGTATGGCTAAAAATATGAAAAAGGCAACATGATTAACCCATTAATGCCTGGTGTCCATTTTTGATTTGGTTTGGTTTGGAGGGTTTGAACACGAGGGCTAATGAGACCGGGACCTACAGCTTAAATTCGAATACTAACGGCTATGAACATCCATGCCGCAGTGGGATTCAAACCCACGAACTCTGGTTCTGAAGGCCAGCACCCTAACCATTCAGCCATCGTTCGGCTGGTATCCTTTTTTAGGATAGACTTAAAAATGGTTCATAGAGATTTTATATTTTTCTCAGAATGAGATTTCCTTTTCAGCAAAAGCAGGAGGAAAATCTGTACTATGGAATTACCATACATTTCTGTGTATGAGCCGAGGATTTTGAAGCTTTTTAAAGACCTGAAGTAGAGGGGCTCAGCTTATATACGGGTCCATGGAACAGATTTAATATATGTGTTTTTGGCACCAATTTTTGCCACTGGTGACAAAAAGTCGCCAAATCAACAAAAGTTAACGAAACAGAAAACAAACAGTAGAGAAAAAAATAGAAAATGCATAATGGCAAAAAGTAAATAAAGCTTCTAAAAATTTTGAAAGAAGAAAACATAAAAATTGAAAAATAAATTTAAAATGACTCTTATCTATGTTATAATCACTCCAAAACAACTATATTATAACAATAGCTGGTCAGCTAATCTTCTAATAAACACAATTGTAAGTAAAGCAAAAGCAATCGATGAATTGCCAAAAGGGTCATCCTTTTTTGTCTTTCTTTTTTTTTTTTCTAAGCTTACACTGCTTAAATTTGAGAAAAAGTTATCTTTACATAAGGTTGCCAGAACTGAAAAGTCGTTAGTGTCTAAGTAAAAATACCATTGAACGCATACGGTCTAGTACCTTGATTATCAAACTGTGCTCCACGGTAGTAATCTAGATAAGTTATTGTAAATTGTGATAGTAACTAAGATGCATGAAGTCAATTGAAATTAAAAATGTAAGTTGTTTTTCTCGGCACTTTGAAAATGTGCTATATGTCCTTGTATTTACCTCAAGGTTCAACCGATCCTCTACCTTCACCGTATTTAAATTGGATGCTGTGGCAAAAAAGGTTTGAGAATCGACGCATTTTAATTAAAAGAAACTTGATTGGGAGAATATTTCCCCCGCTTTACCTGCTTGGCAATATTTGTGGATTCTTGGCAGCATATTTGAACATTTTAGAAATTATTTTTTTCACTTCAGCATATATGCGGGTTTTGAACTTTGGGTAAATATTTTAAGGAAAATCATACCCATAGCTTATATCCGGAAATATACTAAATTCACTATATTAAATACTAAATTCTAAACTAATTCTAAATTAATTACTAAATTCACTATTTAATATACTAAATTTACTATATTCAAAAATATACGGTATTACTTTGGAATAAATCATTTTAAGTTTAATAATAGGTAAAATATATCTTTATTAAATTTCTAAAATGATAAAAAATGTAGCCAAATTTCTATGCAGCATTTTATTTTTTAAAATAAAAATCTTAGATTGAATAACTACAGTATAATGCATATATATATATATATATATATATATTGAATTTATATTATTGTATGAACAAAAATATCAGTGAACTACTAAACTATTGTCAATTATAACTTACTAAAGTAACTTCTTCATTTTTGTGTTCTTGATAAGCTGTTCTACGTTTGTTCAACAAAGGATCCAAACACATTAAGAACAGCATGTAGACAGTAAGCAATGAAATAACCCAAATTATGATAATGACAACCACCTATAAAAATAAAAGCATAAATACAGGTAATCATTAGAACCAATTTAACCTCATATAACAGATAAAACCTTCATATAAACAGATAAAATTCAGCTCATTTTTCATTATCACTACCAATTCTACTCAAAGCAAACAGTTCTAAGAATTTAAAGCTATTAAACTTAAGTTAGTAAACTTATGTGTATGTATGTGTGTGTGTGTGTGTATATTTGTATATATAAATCTATATGGTAAAACCCACTTAAGAAGTTTTCTAAGGAAATAGAAAGAGAAAACTTTTTAAAGGAAATTAATTTTTTTAAAAACAAAATAATTACATAGATAATGAGGAGAGATTTTTTTTTCTTTATAAAATAATAGATAAACAATAGGTTTGGTTTTTCTCAAAAATTTACATTTTTTGCATGCTTAAAAAATCAGCTAATAGAGGAAAACGACTTAATTACCTTAGAATATCTTTAATTCAGCTAAGAAATTTTACTTTAAACACTACTGGAATCGATTTTACAGAAAAAATCGGTTATAGTTTTTTGTTTTTGTTTTTTATCGGCAATTCGTAATTGATAACAATCTAGCTGTCTTAAAAGTTAAAGTTACTTTTATTTATTAAGCTTAGTATTAACTTAGTATTAGCTTAGTATTACTTTTATTTATTAAGCTTAGTATTTACAGTTTAAAGTTACTTTTAGTTATTAAGCTTAGTAAATAACTAAAAGTAGTACTATATTAATTTCAAAAGCTTAACTATGTGTATACAAGTTAAACAATATACTTCCAAATAGTGGCCACTTATGGATTTGTATGTGATTCAAATTTTCAGCAATTTCTAGAAAGCTTTTTTGCTATATATGCTCTTGTTGTTGCTAATGGCATTTGGACAAGCCAAGCTTGTGTGCCAAAGGCTACTCAATTTAAGATGAAAGATTGCATGTATTGTTTTTAAGAGTACTGTGAGGGTGGAAGAATCACTTTTAGCTCAAAGTAGGTCCTCGTAATTTGGAAGCAGAGACCTAGAAGACTTAGCAAACATGGCTGTCTTTGGCTGGTTCATACTCCAAACTCACAATCCTATGGCTATGAGCTCAACATCATTTCCAACTGAACTATCACAACTCAAATACTTTCTAAAATCCTTAAATGACTGTTGATGAACCATTTTACTCACAATTTCCCGTATTTATTCTGTTTTCTGACTTTTGTTTCAGGATTCAAAGACTTGTGTGATTATGTTCAAATATTTCTTAACTTTTACCTCTTTCTCAGACTTTATAAATCCTTTCTCAATTTGTTAGAAATGTGATTTCCATCCAAATGGCAAACTGAACAGATATTCAGCCAAATACTTACAGATAAGTATTGTTAGATATTTAGTCCAATTCATGATAATAAGAAAAGATTTTTTATTGTAGATATATTTAACATATTTAAATATTAAACATATAAATATTATACATATTCAACATATTTAACATATTCAATCACACTCTCTGACACCATATTGTTATGATTTTCGAAGCTGGGTTTGGGAATTGAATGGATTTTAAGTAAGACAGCACAAAAACAATAATTTATTGGCAATCAGTTGGAAAATACAATGTCAGAAAGGCATCAAGGTATAAGTACTGCACACTCGTACCAAGCTTACAAAAACATTGCAAATCAATTTGAGCAGAATGCCATGGCCTTCCGTACTTCTTTGAGCATAAAACAAAATGGAAGCACCGGTAAAACACAACACACTGTGCGTACTCTGTAAACTGAGAAATCTACTTAATGACTCTCTTTGTTTGGAACTCAGCTTACCTTATATGGGCCCAAAGAAATTGGTCGAACATTCCAAATTATACCAGAAACCGGAACTGGAAATTGTAAAGTATCGCCACACTTGGCAACATTTGGCAACGAACTTGGTGACAAAAATAAGTTGCCAAAACTGTCACCAATTTAAAGAGATGCCCATAGAGTCCCATGTTAAATTTAAGGTTCACTAACAAATTTGTAATGGTATTGTTAGGTATTTAGTCCAATTCATGATAATAAGAAAAGATTTTTTTTTTAATTGTAGATATATTTAAAATATTTAATGAAAACTATTGCAGAGTTACATTTTAGTGAATTATTAGAAAATCTAACATTTACTCAATTTAAGTTGCATGTGTATTTAATGTTATATAAATAAAAACATTTTCTTGCTGCAAACTTACCACCATATGTGTTTAAAGAAGCATTGGAACATTTTATATTAAAATGCAAATACACACATTTTATTAAATAGAAGTCTGAATATTATTTGAACTGTCACCCAGATTGCATAGTGGTTAATGTATTGTGCTTCCACAGATGGATTTGGGTTTGATTCTCGAGTAAGGCTTGAATGTAGTTCTGTAGTTCCTTCATAGGAAAAAAAAGTAGCCTTACCTATATGATGCTCCCACAAAAAAGAGGCAATAAAAAGAAGGATTTTTGAAAGCTATCAATAAAGGCAAGTGCCTTGCATTGGATCTATGTTATTTGAATCAACAATTAAAGTTTTTTCAAGGTGACTCCTTAGATAACTTCAATTTATCAATAATATGCAGTACACATATATGATTATAGAATTATAATATAAATTATAAAAGCAAAAAAATATCAATTATTCATTTAATGAATGCCTTAGGGATATTTAGAGATACCAGCTACATGAGATATAAAAAATATATAACATTTAAAAATGGTTTACAGGTGTATAAAAAATCTTTCACCACCATAAACTCTGAAATTACGATGCAAGAACAACATTTTTCCATCATTATTTATGATATAAAAAATTGACATCTAAGTTGAAATTCTCAATTTTCTAGGTTCTCATAAATTTCCTGACAACAAAAAAGTTAAATTGTACACCTAACATGACATTATAAAACATAATTTTCAACATTTGAGAAAAAAGTAAGTTTTTTTTAATGTTCTGAATGAAAATTACAATGATAAATAAAAGAGAAATTTTCAAAGGGAAATGAGAAATTTTATTTTTATTTATCTATTTCATGGACCAGCTATACCTTTAAGCAACCTATAAACAATTTACAAAGGGATCAATGTTGATTAATTGTAAAAATAAATCTTAAGTCATTAAGGATTAATTTTTCTTAGCATGGAAAAAGAAAGAAAATTTAATAAAAACCCCAGTTGCTTGTTTAAATTAAATATTTTTTAAACTAATTAAAATTAATCAGTTTTAGGCTTTTTAGCACAAAATCATTGAATTATTATCTGAAAATAATTTAAATATAACAGAAAAGAATACTTAAGCAATAGTAGGAAGCTTCTTTATTAATTAGAAAACCAGCATACGGATGTTATTCAGAAATCACATGTTATTGTAGCATAACAAAATAAATTAATGAAATTTTTGCACTGGTATTCAATTGCATAAAAAATTACATAAATTAAAAAGCTGAGAATTATGTATAAGATTTAAATAAAATTATTCTGTATGATTCTCGAAGAAAGAAATATTCAAGTTCTAAATCCTATTATAGAAGAAAAATTAAAAACAGTTTTCCTTCGATTCCCATAGAGTGCAGAGAAATTAACTTGCATACATAATTACTAGAAATTTATGAACTTAAATTTGTATGACAGTTACAGAGTGTTTCAAAAATGACTGGTATATTTGAAAAATCAATAAAAACTACATGGACAGAAATAGAAATTCACAGTTTATTGCAATATACTTAAGACAATAGTAAATTTTCAGGCTGACAAACTTTAAAATTAGTTACAATATTCTACAACAGATGGCACTGCAATCTGGAAAAATCTAAACTACGATATTTGTCTGGGGGGGACTCTTATAACCAGGTATACTGGCAATATCCAGAAACAATTGAATAACTGGAACAGTACATCTGTTTTGCATGTGAAGCACCTGAGATATTTACACGGGTTTCTGATAATTTAGTTCTGAGAATATGTCATATTATTGCTGCACATGGTGGATATATGGAAAATATTGTAGTTTAGATTTTTTCAGATTGCAGCCCCATTTGTTGTAGAACATTGTAACTAACTTTGAAAGTTTGTCTGCCTAAAAATTTAATATTGTCCCAAGCATATTGCAATAAACTGTGTATTTCTATCACTATCCGTTTAGTTTTTATTGATTTTTCAAATATATTTGTCATTATTGAAACCTTGTAAAATGATTTTGTGATAACAATATAAAATACAATTCAGATTAATAAAGTAAGTAAAATGATAATTCTTACAAAAATAGTAGTTGTGTTTCTTCTCTCATATTTACACTCACAACGAGGACAAAATTCTTTTTCCTTTGCTCTTACATATTCATCTGCTTGTGGTATCACTACATATTCACACTTGCTGAAATTTAATAAGTTTATTAATATATATAAATGCATATTACAGTCAATATTCATAATTTTTACATATTGAGAATTAAATTAATTTTAGAAATTTAGAACTAATTTGAAAAATTACATACCACAGATGAGGCAATAGTAACTGACTAAGCATTTCTATAAATTTTATATCCTTTTTTATAAATATTTTTGTGTGAGAGATACAAATTTTAAGATCTACAAATGGCTAGTACTGCTGATGTTTCTTGGCATAAAATTTACTAAAACAAGCATTAAAATCTTCAAAGCACTTTTTAAGTTTAAGTATATAGACAGACCGACACACACATATATATGTATATATATGTGTGTGTGTGTGTGTGTAAGTAATAATGGGGTGTGTTGCTTAAAATATTTCAGTTTTGGTTTCAAAATTCTATATGTCAATTCTTTTAAAATGGCAGCGTTTTTCTGGTTTTGGGATTTGCAAATGGCACTCTGTCAGTGGGATGGGTTTATAGAATTCACGAGAACTTTTTATGCAACATGATTGGCTGTCTCTTGACATCAATCATGACGTTGATTCCGGTTTTGAAATGTTTTTAAATAGGCAAGCGCCAAGGTTCAAAGAGGTTGCTGTTCTTTGTGGTTCTGGTTCTTCGGTTCCTTGCTAACAGCATGCAAGGTTAAGATGTGTGTTTTCATTGTAATGGTATGAGACTAAAATAAACTAATTTAGTTGAACCTGTTGTTACCTCTGCATGCCACTCTCCACCTGTATACATGTGTATGTGTGTGTATGCATATACACATATATAATGTTTTGCAGAAATATATATTGATTTACATATATATTCCATGAAAAGGGTAACCTGAAACACAATTCTGTGGAAGGCCCTCGGTGGTCAACCATTATTTATATATATATATATATATATATATATATATATATATATATTAGGGGCTTAACCTAAAAAATAACTGTTTCATAAAGCTTGATATGTTATGCTAAGGAATGAGAAATAGAAATACATAAAGCTAAAATTCCATTTTAATTAAGCATTTTATTATTCATTTTTACATTGCATTTGCTTGGTTAAACATAAAAGAAACAGCACTAAAACTAAGAAATCCTGCAAAATTATAATTTAATTTTAAAATTTTAAATGAGTAAAAAAATTACAAATTAATTTTTCTTAAATTTCTTATTTCACCCTGATCACATCCTTTATGTTAACTTCAATATCTCCCTAAATATTTAACAAAGCTAAAATAACATTCTTGTTTTGTTGTTTCTCAAATAAGTTTTCAACTTACATTAAATATTTTGCTTATGGGATTACAAGGAGGAGGGGGGAGTTCAAACCCACCAGCCCTGCCCCTCGATGTGTGCTTGTATGTATTGATTTATATGTATATTGAATATATATATACACATACATGCTCGAACAAAATCAATATCAGTTTCACCTACATTAAATACCAAAAAATAATAGGCAAAAATACTAACAAATGTTTGGAGAAACTTATTATATATACTATTACAACTGTTAAATATCATTATAAATCTTTGTAACCATCAATTTAAAAAAAAAAGGATTGTGAAACATCCCCTATATAATAATAGCCTAAGTTATCTGTCCGCCTGTCTTTGAATTTATGAAGCAATTGTGCCTGGAATGGATAGAGGCATCCATATTGGATTTTTGTTGAGTTAGATTTAGCAACGTTCGAAATCCACCCCTTTTCTAGCCTTTAATGTCATTTTTTCAAGTCTACTTCCTACTAGACTTACTAGTTGGAAATCCAATAAGGATGCCTCTACCTGGAATGGATAGAGGCATCCTTATAGAATTTTTATTGAGTTAGACTTAGCAATGTTCAAAATCCACCCCTTCTCCCGTTTTCTAGCCTTTAATGTCCTTTTTTTCAAGTCTACTTCTCAAAGGTTAGGAGCAGGTGATTAAATTAATCAATTTATCTTATAAGAAATAGGTAACAATAACACTTTTTTCTAACACTATGACATCATTCCTTTAACCACCTCATTTAATCATTTCTTATTTTAAATTATTTAAATATTATGTTATACTTATCATATATTATATATCAGAGATGCACAAACTATGGCCCGCGGGCCAATTTTGGCCCACAGAGCCTTTTGAATTGGCCCACCACTAGTTATTTAAAAAAACATTACTGAAACTTATGGTAAAAAATTCTTTGTATCCAAGAAAAATAAGTTGCAGACTCTACAAGCCATTTGAATGATTTAAATGTAAGACTACAGAGAAAAGATCAATTTATTTTTCAGCTTGTCAGTAATATAAATGCATTTACACGAAAGTTGAGCTTATTTCATGATCACCTGAAAAGCAAAAATTTTGCACACTTCCCCAACTGGAAAAAATGCATGAAAAATTTTCACAAATGAAAATGCAATATGATGACCAAATACAAATTTTACTCAGTGCATTTGATAAGCATTTTTGGGATTTTAAAAAATGTAAAACAAAAATTGACTTATTTGCTTTGCCATTTTCTGACAATCTAAGTACAGTACCTGAAAGTATGTAGTTGACTCTAATTGGCTTACAGAGCTCAGACTTCTATAAGAGTCAAGAAAAAACAGTACTGGAGTTTTATAAATCCTTACCTCAGGAATTTTCAAGATTAAAAAACAATGCAGCTGAATGTTCTACCTTTTTTGCAAGCACTTATATTTGTGAGCAAACTTTTTCACTGATGAATCTTAACAAGTCACAAACTAGAAACAGGGTTGATCCTAACATAAAATCAATAATTTCGAAAATTCAATCCCACCTATCTCATTAATGTGAGTAGTCATTTACATGCCAAATTTCTCTTCCCTGAACTTAAATTTTGTACATTTTCATACCAAATTTTCTCTTCACTGAATTTACATTTTGTACTTTACATTTCTAGTAAGAAAAAATTTTTAGCCTTGAGTTTAGCTATTTGTACGTATCATTAATGTGATTGTTTTGCTTGTTTATTAGTTTATTTATAGCAATGTTTTTAGTTCATAATTTGTGCATGAGTACAGTAATGATTAATACATGTAATTCATACTTATCTATTACCATTAAATAAAAATTGAAATACACCCTATATTTTTAAGACTACAAAGTTATGCTACTTTGCCCCCCCCTAACATAATACTTTCTAATTTTTTGGCCCTTCATCACAAAAAGTTTATGCATCACTGTTATATATACTTATTATACTTATTAAGCACATATTATTGAAATAAGTAATATTTTTTTTACCAAAGTGAAGGCATGACATTTGCAATATACAGTTTTCTCTCTGTTTTATTTCCTCTAACCACTTCCGGACTTGGGCAAATGCATTTGCAACGCACATCTTCATATTGTGCCTAAGTAAAGAGATATAATACACATTTTAGAATAAATTAAACAAATAAAAAAAAGTAAATCCCTTTGTATATAAATACATACCTAATTAATTTTTGCGATACAAGGGGGGGGGTTCAAAAAACAACATACATGGCAATTTTACTTTTTTAACAAAAAAATTGTCATTTTAATACAAAAAAAAATTATACAGAAAAGAAAATCTAGGTTTATAAAATTTTACAAAGTTAATATCACTGCCATATATTATGCTAAATATATATATATAATCCAGCATGCTTTTACAGTGGGTACAAAGGGTAACCTAAGTCACTACCATAATTTTTTAACCAAATAAATCTATACAAATATATCAGTATTGTTTGGGCGCTCAACCACTAATATCTTAACCTCTTATTCTCTTAACCAATCATTAACATTAGCTGTTAATAAATAAAATTTAAATTAATCATTTCAATATGATACACAACAGATAAGTTAGATCTATAATTTTAATAGATTTTTTTCTTATATTTAAAAGCTTCATTACACATAACATTACAACGTTTGGAAAAAAATGTAAATAACAATGCAAGGGAGGGCACAGTCCACGCTAAATACATGAACAGATATCTAGTTAAAAGTATCACACATTATGTAGTTAAATATTCAACGATTCACAAAAACTTAAAAACATTATCTACTGTATATATATATATACGTTTACATAGATGGATATTTTTATATTTATCACTCATTCTTATAAATTATTCACTTAATATTTAATATTAAATCGTAATAAGTAATCACTTTTAAATTAATGACTTAAATATTAATTACTCAAACATGCTAATGAAAGAAAATCTAAAAAAAATATTTCGAAAAACTTACATCGGTTACATGAATTACACCAGAAATTAAAAATATAAAAGCAAAAATGAACAAATGAGTTGTATCCATGATGTTACTTTTATACAAATATCTATTATTTACTAATAACGTAGTGTAATCAACATCACGAGAGACATATTAGTTTTTGCCGTTATGGTTACATAGACCTAGAAATGTTTATTTTTGGAAGTCCTTGAGGTACTGATAAATGGTACAGATCATTGAATAATTTGACTGTTGAGTAATTACAAAAAGATAAACCTGAACATAACCAGAAAAGTCTTATCTTGAGATCAGGGGAAAACCGACCCATTTGCCGCCGACAGCTGGAAAATGTGTTGAATGGACATAAAGTTTACATCTTTTGCACAGAAAGCTTTGGGAAATATGTTGGAATAATTTTAAGGACATTCCTTTGATTAAGACATTTTGTGGCTGGGAAAACAGATTTTAAGGAATTAGAATGGGAGAGAGGAAATTTTGAAACAGATATTAAAGTAAAATAATTTTGATATATTACATATAAATATATGTATGTATATATATGTATGTATATATATATATATATATATATATATATATATATATATATATATATATATATATATATATATATATATATATATATATATATATATATATATATATATATATATATATATATATATATATATATATATATGAAAAATCTACAATTTCTGCTCTATGAGAATGTGAGAAAATTTCCTGAACTGACCGCTTTCATATGTATTTGTCAGATCCTTGCTCAAGAACGTGAACTGTAGCCCTAGCAGTCAGCTTAGAGAAAAAATTAAAATAAAGAAAAGCAGGAGCACAGTAGGTTTTCGACACTGATTGTATATCTGGTAGCCCTTTAGAATATTTTGTTAGCAAGAAGGGATTTGGGCCATAAATTAATTTCGACTACCAAAACCTTGTGGAGGATTTTCTCAGTATGATGTTAGTCTTCAAAATACGGCCCCTGAACTGCCTGGATTTATTTTATTTATTTATTTATTTATTTTTCTTATACCCCCTACCCTTATTGTGCCCCGGTACGGCCTCTTTTCTGCATAATAGCATATAAATGTTGAAGTTATTTGATGTATAAATTTTTAGGTTACTAGTCACACTATTTTCTATATGACCTGTATTCGAGGATTTTGTAGAAGATATCTACATTTGTCTGCAGATATAGTTTAACTTCTTTCTCTCTCTCTCTCTCTCTCTCTCACACACACACACACACATTATATATTATATATATATATATATATATATATATATATATATATATATATATATATATATATAAATATATAGATATATATATATATATATATATATGTAATATATATATTATATATATATATATATATATATATATATATAATGGTGAATGACTATGTCATGACTGCAGTCACAAGGGCTGAATTCCATGGGATAAGGGTTAGGACTCCTGACTTATTCAAATCGCAGTGCTGTATTATCGTAGGGATTATTCACGACGATGAGAATGATGCATAGCTCATCACATATATCTTTTTTCTATATTCGTCTAATGGTAGCTAATTAGGATTAATTAAGCTGGCCAGTTATTATTTCAGCAGCACTAAGTGCTTCTACAAAGTAAAAATGCACAGTATTATCGTACGCACGCGCATTCATTGAAATTCTTGGTAGCGATTCATCAGATAGGTGCAGTTCCTTTTCTTTCTATGTTCTAAACTGTAACTACCGTGGTTTAAACTGACGGGTGTTGTCTTGTTTTGATGATAACGTGAGTTTAAATAGAGGGATACCGCTGTGATGGATAGTATTTTGGACACATAGAGGTTATATATATTAAAAGTTTAAATCGTGTAACTTTCAGCTCTTTCAATTTCATATAATCTTACTTATCACTGTAAGTACTTGAGTCTAAACTGATTAAAATTTTATTTGTTTAATTTTTGTCTTTTAACTCATTTGGTCCTGTGTTTATTTTATGTTGTTTGAATCTTATATCTGTAATCATTTAAGAAATATTGTGAAATGTAATGATCAATTTTTTAAACCATGATTATTTGATTTATTTTTCGATTTGAAGCAACTAGATCAGATTTTAGTAAAAATTAAATTTTAAGAAATTACCATTTACTCTGTTAATTGTTAATTATTTTTTTAAAAGTAGAGTGAAATGCCAAATGATTTCAAACCAATATTTTCTCTTATTCATTATATAACCTGTTTGTTACTTTAACAAATTGTGGTAAGAAATAACAACAAAAAAAAATATATATATAGTTTTTATATCTATTGTATTATCACATACTTTTATCAATTTTAGGTTTGTAGTTTTCTTGCCTCTCAGTAAAGTATATTTAAATAATAACAAATAACAACAAAACAAAAAATATGTTTTTATATCTATTGTATTATCACATACTTTTATCAATTTTAGGTTTTACCAGTTTGTGGTATTCTTGCCTCTCAGTAAAGTATATTTAAATATTAAGGTTATATATAAATAGCTTTACAAAAAATTTTGTACAAGGTAATATTGTTTAATGTATAGTTTTGTTATCTTAGAAAAGATCTATCAATTTATTGTATATTGCTTTTACTTCTTTAGATCCTTATATTTTAAACATTTCTTCTGCAGAAATATTTTACGCTTTCAGAATAAGTATGCCTCAGCTAAGAATTTTAAGTTCTTCACTAATTCAAATAAATTTTTTTTCATAGTGTAATTATATAAATGAAATAAACTTAATGAACCAAGAGGTTGTGGATATATATTTTTGATCATTCCAGCTTTATTATGCTTTCATATTATTTTTTAATCAGCTTTATTTTTGTTGATGAACAGCAAAGTATATGAAAGTAGGTATTTTTTGTAAATCAATAGAGGTGAGTCCCATGTTTACATTTATACAACCAGCAGAATAAAATATGTTATTAACTAACTATATTTAACTGCAGTTTTTCACAAATATTATTTAGTAGTTTTTCATATCATTTCCCGATATAAAAGTATTTTCTAATAAATTAGTAGGCTATTTGATTATTTTAATCTGAAAATTTTTAAAAAATAATCATATTGTTTATACTCACTTTTAAATTAAAAATCTTCTTTACTCAAATGTTAAATTTAAGAATTGTAGTCCATTGGCATCAAATTGCAAGTATTTGCTTCTCTCTCTCTCTCTCTCTATCACATACACATACACGCATACTAATACATATTTTAAAACTAATTAACATTCTTAAATATCTGATTTAGAGAAAGGATAGTACCATTGATATTTGCTTTAGTATTAATTAAAAAAATATATTTCCTAAGTTTTATCATACTTTTAAAGTAATTAATATCTAGGAAGGAATGAATTTTTTCTTCTATAGCAGACAAACATTAGGAACTGTACACATAATAAGATGTAATAATGGAAAATATATGAGGATCTAAAAAACATATAAAAAAACATGAGCAAAATAATTTTAACCATCAGTAATGTTATGATTCTTGTCTTTCTTTTATCGTTATTATTATTATCAATAAATTTGTATTTCGAATTTATCATTATAGATTTAAAATTTTTTTAATGGTTCTTAATATAGCATAATTCTTTTTGGTGATACTGCTAAATTAATTCCTAAAATGATTAAATAGCATGTTTACATATCCATTTTTAGTTTAATGTGTTAATTAATCAAAATACTATATTTCTATTACAAAAGTAAATTTTTTTAAGAAATAAATGTATAATCAATTGTTTTAGCTATATGTTAAAGAAAAATATAATTTGATACCATATCATACTTAATTTTCAATTAAGGCTATTTTATAAACTTAAATTGCCAAAAAGCATTTGATAAAAATTCTATTTTTCAGAAGTTTAACATGAATAGTACTTTATGAAGTTGTAACAGAATTTAGGAAAAAATGAAATAATGTTAAGAATTAATTTGGTTATGTAATGGATTGTAGTATATTTTAAAAATATAATTACCTAGATTGACTTTATGTGAAAGATAAATATAATTTGATACTTAATTTTCAATTAAGACTATTTAAAAACGTAAATTGCCAAAAAGCATTTGATAAAAATTCTATTTTTCAGAAGTTTAATATGAATAGTACTTTATGAAGTTGTAACAGAATTTAGGAAAAAATGAAATAATGTTAAGAATTAATTTGGTTATGTAATGGACTGTAGTATATTTTAAAAATATAATTACCTAGATTGACTATGATTGACTGTATGTGAAAGATAAATATAATTTGATACTTAATTTTCAATTAAGACTATTTAAAAACGTAAATTGCCAAAAAGCATTTGATAAAAATTCTATTTTTCAGAAATTTAATATGAATAGTACTTTATGAAGTTGTAACAGAATTTAGGAAAAAATGAAATAATGTTAAGAATTAATTTGGTTATGTAATGGATTGTAGCATATTTTAAAAATATAATTACTTTGATTGAGTATGTAATTCAGGAAATTAAAAGAATTTTGGTTTTGTTTGTTTAGTTAAATTTTCTTTTTTAAATTTTCATTTCAGTTAATAATGTGGAGAGCAACAATTGGTTATGATGTAAATACAAAAAATGCTGCAGATGACGATGATTGGGAAACTGACCCTGATTTTGTGGTAATTATTTATTTCATGTGGAAATTAAAAATAATTGTCTTTTATATTCTTCATGCTTGCTTTGTTTTTAATTCTACACGTATTGTAAGATGAACTCAACTGAAATTTTATATTTTAGTGATCTGTTTAGTTTATATTTTAGTTAACTGTTAAGTATTTAAAATGCTTAGCTAGCCACTGTGATGTGCCTGGGAATGAGCATGCGGACAGGACACGCTTGCTAAAGAGGACTGTTTTCTGCACCAACCCATAACTTGTACCCCTCTAAGAAATGTTAAGCAGGCCATCAGCGAACATCTTTGTAAGGCTTGACTATATTATAGGGATATTGCTTTTGGAAAAAATGGTCCTCTTTTTTGGATAGGCAAATATGTGACACCTTGCCCAGAGCTATTGGTTTGACCTGTTTCCGCCTTGAGACTGGACATGATTTTCTTCAGGCCATCTGTACAAAGTTGGTCTTGCTGATTCACCAAACTGTGTTCTTTTTACTTCAGCCCCAATGCATGGAGATCACCTTTCTTTTTGTCCTGCTCTACAGGATGTTATTTCTTCGGGTTCCTTTTCGACTCTCTGATCTAATGGGGCAATTTCTTGTCTGTATTGGACTGCAAGGCATTGTATGCTCGAAAGAGTTCAGATTGGCATAATATATATATATATATATATATATATATTAAATATTTAAAATGGTGTTATTTTTTACTGTTTAGTATAGGTTAGGTTTTGGAGCGCTACGGTCTACTTTTTGCAACATGAGGGCTAATGAGACCGGGACCTACTGCTTAAAGCCGATTCCGAACGGCTACGAACATCCATGCCATTGTGGGATTTGAACCCACGAACTCCAGTTCTGAAGGCCAGCACCCTAACCATTCGGCCATCGTTTGGCTACTGTTTAGTATAGAATTTGTAATTTAAAATAGGATTAAACTGAAAAGCTTTATTTACATGCAGGGATTAAACCAATCTCTTTCAATTTTAAGGATGATTTTACAAAAGAAACTCAGCATTATTTATAACTGTCACAATAGCCTCTTCTAACCTAGAGTACTCATGAAGAAAACACCAATTAATCAAAGCTTGGTGCCATGTTATCTGCTAACAGTGTGGTATCTATCCACCTATGAAAACTATCTAAAAATTAGGGTTGGTTATTTTGCCGGCAAAATGGTATTTTTGCCAGGACAGTGGTAAAAACTGGAAAAAACCTGGTAAAAGCTGGCAAAAAGGGCAAAATCTAGAAAAATTGGCTGGATTTTTAAAATGTACAAAATAATTAATAAATAACAAAATAATAAATAATTTTGTACATAATACAATTGAGACTTAAATCAGAATATTAATTAGGTATTTCATTAGTATTAATTTGACAATTTAAAATAATTTTCATTGATGTTAGCAATCAAAATACAATATTCTATTTTTGTAAATAAATTTATATGATGGAGGCATGAGATAAAAAACGTTTTCCTTATTTATCAATTTAATAGAGTAATGTTGTCTTTAACTGTAATAGTGTATATATACATATAAGAAATATATATTATATAAGTACTAAAAACATTTAAACCTACAGTTTGTAGCCGAACGATATCCGATTGGTTAGGGTGCTGGCCTTTGGTACTGGAGTTCGTGGGTTCGAATCCCACTGTGGCATGGATGTTTGTAGCCGTTTGGAATCGGCTTTAAGTTGTAGGTCCCGGTCTCATTAGCCCTCATGTTGCAAAAAGTAGACCGTAGCATTCCAAACCAAACCTACAGTTTGTAGGGGAAATAAGCTAATAATTACATTAAAAACAACATTGAACATAAAAATTTGCAAAATCAATCTTCATTTTATCTTTTTTTTTTATCTCTAGGTATAACTTTAGATTTAGATTACTGTTTCAATGATGCATTGAATATTCTATGTTTAAAAAAATCATATTATGTATCTTTAGATTAGAGTTAAAATTTGTAAAAGTTAAAATAGTTACATCCCCGTAAATAAAACATATCCATTTTTGCCATTTGACAAAATGTGGCAAAAATGTATTTTTGCCAGGACGGTTTTTACCATTTTTTTCCATGGTTTTTCCCGCCTTTGGCAACCCTACTAAAAATAAAATTGATATTAGTTATTTTTAATGTTTGTTAATCCCTTTGTAAAATATAACATTAAAAAATATCAAAACTTTTAGTTTAGATTAAAAGTTTACTTCAGTACATTAATTTAATATCTAAAAATAATTATTAACCTTTGACATAAATTCAAAGTTTACTTCAATATATTAATTTAATATCTAAAAATAATTATTAACCTTTGACATAAATTCAAAGTTTACTTCAATATATTAATTTAATACCTAAAAATAATTATTAACCTTTGACATAAATTAAAAGTGTACTTCAATACATTAATTTAATATCTAAAAATAATTATTAACCTTTGACATAAGAAGAGAGTGATTTTAATTTGGACATTATTTTCACTATGTGCGTAATGCTGCCATAAGTACTTTATACTCACTTCAGCTTTAACTAATATTTATGGCTAAAATATCTGTTCTTGTTAAAAATTTATTTTTGCTTTTCTTTAAAATTTCAGTATTCTATTATCATTAGTTTTTTTTCTATTATTTCTAAATTATCCATTATGCGTATTGATAATGTAAAATTAGTGAAAGTATAAATAATTAAAAAATAAATAATCCTTGTATCAATAACTTAAAGCAACCAGAAAAGAATGATTCTTTACTTGTAAACAATTGATTACTTTTAATTTTTTTACATGATTTCAACATGCTAATATTAAACTTTTATTTAATTTCTTCTTATTTCCTTACCTTTGTTAATCCCTTTGTAAAATATAACATTAAAAAATATCAAAACTTTTAGTTTAAATTAAAAGTTTACTTCAGTACATTAATTTAATGTCTAAAAATAATTATTAACCTTTAACAAATTAAAAGTTTACTTCAATATATTAATTTAATATCTAAATCTTAATGGTAACAAAAATTAGTGAAACTGTGAATAATAATTCTTATACCCTTATAACTTACCCTTATTCTGGCAGGAAATTTATAACAAAGATTGTATGTGTCAGTGCAAATCTCAAAACATATTGAAATTTTTAAAATTTACTGTTTGTATTTGAAAAACATTTTATTTAACATTTTATAGTTGGAATCATTTAATTGGATAGTTGCCAGAAACTGAATAATTTCAAGACATTTTTCCCATTAGCCAGTTTTTCCATTTTATTTACATTATAATTAAATTTAATTGTATAATACATTTTTGATAGCACTTTTGTCTTTAAAAAATTTCATAACTTCTCATATACTCATTTCAAATCTGTTTAATTTTAGAATGATGTTACTGAAGAAGAACAGAGATGGGGATCTAAAACAGTGGAAGGATCAGGAAGAACTTCTGCTGCCATAAAGTATATTAATATTTTGCATTCATTTTTTTCTCATTTTAAAAAAAATTGTATGTAGCTTTGTATTCAACTGGGAAATTTGGCTGATTGTTAAAATCCGAAATATCCTGTATTAGTATTTTATTGAGTACTATATATGAATGTAAATGTAATGATTTACAGTTAATGTTATTGTCTTTGGTGAAAGTAAAAAGAATTATAAAACCAAAATAAAATTTTACCTATCAACTTACTTCCTAGAAACAATCTATTTTTTATGATTCTGATAACTATAAAAATGCTAATCATTATACCTGTAAAAGATTTGTCTCTTTAAATAGGTGCATGGACTGTACAATTGTACTTTACAGTTAACATGTACTATACAGTTTGTTCTGAACATTCATATTTGTAACATATACATTGAGGATATTCACTACTATAGGGCTGAACGATGGCCAATTAGATAGGGTGCTGGCCTTCGGTACCTGAGTTCGTGGATTCAAATCCCACAGTATCATGGATGTTCATAGCCGTTCGGAATCTGCTTTAAGCTGTAGGTCCTGGTCTTATTAGCCCTCATATTGCAAAAAGTAGACCATAGCACTCCAAACCAAATCACTACTATAGGTATATTTTGTCTATGATAATCTTATTTTCCAATATTTTAAGTATTTTGTATTTCAACACAAGATGGCATTAGTTTGTTGAGATCACAATCATTTCATTTTAGAAGGTAGAAATATACTAATGTTGACTGATCAAGAAACATAATTATTGGTTAATATCAATAGATTATGTTCTTGTACAGTTGAATTTGTCTCTTTGACTCTAGCTCAGGGATGGACAAACCTTTTCGCCTGCGGGCCAAAAATCAAAAGAAAGTAAGTTTGGCAGGCCAAGATAAATTTTTATAAAATTTTAAAAAACAATATACTAGTACCTAATGGTTTAAATACGTTAATGAGATGAATGAAATTGCGATTTCATTTTTAAAAGTTCCTTATACTGAGGTTTGAAGTGAGATGTACTGATTTTAAGGAACGATGCTAAATGCTCATCGGTCAGTCTACTTCTGAAATTATTCTTTTTAAGGTTCAAAGTTGAAAATACTTGTTCACATATAAGAAGCAAACATACCACTGATCTTCTGGGCGTGAGATAATAAATTTGGGATATAATATTTAAGCAAAGTAGAAAAGGAGATGGATATATACAGGCTTGCAATTCCGTCACTTTCCTCATCTTTAGTCACTTTTTTTACAATTGATCACTTTTAGTCACTTTTTTAAGTAAACAGTCACTTTTTTCATGGTGTATCACAGCAAAAGTTGTAGAAAAAAAGAAAATCTGAATTAATAACAAAATATTTTAATAAAAGACCAAAAATGTGATGCTCTAATTTTATTTTTCGTATTAAAATGTAATTAGTCATATGGTTTCCAGAATTTAGTGATTTTAAAAAGTCGTAAAGAAGTTCCTGAAATCTACATTTGTACTGAAATGTACATTTAAATACATTAAAGTAATTTATGTCAAAGCACACATTTTTCTTTTTCTTCACAATTTTTGTTTAGATACTCTAATCTAGCTATGTACATATTTTATAACTTCATTAATATATGCAGAAAATTGTGATTATAAAATTAATGTATTGTATGTATTCAAATCTAATTTACAGATTTTCTTGAATGAAAAGCAATGTTGAGTTGTGTTAAACAAATTTTTAACCTTTTTTGTATTTGACGCTAAAATCATGTCTTGCATGAATCATTTGATTTAATTAAAATAAATAAAAAAATCATAATAATAGCATCTGTAATGAAGAGGAGAAAAAAAATAGTTTTTTTTTTCAATGTTTAGTCACTTTTTATTCACTTATTCTGTATTATTTGTCACTTTTCTTACCTTTTTTAAAGTACCTCAGCAGTTGCAAGCCTGTATATAATGTATAAATATATTTCTTTTAATTTGCCTTGGACCAGCAACTTAAAATTCTATCTGCAGGCCAGAGTTGGCCCATCCCTGCTCTAGTTTATTAATTTTTTTTCCCCCTAGTATTCAAGAACTTCGCTCAAATGTTGCTCGAGATGATGCTGAATTTAGTAAGAAAAAACTGGAAAGTGGTCTTAAATCTTCCTATGGGTATGGTGGAAAATTTGGTATCCAAGCAGACAGAATGGACAAGGTATACAGATATTTTATTTTTGTGACATAATCTCATCACTTGAAGGGTTATTTGCTATTTTTATTTGCAGCACTTAATTTTTATAGGTTTCATATCTTTATAAATTATTTATGGTTGAACATCTATATCTTGAATTGGTGAAAAGTATATTCTCTTAATATTCAGCTAATTTGTAAAATCTATGGATAGCAAATTGTATTGGGCTTATGTTAGGGAAAAATATTTAAGCTGTTGTTTATTCTTAAATTTCATTTATAAATAAATAAATTAAAGTTCAATATTTTTACAGTAATGCTCCTTTATTTGCATTTGACCTAGCTCATAAGTATATTTTAATTGGTAAAGTTTAGTGTAAGCACTATATTGGTGGTGATAGGTTATTTTTTAGATTTTGAGTAATAGAGAAGCAAGATCATTTGTTTTTGCAGTGTGGGCAATTATTAACAATTCTCATATTTTATTATTCTAAGTCACCAGTCATTAAATTTAATTGAACACAAATACTTACAGACAAATATACATACATATATTGTAAATTTAAAAATATTTAATTACAATTTCAATTATTTTTATTATTTTCTTAAATTGTGTTTAGTGATTGTGGATAGTATATAATTATGCTTATCCTTTTGGTGGTATAACAAAATAACTCTTTTATCCTTTTATTAAATTTATATTTGTACTTTCTTGTATGAAGTAAAGAAAGTAATGTAATCATGAAATATTTCAGTGTTAAGATTTCAGCAAAAGTACTTATTTCAACCTTGTTGCAGAAATACTCATTTCAATCATGTTTGAATCAATTTTGCTAAGTTTCAGTATTGCTTCAGTATATACATACAAGCAAACTTTAAATAATTAGTTTGACCCTCCTTGACCACATTTTAACTAGTTCTCCTGTGAGGTTTGTATATACATATGCATCTTGAATAACTCAAAAATGATTTATTTAGGACTTATAACATCTAGCTGCACACCTCCATATTTGATTGCAATCTGCATTCTATGTAATGAAAAATCTTAATGTAACAGCTATTTATCTTACCAATTTCTGCCAAATAGCAATACTTGAACTGTATTCATTGTTGAATTAATATTGTATAAATTTTTTATGTTATTAAAATGTAATATTTTAGAAATTGAGTAACTGTCCAGTTTTTTTTTAAGAATTGACGAGTCATACCTCACATTCAACTAAAGTAAGTTTAAATGAAATGCAGCAAAAAAAAAAAAAAATGTGTATAATTTAATAGTTATGGGGTGTCCACATTAGATTTTCAACTATTGTATATTTCTGTGTATAAGTCAAAAAATTTTTGGGCTTTTTATAGACTTAAAGTGCAGGATTGACTAATATACATTTTCATGGTACAAAGGCAGTATGTATACTTGGGAATGTTTTTTTGCCATTAGTGAATGTGTAATGTTGCCAAATTGCAAAAATAAACTAAACATTTTTGTTATTTTTAAGCAAGAAATATATGTAAAAATATATATATGTCAGGTCTAAAAAAGGGGTAGTTAGAAATTATGTGAGTTATAAACGATTTTAAAACGGGAACTCTTTTATAATAATAAAATAAATGAAAAAGACCCACACTCGAATAAGCTTTTGGAATCATCCGGTCAGGCAGAAGCATTTTGAAAGAATTTGATGAAATTGCAAACAGATAAGAGTCAATTGGCACGTGGACATGGAACTGTGAACACACTCTATGCATGTCTTCGACAAATAAATTAAAATAGCTCAAGTTTTGCTTAAATGAAATGATTAATTAATAAACTAATTATTATCAAGAAAGACTGTTTTCCATTTGCCTTAACACTCAACATTACATATATATATATATATATAATAGCAAAAAATTAATAACTCTTGCAAAAATTCTGAATTGAGAAAAAACACAAACTGGAAAATAAGTTTACCTTCATATGCATTATAATCATGCTAAAATAGCAATATTACATCTGTAGTGGATTAGTAATCTTCTAAAAAACACACTTCTATGCAAACCAGAAACAATCAATAAATCACCAAAATTAGCACTTTTTAAAATTTTCAAGTTTATATTTCTTAAACTCATGAAGAAGTGTTACCTTTAGATAGGATGACAAGAAGTGAAACTGGCTTAAGCATTGCTAACATTGTTCAACATTGGCTTCTAAGTAAAAATATTATTGGATATATGGTGTAGCACCACTATTCTCAAACTGGATGCTATGGTAGTAATCTAGAAAAATCAGCATAAAATTGTGAAATTAATAAAGACATCATAATGTAACTTAAAAATTTAAGTTGTTTTTACTTGCCACTGTCAAAGTGTACTAAGAAAGGTTCTTGTATTTGTCTTAAGGTGCAAGCGATCACCTACCTCTGTGGTACTTAAATTAGATGCCACAGTAAAAAAAAAGAAAAAAGTTCAAAAAGCGTTGATCTAGTTGAAGACATGCCAACTACTCCAGATTCTCTGGAGAAACGGGAAAATTTGACAACCCTTAGATTGCTCCAGAAAATAACAAAACTTTTGAATAGCTAAAAGATTACAATTCAGCAATTAAATACAAAGTTTTGCATAACGTAATACTCAATATTACTCTTTTCACACAGTATGTTAACTTTCCGGAACTGTGCAGGAACAACCAAATTGAATTTTGTTCAAATTTGAGTAGACAAACTCTAGAATCCTTGATGATAGAAAAGTGGAAATACTTTAATCAAGGTCAATGTTGCTATAAAAACTACTGTTCTGAAAAAGAAGTTGTAAAAGCTAAAAAAACTGCTTATAAATTTTTAAATGCATAAGTTTTAATTTACCTTTTACAATTTACAACTATGTAAAATAATTTTAATTTAATTTTAATTTAGAGACCAGTAAGATATGTACTTATGTATAATCTGTAATTAGCATGCTAAAATTTCAAACCATGCTGTTCTGACACAAGTGGCTGAATGTTGGCATGCCTGTAGTTTTACTTTACAGCAATTTGATTAGGAAATATTGCCTTTGTTTTACATTCTTGGAGACATTTTAGGCTTCTTGGGGACATACCTGAATGTTTTTTTTATTTCAACTTGTATATGTTTTGAATCTTTGGGTAAATTTTTGAAATTTGCTTATATAAAAAAATATACAGTATATGAGGTTGAAGTCTGAAATACATTAATAGATTTGACTGGCTGTTTATATATAAATTTTTCTTTTCTTCTTTAGTCTGCTGTGGGTCATGATTATGTTGCTCAAGTAGAAAAACATGCCTCTCAAGTAGATGCAGTTAAAGGTTTTGGTGGGAAATATGGAGTTCAAAAAGACAGACAAGACAAAGTAAGCCATTCAAAACAAAAGCATAGACTTAAGTACTTAATTCTGTTTTATAATATAATTTTTTATTTTGATTAATTTCTTTAAATTTTGTGTTTGTTTTTGTGTTTAAAAAGAAATTTTTATTTAGTTGACATGGCTCTTTGAAATTAAAATCCTAAATTAAAATAGATGTTAGATCTGTATAATATAAGATAACAGAAAAAATAGACAACAATTTATGCAGATGATCTTGGAAAAGGAAGTAAGTTGTGCACTGAACCAAGCACTGGAAGAAACTCAAAAGGTCTTCATTGCATTAAAAAAAAGTGTAATTTATTCTTTTGTTTGTAAGTTTGGATTTGTGAATTTCAGCATTTAATCAATCATGATGTATGACTTAAACAAACAGAAAACTAAAATTATTGTAGCAAATGAACCTAACATATTTAATCAAATGTAGTGAATGTTTTGTAAAGTGCCAGTGTTATTTGCCATTAGCCTTAAACCTATCTTAATTTTGGTTATTATTTCTTATTTGATAAAAAAAAATAATGCTCTGTATTGTGGCATTACAGATGTTGATAAGAAATATATGAAGCTGTTTCAGATGTAGTTTAGAGTTGCAAAAATTGACCAATAAGCTAAAGCATTGCTCTTTGGTACCAGAGTTTATAAGTTGGAATCTCAAATCTGGTATGAATTTTTGTACTCATTCAGAATCAGATTTAAGCAGTAAGTCCTATCTCACTAGCCTTGTGTAACAAAAAAATAGATCGTATTGCTGCAAACCAAACTCAAACTAGTAAAATACCTTACAACATGCAGTCTTTTGTTGCACTGTATTTTTATTTCTTTAAATATGGACAAATAAGATCTTTTTAGTTATTATGTAGGATATACAAGGCGCATCCAGAAAGTAAGTTTCCCTATTTAAAAGAAAAAAAGAACTCAGACTTTTACGGACATATTTATTAGCAACAAGTACAGCAATGTTTCAGCTATTTTTCAACATAGCCACCACCAGAATTGAGACACTTGTCATATTGTGGGATCAACTTTTGTATACCTCTGTCGTAGAACTCTGCCGCCTGTGAATTGAACCAGCCTTCCTGTCCCAGAACACCATGCACACCCCTTTTTGTACCGACAATGTCTATTGGAATTTGATCCTGACCGAAGATCTACTATGATGCCAATGCATTGACTGTTACACTTATGCCAATGCATTGACATAAGTACGAAATCTAAGTCTCATTGTCAGTGACGATCCTGTCGATGAACTCATCGCTGTCATCATGATACTGTAACAGAAATGTCAGTGCTTCTCCTAAGTGTTGAATTTTGTTTTCAGGTGTCAGTTTTGGCTCATAGAGGTGACAATGAATTTCAATTGGCAAAATGCTTTGTGCGTTCAAGATCACCAACTGAGCCTTGCAGGCATCGGGAGAAGGAATTAGAGTTTCCATTTCAGACCACTGAATCGGGACTTGTCCAGCTGGCATATGATTAATACATCATACATCTGTTGTACATGCACAATTGACACTGCTAATTCCGTTTACTTTAAAGGGGAAAACATCGGGAAACTTACTTTCTGGATGCACCTCATATCTGAAGCAAAAATATGTAAATTTATTTAGTTTTACTTTAATGTTAGAATTTAATTTGTACATACTGCTGCATGACCTGCATAGTTACTTTCAGTTTTATGTGTTTTTAATATTTTATTATACAAATCAACTCAGATGAAAATGACATATGTAAGAAATGTTGCTACTACCTATCATAAATGGTGGGAAGAGCTCACACTAAACAATTTTTAAACCTTTTGAAGATTTTAGCTCATAGCTAAAATGTTCAAAAGATTTAAAAAATCTTCTATAATTTTGTTTAACAAATATTATGTATTTTAAAACTTTATTATAAATTTTTAGTCAGCTGTTGGATGGGACCATCACGAAAAGGTTGACAAGCATGCTTCCCAGAAAGGTATTTTCTTAAAACTTATCATTGAAAATTGTCAAGTAATTTTATATATTAAAAAAACTTAAATGAGGTACTGAATTTTAAATTTTTTAAAGAAAAAAATAGTTTTAAGAGCAATAATTCTAAAACTACATTTCAAAGATCACATAATAGAATAGTTGCAAAGTATTAGTTTAAATACATGTTATTAATAAGATTGTTATAAAATTTAAAGCTTCTTGCAATATTAATATATTGTAAAAAATTATGCTCTTTTTTGTGCAGTACAAACATATGGCTCTCAACATAATTTCTTGCTGATTAATTTTCATCACCACTTAATTAGCTAAGGAAAACAGGAAAACTTCACAATAATTTTTTTTTTTTACTCAGATTCTATAGGGTAATAACCTAGGTTATTCAAGCATGGTTTGAAATATTACTGCATTCTTTTTGAATATTCTATAAGTTAAATATTCTTTTTATTATCAAATTAATATTTTTTTTTATTTTCTATTCTACTAAAAGTTTTACTATTTTACAGGATTGAGGTTGATTTTTATCAATTTAATATAAATCAGAATTTAAATCACTGTATTTTTTAAATAATTGATTTAAATCCAGAATATTTTTTCACACTTTATGAATTTTTTTATTGCATGAATAGCCAACACCAGCTTTCACCAGCAGCATTAGAAAGCATAGTAACTCATACTTTAGCATTTGCAAAAGAAAAATAAGGTTCAAATATCCTTCCTGTAATAATGACATTTTTGGCTTAATTAGATTCCTTTCAGGATTTTTTCATAATCTGATATCAAATCCATAGTGCTTTCACTTATATTTGTTTTTGTGTTAATTTAAATGTTAGAGTTTTAAAAACTGATTTGATAACTAAATATATTTTTATGATTGTAAACAATGAAAAATATGTGAACGGTTTGTAAGAATTTGTCAAGGAGGAATTTAAAAATTATATTACAAGTATTTAATACATACAGGGTTTTCACAGTCCTTAAAAGTCCTTAAGAACTCCTTAATTTTAGCTTTCATTTTTAAGGACCCTTAAAACTACTTAATTTTCATCAAAGGTCCTTAAAAACTCCTTAATTTTTAAATTGGAATGCGATCAGTTTCTCCATCGATGAGATCTATAGTCTCATGTGATTTTCCTATCAGTTTTCTTATATGGCAAATATATAATCTTTTGTATACTTAAAAGGTTTAAAGTATAAAGTCAGCTGCCCTTTCCTAATAGCTAACAGTCATGCAGATTTTAATTAAACAAAGCATGGAGGATGGGTGTTTGTAGATATTTTAGTTACTTATGGAAGTTTAATTTTCCTTGCATTGAATGTAATAGAAAAGTCTAAAACTTTCTTCTTTCCCAGGCAACGCCAGGTATAATCAGCTAGTATATATATATATATATATATATATATATATATATATATATATATCAGAGTTATTTTTAAATCCTCAGGAAGTACTGTTTATAATATTGTTTTTATTCACAATTTATTTTTAGTTTGATCACTCAAAAAACTTTAGATGTACATTTTTCAAAATTAGGTTTTGTCAAATAGATTTATCTTATTAATTTTTAGGCATTTTCAAAAACTTAATTCTGAAATATTGTAGGGCAGTTATTGAACATGCTATGTCTGGTTCATAATCATTAAAATATGCTCCTCGGGAGATAGGGTTTATGCCATTATGCTGTGTGTTTCAAGTAGGTCCTTATAAAAAGTTATTTTGGTCCTTAGAAAGTCCTTAATTTTTGTTCTGGAAAAAGAGTGGGAACCCTGTACATAATTTGTCATATGTAAATAATATTGTGCTGAATAAGAAAATAAATAGATTTATGAAAATTTAATCATTAATCATAATGAATGTAATCTTAACTTAAATAACTTCACTATTTAAATTGTAAAAAAGTTTAAAAAATAAAAAAAATTCAATTTAAATCCAAAAATTTGATTTAAATAAAGCAAAATCCAATTGATATTCTTATCAACCTTTCTATCTTATTGAAATATATTTTAAAATTTCATTTGAATTGTGCTCTTTTTTTTTAAATTAATTTGAAGAATGACTTTTATTGTTTCAGATTATGCTTCTGGATTTGGGGGTAAATTCGGAGTGCAGAAAGATCGTGTTGATCGCAATGCTGTTGGTTGGGATTACATTGAAAAAACAGAGAAGCACGAGTCCCAAAAAGATTATGTAAAGGGGTTTGGAGGAAAATTTGGAGTTGATAAGGAAAGACAAGATAAATCGGCTCTTGGTTGGGATTATCAAGAAAAAACAGAAAAGCATTCATCGCAGAAAGGTATATTGAAAGGCTTATAATTTGTTAACTTAGAAGTTTATATTTGTATGAAGGATATATGTTTGTATATGTATGTGGGCAGTAAATGGTTTTGAATATTCTTTACACCAACTAAATAAACAGTATTGCTTTAAAAAAAAGAAAATGCTTCTCTCTTTGTTCTTTATACATTAGATATATATTTAAAATGTATTTATTTTGAATTAATAGTTAATTTAGTAAAAGTATTTGTAAGATTTAAAAATGCTTTCATCAGGTTCATTAAGTTTAATAATAAAGGTATTTTTTAACTTTAAATTCTAAAATTTTAAAACTTTTTAATGCTTTATATAAATATGTTCATATGTATAAATATAATTTGTTAACTTTTCTTATGTTTCCAACAGGGCAAAAAATTCAAGTCAAAATAATTAATTTTTGTGTATAAATTAAGTAAGGGTGAGAATATTTTTGCTTTAACTATACTTTTTTAGAAATAAATTGGCTATATTAATAATTAGCTATAAATTGCTTATTTTTATTTTTATAGCTCTATGCATTAAAATTAATAGAAATTTCTTTTTGGTTTTTTTATTAGTTTACTCAAACAAATTAGGTGATTTCTAAAATAAATAAGATTGGAAAATATGATTCTGTAATTATAAATATTCACTTTAACTTTATTTTTTTTTCTCTGCATTGAGTAAAAGTAATTATAGTTTGAAATTATACTTTTATTTCTTCTCACAGCAAAGTTGTTTTATGTAGAATACTTATTTGCACAGATTAAGAAATTAGATATATATATAAATAGATGATTATATGACAGAACATTCAATTATATATATTATTCAAAATAAAAGTTTGAAAAATTAAAATTTGAAATAGCATAATTGTAATTTGTTTTTACTTAAATAACAAAAGTACATTAATTAAAAAAAGAAAAAGCCTTTGAAAAAGAAGAAGAGTTGAAGAGCATTGTCAAAAAACTTCATTTCTGTGAAAAGTACTATCGAATATGTCCTCTTTAATTTATTGCAAGAGCATTTTAAATGCTTCAAGAAAATATTTGTCCCCCTCCCCATAGTTTAAGTTCTTTTAAACAATTGAATTATTTAAGCAAATTTTTAAAAAAATACTGCATAAAGAATTATTAATCATTTGGAATTTATTTTAAAAAACCAATCTATATAAATAGTTGATATAATATAAAATAGTCATCCAGTAATATAATACTAATCAGTCATAAAGTGTAATAATTCTATTTTAAAGAGGATCCTTGTGAAGTATATAATATAATTCTGAATTAAATTTAGTTTTACAGTCAAGTGAGTTCATAAATTTGGTAACATTTTTGGTAATTTTTACTTTGTTACATGATTTATATATTATGTATTTGATGATAAGATTTTCAAGTATTTGTGAGATTGCAGCTTTATTTTTTTTTTTTCATATGTACTAAATATTACCTAAACTCTCTAAATTGTTAGATTATTATTTTTGTAATGCAATATGCAAATACATTGAAGAATCGCTGTTTTACTTTCATATACATTGTATACTTTAAAATAATTTTTTAGATACCTTAAATGTTTTAAATTATTGTAGTAGCGTAAACTAAATTCAAAAGCTATGATTAAATATAAAAGAATTTTTGTGATCATTTCATGTTCATAGCACTAAAATTATATATGAAAAATATGCATTATGATATGAATGTTGCCTATGGTTTCAACATTTTATATGCTAAAAATTCTCAGTAATATGATTAAAGTCTGTTTTTAGTTTTTTTTTTCTTACATCAGATATTAGCTAGTCTTCTAGAAACCCAACATAAATAAGCCTTATTTTGTGCTCATATTAGTGACATAGAGAATATACCTTGTGATGTAAATGCAGTCTAGGATTTCACTGTGATATTTGTAGTAGTATGATCAAAGTCTGTTTGTAATCCCCCCCCCTTTGTTAGGCATTAGTTATATTAGCCATATGACTTCTTGCAACCCAATAAACATTAACCTTATTTTGACAGTTGCTAGACACAGAATAAAAAACAGCAAAAGGAAGTGCAATGCAATGAATCAAATGTTTTAAATTTATGTAATTACCCAAAGAGCACAAAACACTGTGAGGGATTCTGGCAACATTCATACAGTTTAGGTGTCAAACAAAAAGCCATAAAAAGCAAAAATTAAAAAAAAAATTGCATTGATGAATGCTGTTATTCATTTTGTACTATCCAGGAGGCATTTGTAGCTTAAGATATGCAATAGACATAAGCAATAGACAATGCTGACAATAGATATGCAATAGACATAAGTACCACTTACTCCTCTCCAACCTTTTAATAAGTTACATCTGTTTATAATTTTTTAACTCTAGTACACTATTTTTCATGCATCAATAAAGAGGTTGGAATATAAAGAATGCTAAAAATAAATGTGTAAGTCATAACTTGACCACCATATTATGCCTGATGTATAACATTCTTACAGTATATTTTGTCATGTACTACTTCAAGTGAAAGTATTATTAGTGATATGCATTGTTCATAAAATGTGTTTTACACTTATATTATTTTTAGATTAAAAAGCACTGACTACACTTACTTTGACCATCACTTGTTTTTAAATTGCTTCACAGATTATGCTTTAGGATTTGGTGGAAAATATGGCATTCAAAAAGATCGGCAGGACAAGAGTGCTGTTGGTTGGCAACATATTGAAAAAGTGCCAAAGCACCAGTCCCAGATTGGTCAGTCTTATGAATATACTGAGACTTGTGTGAGAACTTCCTGCCATAATAATTGCTGCTTGTTTGGCTTCTGCCATAGTCTTAACCTTAACATTGCATGGCTTTGTCAACTAGTCAACAGACTTTTAATTATGCAGTGTTTTACTTAGTGAATAATTTAGAAGTTCCTTTCAATTTGTGTTAAGTTGTTAAATACAAAACTGTGTTGATAAGTTTGTGAATAACATGTTTAAAAAAATGCCCTTGTAACATCTGAGATCATCACTTGTCACTAATACATATTTGTTATATGTGCTTTTATATCCTAATATTTAAATATCCTATTATTTTGCTAATAATAGTGATCATTATTAGTGAAGTTTAAGTTTGATTCTATTCATTTTACTGTTTATTGGTTTCTTTAGTAAGTTAATCTTTTCTGGTTATCAAATAAGGCATAGGTCCAGTACTAAATAAGTTTAAAGTAAAAATGTATAGTTTGTTGTGTCAGAAAGAAAATATTTTTTTAATAAAATATTCTCTTGGTGCAATAAGAAATGCCTTTCAGGAAGTTTATTAGAAGTATTGGGGACTAAATGCACTTTTATTTTCTAAAATGCACTTTTGGATTGCATTTTAGAAAATGACCATACAACTCACTTCTAATTGGTACAAATCCATATCCTAAACGCTTAGCTTCTGTAGCTGTTTGGGCATGGTTTACCACAGTTCTTTTTAGTTATTTAGAAAATATTTAGAGTATGATTTTAGATATTTTACATCATCTTTCCTTTTGAAAATAAATTTTAAAAATTTCTTTGGTTATGTGTTTAAACAAATGTTATCTACTTGTACTTATGTACCCAAATACTCAAGTTTCATCACAATTTGTTATAAATAGATGTTTGTTATACCATATTAGCAATAGAGAAGTATACAGTATAATTCAATTGCTCATTACTAAACATGCATTTTGAAGTAAGTCAGATATTTATTTACACCCAATACATTTAAATTTGTGTAAGATACAAATAATTATTTTTTATTACAACGACTATAAACTTAGATTTGTGATCAATTTATTATAAGTTTATAAAAGTTGTTTTACTTAGTACCCTTTTCTTCATAATTTCCTGTTAGTTTTTACTGAGATGAATGTTCGCAGAATATAGTATTTCTATTATGTAACTATCAAAGTTACGTTTAAGATAAATTTTAAAGGTTTTCCATTGTTTTATTTAATCATAATATTTAAATTATTACATTTGTTCAGTAATTTCAAGATTAGCTTTAGAAAAAGGGTTTTTTTTTTCCATGTTAAAGTTTAAAAAAAAAGCTAAAAAATAAGATAATTTACATTTATTGTTTTAATATTTGTTTATATTGTTATTAGATGTGTGTGCATGAAGTATTTTCATTTTTTTTTAAATAAAAAATTGCAAATATTATAGTTTCAAATATTTTTAAATGCAGATTATGCTAAAGGATTTGGTGGTAAATATGGAGTTCAACAAGACAGGAAAGATAAATCAGCATTAGGATGGGAAGAAGTAACTACAATTGAAGCTCACCCATCCCAAACAGATATGAAAAAGGGATTTGGTGGGCAATTTGGAGTTGAAACAGACAGACAAGATAAAGTGAGCTTCCTGTTGCTTTTCTCATTTTTATATATAATGATTAAAATTTCATTTTGCTAACATTTTATCTTTATAATAAAATAGAAATTTCCATGTCTATCTGTACATCGTGCATTTTTTTTTCACATCATGCAAGAGTTACTATCGTATTAAAATGCAGTTTTTAAATTTCCCTGTAATATTCATGAAATAAATTTAGACTATGTGTTTTCTCAAATTCAAATCAGTTTTTTTAATAATTTATGTAAGTATTTTTAAGGTTGGTGACTTTATAGGCAATGCAAAAGGATGCTAAAATGTAGCTTGTGATCTGCACAAATAAAGTCATAAAATTATTATTTTTTTTTATGTATTTCTCACTGATTTCATTTTATTATTTCTTCTGTTATAGTTCCATGATAGGCTAATACATTTCCTTAAAATTCAAATAAGTTTTCTCATAATTAATGTTTTTATGTTATCCAGTTAATGAATTTTCGGCAATGCTTTAAATCAGAGGTGCACAAGCTATGTCATAAGTCCAACAAGTCAAAAACTAGAAACAGGATTACTAATGAAAATCTTTCATCAATTTTACGGATTGCTACAACTAGTGTTTATCCTAACATAAAATCAATAATGTTGAAAATTCAATCCCACCCATCTCATTAATGTGAGTAGTCATTTACATGCCAAATTTCTCTTCCCTGAATTTAAATTTTGTACATTTTCATGCCCCATTTTCTCTTCTCTGAATTTACATTTTGTACATTTTCACGCCCCATTTTCTCTTCTCTGAATTTACATTTTGTACTTTTACATTTCTGGTAAGAAAAAATTTTTAGCCTTGTGTTTAGCTATTTGTATGTATTATTAATGTTGTTATTTGGCTTTTTTATTAGCTTTATTTATAGAAATTTTTTATTTCATAATTTGTGCATGAATGGAGTAATGATTAATACATGTAATTCCTGCCTATCTATTACCTTTAGATAAAAATAGAAATACACCCCGTATTTTTACGACTAAAATGTTACGCTACTTTTCTCCCCTCCCCCTCCCCAACATAATACTTTCTAATTTTTTGGCCCTTCATCACCAAAAGTTTGTGCACCACTGCTTTAAATAATATTCCAGTTTTGGATCTAAGAAAAAAAATTTTCACATTGTATTGCAGGGGATAAAATACATTGATCTTAGTTTGATACTTCATAATTTATCTGAAATTAAAATAAGTAATGTATTTTATGCTCTTCAATTTTATTTGATGGTATAATTTACCAGAAAATAAATTTAGCTCCAACTGTGTTTTTGATAACTTTTAAAGCATATCACTAAATGAAAAAGTTAATACTATTTCAAAGTTAAAACAACTTAATTTTTTATTAAGTTGACTTTAAAGCTATTTATTGTAATAGTACACTTGGGGTTAATCAAAGATTTGTTAACAAATTAAATTGTAAATAAGAAGTCTTAAGAATGATATTTTTAAAGCTTAAGCATCATAAATAGGATTTCATTAATTTCTTAACTTTAGTCAATTTTTATTGTGGTTAATGTAAAAAGCATGTAATTTGAATAAAATCATTACTAAGGAAAAGAAATTTACCCAAGATGAACAATGAAAGAAGAAAAATTACAGATCTATCAATAGTGCCAATTTAATGTTTAATATAGGTCTGGAAAATTTATTTTACATCACATGAATTTAAAATTTGTGAAACAGGTTCAGGATATGTCATCAATTTCAATTTCTTGTGGTGTAAGCTGAATTTTTCAGAGGAAGCATTAAAATGACAATGCCTCGAAGCTTAAAAAGAATTTTGAGGTGTAATTAGAATGAGACCATCAATTATATACTAATAAAAGGTGATTATGACTGCAAATTTGGGCAGAATTCTAGATTTTTTAATTAATTATATCTTGGTTTCAAAATGTGTCAAATTATGTTATGAATTATTTGAAACTATGTCAGATTTTTGAAGTAGAATAACAGTTCCCCTTGGGTAGTTCTAAATACAGTTAAAATATTTATAGGAAATTTATGTACCTATCTTTCTTTCAAAACATCTGTTAAATTATATTATATAATTAGTAAAATATAAAGTATATAATTAATATTTGTTAAATTATATAATTAGTAAATAGTTCAAATATTGAATCAAGAAACTATAGTAAAACATATAAAGTATTTCATATGTTTTGTCCATTTTAGTCTGCTCATTCATTCTCAGAAATAGAAAAGCCACAATCCTCATATCAAAAAGTCCGTGCTGATTCAAGTAAGCAATTAGCTTTTTCTAAATTAGTTTATTTGTCATTTTGTTTTATCCTTCTATAAATAAAATAATATAGAATAAATAATTAAGGTATAAATCATTCTTTGTGAAATTGTCTATAACACTTAGCTAACTGTTCATTGATATCTATAAAGCTTTATGCTAGTAATTACTATTTGAATTGAACAGGTATTAAAACTGACTTTTCAGGTATTAATCTTTAATTCTATTTTGTAAAAATTACATTGAAATACATAAACCAGAGTAACAGATTTGTAATGAATTTTTTATGTATTCTGAAACAGTTGCTTTGTAAAATAACTGAATTCTAAAACTATTAGGTAAGTTTTTAATATTGCCCCCAACAAAAAATAGTAATAAATAAAACAAGAATTTACATAGCATTTATTTTTATCATACATCTTGAGTCTACAAAATTTCTGACATTACTTTCAACTATGTCAAAAGTATTGTCTTATAAATTTTATCTCTGCTAAGTATGATTCCAGATGGCAGTCAGCCATTTCTCTTTGTTTATTTGTTTCTCTTCTTACAAAGTATGTTATTTAACTCATTTAGCATTGCTTAAAAGGCTTAACTAGTATAAGTGAATAAGTTATCACTTTATTATGAGAGGCATAATAATAGAGGAGTAACATTTTTATTTTGTTTAATTTTTCAGTTGGCTCCACAAAAGCTAGTAGTCTTAGAGCCAAGTTTGAGAACATGGCCAAAGCTGAGGAAGAAGAAGCTCGCAAACGAGCTGAAGAAGAGAGAGCTAAACGTATAGCTCGAGAACAGAAGGAGAAAGAAATTGCCAAGAAAGATGAGGAGGTATGTTCTGTCAAATATTTCATGGCTACATGTATTGTTTATAGATAGCTCTGTCTCACTTATTTTGTAATCTTAATTAAGGAAAGGCAAAGGCGGCTGAGTATGAGAGAAGATTATGATGACTTTGAGGAGTCTCGCGAGCCAGCGCATGTTCCAACTGTACGCACAGCTTCAGTAGGAGTTCCTACTCCACTATTGCAGGCTGCGACTACAGCCAAAAATGCGTCTCCCGATCAGTCATTTCAGTTTACTCCAGCTCAGCCACCTCCACAATTTGAGGTTTGTATTTGATGCTATTTACAAAAAAGATACATATTTTTAAGATTTCCTAGATTATAAATATATGTAATATAGGTATATACTAGTTCTACAGATGCTGTACTTTTTTCCCCTTTAAAAATGCTTGCAAGATTAGAACTTTTTTGGCCTTTTGTTAAATTTGTAGTCTTGTTACACTGTTAAAGCATAAATTTGGAGAACCAAAGTAAAATTTTGTTTTGTTGTGAAAAAAATCAAAAACAGAAATTTTAATATTTTTCCTTTCAAAAATCTATGTAAAATGAAATGTTTAACTAGTATTTTAATACCACTGTAATAAATATTTTAGTAATATAAATCTAATGCAAATTTGAATAGGATACACATTACATTGAAGAGCGAGAACCTCCAAAGAAAGTTGAGGAACTATCCTTTCTTCAACCAACAGAAGAAGAGGATGAATCTGCTCTGTTTCAACCACCTCAGAGTTATCAAGAACCAGGTAATGTCTGACTTTTTAAAACTCGAACCACATTATTTACCCATGTAATAAAGTGCTCATTAGTCAAAAAAAAATTACAACTGTAACTACTTTGACTGTTTAGCATAATTTTTCACTATCTCATATCAGTATTTGCTGCATTATCCTGCTGTTTGCAAATGGCATTTTTCAACAGTTCTATATCCCTTCACTGATTGCTAATTTGACATCAGATTAAGATCGATTATTCTTGCAAATTCTGTAATTATGCTATTGGTTGTTAATTTCAAAAAGATGCAAATTTCTACTTTAAATATAGAATATAAGAAGAAATTCTGCAACATTCATTCACTGTAGTTATTGCTATGTCAGGTAGTTTTAAATTTATTTTAGAGAATGATACTTAATTTTCTATTTTTATATATGAATAAATTATTTCTTTTAAAGTAATTAATTAAAGCTGTGTTATTTTAATCTCATATAGAATTTGCAGTAACTCTGCTTATTTAAATTTTCCTGGTATAAAGTTATCATTAAGAATGAAAAAAATTATAATCCTTTCACTTTCTCTCTTTTTCATTTGTTATTTTTTTAAAGTTAAAGTTGGTACTTAAAATCAATCAACTAGAATACAAATATTGATAATATGCTAATAAAAATTTTAAATAGCTTGGGGAGGAGAGAACAATAGAATAAATGTGCATTAAGTGTGTTAAAGTGCATTGCTACTGTAATAAAGATTGAAAATGAAAGTCAACAGATCATGCATTCCTATAGCACCATTGTCATAGTTCGCCCGGGTGCTTAAAATACTTAAAAAGTGCTTATTTTGTAGATCTATTTTTAAGGTCCCTAATAAGTTCTTAAAAAGTGCTTAATTTTCTTTTCGTAGCCTTAAAATTTATAATTTTTTCCGAGTGCTCAAAAAGTGTTTACTTTTCCCCAAATATCAGTTGCTGAATTTTTATTTCCCTTGTCTAATTAATCATCAATCGATTCAACTAAGCTAAAGATAAGAAAGAAGAGTTAGACCAATTAAAAAAAATGTATAGAAGAAAAGAAAAATGAACTTCAAAATTAGATATATTCTCTTATTTTCCCCCCTTCCTATATATTTTGGTTCTCGTCCTCTATTATGAATGGAAATAGTTCTTCAGTTACATTTTTAAAATATCATTGATAATTTCTTGAATCTTGTTTTGAGTATGTCATAATTACTTAAAACTTTTATAGAGTAGATACTGCATCTTCTTTTCTCTCTCTCTCTCTCCTTGTGTGTGTGTGAATATATTTACCTGTTTATAATACAGAAGTACTTTTTTTTTTATCTTATTTTACATCTATGTTGCTCTAAAAATACTGTTGCTATGATGTGAAATTTGTTGATCTTCCACCACATATCTTCACAAATATTTCAGATTTTCTTAGGGAGGGGGGCATTTAATCAATAAGGACTATTGCTGTTCTAAAATTTATGTTTGAAGAAAGATGTCTTAACATAAAGTATGAGATATTAACAATTGTGTTTATTAAAATTATTAAATTGATCTATGTATATTATTCAATGTGATTTTACAAGTCATAAAGCTCATGAAAAGCTTCAATTTTTAAGCTTTAGCTGTAGGTCAATCATAGTACAATAAAAATTAAGGTGCTTAAAAAGTGCTTAATTTTTTTTTCTGAGGAAAGAGTCTGAACCTTGATTGTCTTTCCCTTACATAATGATATTAAAATTTCCATGGGACATAACATGTCTTAGTGGTAGTGAAAGGTTTAAACATTTTTCTTTAGAAACATGAAAAATTGATACATAAATTATTTCAAATTATAATTCTTTGAAAGTATTTAATATTTGTATCAAATTTTTATAACTTTAGCTTCAAAGTGTACTAATGGGTTGACTGTCTCACGTAAATTAATATGTTGCATATCTAGAAACGAAGGAATTAATTTGGATAAGTCATTTTATTTGCACAGCTTCTGTTATATAAGGGTAGATTTTCATTACTACTATGTAAGCATTTACAAAAGACTTGTTCTGTCATAGGAAACAGGTCATTTTAATTCAAAATTTTGCCTGAATAATTTTAAAATTTCAACCTAATTAGTGTGACATTACTCTTACTGTTGTACATTGTAATTACAACAAATTACATGCAAATTCTCTCTCTTTTTACCAAAACTTTTTTGCTTGCATTGGGAAGAACTTCACTGGTCTCTTTTAAATTTGGCCCTTGTAATTAAATTATCAAGCCCAGTTGCATTGGGGTAGTGCTTCGCACTCCCACGACACAAATCCAAGTTTCGATCCTCGAGCTGGGCAAGGTTGACTTAGCATTTCATTCCTTCAGTGGGTAGGTGAACTGAGGACCAAGCGTGCTTGGGAACTAAACACTGAGGGTTCCGCGTGAGATTGACTACCTAACTGGAACATATGCTTTGCACCCCAGGATCCTTGGTCATGTAAGCGGAGATTGGCACCGTAGGCCTTGGCCCCCTAGGGGCTGTTGCACTGAGGAGTTTAGTTTAATTAAATTATCATTTAAATTTTTCAGTTTCGTTCCTGTAAGTCTAGGATTAGTTTTGATTCTCTTGATACAGGGTTCATGAGACCCAAAATTTTGCCAAAATTGTATCCCATTATCACAAATTGCTTACAAAAACTCTGCGTGAGATTGACTACCACTGGAACAATGCTCTAATTCCTTCACAAACAAAATATTGCACTGAGGAAAAAAAACAAAAATTTCAGTTTCTCTGAAGTCTAAAACTCTTGGAAACTAAAAAATTTTTGCCAAATTGCATCCCATTATACAAATTTTGCAAAAATAATGGCATGTGACATATTACTCCTTCCCAGAGTTGCTTGAATAGTTTTCTTACTGTGTGGAAAAGAACAAAACTTTGGAACAGCTAAAAGATTACAATTAGTTCAAATTTTGCAAAAATAATGCTGAAAAAGTAATGCTGATGAAATAGTTTTCAGTACTGTGTAGAAGAATCAAACTGAATGTAGGTCAAATTTTGGTTGACAAACTGTAGAACCCCTGCTGATAGAAAGATGGAAATATTTTAATCAAGGTCAATGTTGGTATAAGAAACACTGCTTTGAAAAATAAGTTGTTAAAGCTAAAACAAACCACTCATGCATTTTTAAATGATTAATTTTAATTTACCTTTTACAATTTACTATCATGTAAATATTTTAAATCTAATTTTAATTTAGAAACCAGTAAGATATGTACTTATGTATAATCTGTAATTAGCATGTTAAAATTTCAAACCTCGCTGTTGCTCCAGACACAAGTGCCTGAATGTTGGCATGTAAACATAATTCCTGTGTTTTAAACTTTTTTTCAACAAAATAGTATTTTTCCCCTTATAAAAAAAATAAATATCACTGTAAGTGTAAGTCACTTCATCTTGTATTTTCTGTTTCATATCAATACCAATGTTTTCAAAAACATTAATATTGGTGTAAGCATGTTACAAGTTAAATATCTAAAAACTACCTAACAGTACATATTTCTTAATTAATTTTACTGTTACACATTGATAGTTTATTATCTGTTTCATATGAAAGTATATCAGTAATAATTGCCTACTATTGTAATTTATCTATACTATCCATTTGTAATGCACAGCCTATGAAACACTTGAGCAGCAGCAGCCTCAAGATGATTATGAAGTATCTAATGGAGTTGGTTACACAGCATTTGCTCTGTATGATTATCAAGCTGGTAAGTAAATAAAATAAAACAGCCCTTTTTTTGTGTGTGTATGTGTGTAGTTACTAATTGTTACATTTTCTTCTAGCTGATAGTGATGAAATTTCATTTGATCCTGATGACATAATAACTGGTATTGAAATGGTAAGTTCATTTCTTTTTATTTGTTCATTGATATAGTCATGGTTTCCGCACACCTGGAAAGTCAGAAAAAAGTCATGGAAAATCATAGATTTATTCAATGGATTAATTTTGTCATGGAAAGTCTTGATTTTCCAAGCAAAATGAGTAAAAGTCATGGAAAGTCATGGATCTGCTAAACTACCGATTAAAAAAATGCATTGAAAAGTTTAATTCTATTTTTACTTGTCATTTGACTGATGTTACTGAGTTTGGTATTTATGTATTATCCTATTGACCATATTGCCAAGTAAACTTTGTCCACCAAGGAAACTCAAAGCAAGAAAGCTTAATGGGTGGGTAAATGTATATTATTCTGGTTTTTTTCTTAAATTGTAGATTAAAATTTTATTAATACAATAATAATTATTTTTTAATAAAAATTAGTTAAGATTTTTGCACAAAATATAAGTTTATCTCTAGGGATATTGTATATAAACATTATATGGTTATATTTGGCTATTATTCATGGTCACCTGGATAATACCAAATTACCCTGAATTCAAATTGGAAACATTTTGATTGAAAAATTGCTATATGATTAAACTTAGGTATGTAGATACAACAATTTATTTTTATGTGAGTTTATTAATACTAATAAAGTAAGTTTATAGTTTTTTTATGATAAAATTCCTGTAATTTCTCTAAAAGCATATATTTTATTTGTATGTACATCAGAAGTTTTATTCATATATACTTTTAACGAGAGCTTTTTAAAGTCATGGAAAATAATCTGCTAAATCAGGAAAAGTCATGAAAAGTCATGGATTTGAAAAATTTTATTTTGGTAGATATCCTGTATAGTGAAGTAGTTCCTAAATTTTTCCCCCCATGGAGCAATTCTGATACGAAACACCTTGCCATGAATCACTGAGTGAAATAAACTCCATAACTGCATAAAAGGGTTGGCAAGTTTTTGCCACATTAGCGGAAAAAACCACGGTAAAAACCAGTAAAAGCTGCACAAACATATTTTTGACACATTAATGGGCATTTATGTTCTTATACTTATCTTAAATTAACAGTCACAGACTAGTATTACAATACATTAGGATAATCACATATTCTCATTTTAATTTCCGCAAAATTATAAATTTCATCATTAAAAAAATCTTTAATTGAAAAAAAAAATCAAATTGTTAATCTGATTTTTATGTTGCAATAAATTGACAATATTACAAAATGTATAGAAGTTATAAACAAACACTTCCAGTTTTAATAAATTATCAACCTAATCAATTAACATAATGCAATATTTCAGAAATACAAAATATAAGCAATAGTGTTAAGTAAATATATATTAATGTATTATGCTCAAATAAGTGGAGTTTTAAATTTCTTATTTAAATTTTATTTTATTTATTTATTTATTTATTTATTTTTTATAATACAAAAAATTACACTTGAGGGAGGATCAACACTTGCTTAACTGAGGATAGAACAAGTGGGTTCTTGTTTGAACTGGTTTGTGGATGATAAATGGAAGTGCAGGTGCATGAAAATCTTTTAGCAGAGAGAGATGAGTAGTGCAAAAATAAAATAAAATAAAATAAGAATATATTTTTTGTTTATTCATTTGTTTATTTTTACTAAGAAAACATTTTATTTGTAGTTATGATTCTTTTTCATATAACTTGTATCACTAAATTTATTTATGCAAATTTTGAATCTTGTCATTTTTGCCGGTTATTACCAATTTTTACCACTGTCCTGGCAAAAATACCTTTTTCCCGGCAAAATGACCAACCCTGCTGCATAATAAAATTTTGATTTTATATTTTTAAGTTTAAAAATAAAATATAAATAAAATATTTTGATATTTAAAGTAATATCTATCAAAATTATTACTTTGTGTTTAAAAATTATAAAAGAAAAAAAACATTTTTTAACTAGCGTATAGCCCGTCATATGACGGGATCAGTAAATTTTTTAATTTTCCAGAATTTTAAAGGTACCCTATGAGGCAGGTAAAAAAATGGTTTGTTTTTTAGCTGAGAATTATCATTCTACAAAAATAATCGATTAAAATTATCACATGTGTACCTAATCTATTATTTATATATAATATATATATATTATATATAAATATAAAAGAAAATTATTTAGGTAATATCTAAGTTTAGGGATAAAACGTATGGAAATCATGCAGAATATATTTAAATAATCTAAAATAAATGATTAAATGAGATAGTTAAAGGAATGATGTCAATGCTAGAAAAAATTGTTATTTTTACCTATTTATTATGTGATAAATTGATAAATTTAATAGCCTGCTCCTAAAATAGGGCTTGATATAATGGCATTAAATGCTCGAAAAGGGGGACGAGGTGGATTTCGAACATTTTAAATATGACAGTATTTTTCGCTGTGACATGATGCTTATTCATACCAATTTAATTTAAAATCGGATCTATAGTTTAGAAAAGATAAACTTTACTCGCTTTGAATTTTGCTAACCCTAACTCATCAAAAATCCAATATGGATGCTCTATCCATACCAGGTCCAACCGCTTCATAAATTTGAGGACAGACAGACAGATAACTTAGGCTATTATTACATTACAAGAAGAAAGTTTAAGTCATAAAAAGTTGAAAAAATAATAAACATTTATTTTAAAAATAATAAAACAACTTTTGGAATAAGAATTTAAAAGAAAAAGCAGAAAATATTAAATTAATTAGACATTTAGAAAAATTTGGCTGTGTCGGGGATAGAACCGTCAACCCAAGAAGTAAGATGATCAAATGGGGATACCCTCTACCGAACATGCTAGGTCTACACAGGATGAAGGAACTAATTATATGAGGGTCGAGTGAACACAGTCCAGTTTAAATATTACACTTTGCCCTTGCTGCTCCCTCTTATTCTATACTAAAATCATATCAAGAATGAATTTAGTATAGAATAAGAGGGAGAATAAGACTTAAAATAATAACATTAAATGCTGAAAAAGGGGGGATGGGGTGGATTTTGAACTTGCTTTGAATTTTGCTAACCATAACTCATAAAAAATCCAATATGGATCCTGTATCAATTCCAGGTACAACCGCTTCATAAATTCGTGGGCAGACAACTTAGTCTATTATTATAGAGGGAATTCTACTAATAAGATGACTGTCATGTTCAACTCTTAAGTTAAGTAGCAGTCACAAGTCTCCATTCTCACAAGATTGTTAATTTCTAGTCGATTTTTTTTTCATGGAATATTTATAACAATGTATATATTTCAGGAAACTATTATAACTGCCCTAAATCTGTACTCTATAACTATGCTAAATCCACATTCTACTAAATATGAAGACTAGAAATTGCTTCTGTAAAATGACCCATGATACAGTATATAAAATCAACAACGCAATTTGCAAGAAGAATTTGTAGTATTCTTGTTCCAACAACTGTTTATTTGTAAATAATTCAACAATGTTATATATTTCAGGAAACTACTATAACTGCCCTAAATATGTACTCTATAACTATGCTAAATCCACATTTGCTAAATATGAAATATATCAATGTATATATTTCAGGAAACTACTAAAACTGTCTCAAATATGTACTCTATAACTATGCTAAATCCACATTTGCTAAATATGAAGACTAGAAACTGCTTCTGTAAAATGACCCATAATGCAGTATATAAAATCAACAACGCTTTTTGTAAGAAGAATTTATAGCATCCTTGTTCCAACAGCTGTTTATTTGTAAATAATTCAATAAGTTTCTACTGTATCAGGATTAATCTGAATTTGGGATTTATTTTCATAAGGTTTAATACCCCAAAACTCAGTGAAGAATGTATTAAAATATTTGTCTGATGACAATAATAGGTCATAAGTGTTGGCAATAAACAATGAAGGCTTCATCTTGTTTTAAATGAACAGCCCAAAAAACGATTATTTATCGCTAATTGCATAAAATTGATCAGGGGTGGCAGTAATTTTACATACGATTAAATCTTTTCTGTACTCCCAAATGTTGACCACACACCCAAAATTAATTTTTATATACCATATACCCCCTCAGAGGTAACACAGACTATGGGAGTATGTAGAAACCACTATAGGATTCACTGATCAAGTGCTCATTAATCTTTTAAATTTTATGCTGACCAAATAGTGTCTGAACTGGCCATTGGTTATTTTCTATATTTTTGCTACCAGATACAGAGTTTTCTAAGTCGTAGGGACAATGAATTATCTATTATAAAAACAGAATGTGCAAACGAAAATAGAAAAATTGAAAATAAAGTAGTTTCTTGCATTGGGTTGAATAAAATAAAATAAAAAAAAAATCAGCTATCTGGCTAGTATCCTAAGGGTTAAGCAATAAGACCTCCAACAATTTTCCAATCTAAAAGTGTCTTACTGCTTGTATTTCAACTAATTCATTATGACTTCAAGTATAATTTCTGGTTGTCTCAAATTTCTAGACTTTTCTTTCTTTCTCATAATGAAGAGTACAAGATCTCTAGTTGCCAATGTCATGCAGTTAAGTAAAATCAAGTTTTGCATTATGTGCAGATATACAAGATAAAACAAGAGCTGAACAGTTTGTGTATAGAAAAATGTGTTCAACTTCTATAGTCCTAACAAGGGCTTCAAACTTTAATTTTTTTCGTTCCGGTTCAACTTAAAAAAATATATCAGTTCAGTTCAGGTTTTCACTCAGTTTCGAATGAATAATTTTATTTTACGTATATTCTTATTTGCATTAAAAATTAATTCTATCATCAATAAAAAATATAATTCTATCAATATTTAGAAGATTTTCTTTTTTCAATTGTATACTGTGTGAATTAATACAATTAATCAGCATGAACGGTGCATATGCATTGATTAGAGAATGATAAGCATTGGTATTATTATCCATTACTAAAATTGCATTTGACAACTGAATTAAATGTACCTTCTATAAGTAGTTTAATGTAAATTTGTAACAGAAAAGTACTCAGAAACATCTAAACAGGAAATCAAGAAGCAATGTACATGGTTTGGTTTGGAGTGCTACAATCAATTTTTTTTTTCAACACAAGGGGTAATGAGACTGGAACCTACTGCTTAAAGCCAATTCCAGATATCCATGCCAGAGTGGGATTCAAACTCACAAACTCTGATACCAAGTATGAGCACCCTAACCATTTGGCCATCATTTAGCATGACATGATGTACATGTAATGACGATAATTATATGGTTGACATTAAATTAGAAAATATTGATAAGTTGATTACAGTAACAAAATAACTGAAACTATATCAAGCCAAAATAAACTTTTATATATATATATATATATATTGCTGTTTTTGTTCCCACCCAAATGTCTTTTTCTGGTTTTCAGTTTAGTTCCTGTTCAAAGCCCTGGTCCTAATCATTTTAGTGTGTCCTTCAAATCAGGAAGGGATAAAAAAGAAAAAAAAACCTAGGGCTTGGAGCATTTAAGTCATTTTTTAATGCATACATCATTATTTACTTAGTAATTTTGTTTAGGTTAAAGAAGCATAAAAATAGTTTTCTTGTATGGATTCTCTTTAATACAAGAGTAAAAAGTTAAATAAGTTATACAAAGATTATTTTTAAATGTATTTATTGTCAGCTTTTCTTGCTTTTTATATCTTTATAGGTAATACAAAAATTCTAGTAAGCTTAACAACTTTTTCATTAACCCTTTCATGGGCCGTGGGAAGATTACTTCCCACCTACACGATCATACAAAATACACCTGTGGAAAGTGCAAAACCCGTTCTAATATATTGGTCTTGTTATTGAAACGACAGGAAGACTGATTCCTGCTTCTGTTTTGCGCTGTCATCAATTGTTCGATCGATTTAATAAAATTAGCAGCTCTGTTTTGAAAGGGTGGAAATGTGGACTGAGAAATAAATGGCCCACAAAAGGGTTAATGAGAAAAATGAAGGTTTATTTTTTTCCATTTTAACTTGGTGGGAAATTGTTTTTAACAGTAAATGTTAAATGTTTTTGGCATACTCTCCTCAATTAAAAGTTATTGACAATATTAACTTCTGTATATACATCTTATGATTTCAATCTTTTTTTAAAACATGCATTATTTTGAATTACAGATTGATGAAGGATGGTGGCGTGGGGAATGTAGAGGTCAAGTAGGACTTTTTCCCTCTAATTACGTCCAAATTATCAATAAAGAAGTATGAATTTTACCAACTATAATGTGTGCTATTCAGTCATTCAGACTCTTTTAAAGTATACTTAATATTTCCTATCAGTTGTTAAATTTGTTTTTCTTTCGAAAGTCTGATATGTTAAAGTATTTGTTAAATACTTTCTAGTTGTTTCTATAACATCTGTGTTTCTTCTTTCAAAAAGAAATCTGTGTGATTACTAACATGTCTGGTCAATAATATTATGCACAAAAGTTGTTTTGTTCCTCTGATCTTGAATATGTATTTAAAAGTATGTGTATGTTAATACTTAATTATATCTCTGCATTAAGTTATAACGTTAGCTGTTCCTTTCAAAAGCATTAATGATTTCTGTTTAAAAATTTTAAAATAGCTATTTGTTCTTTTATTAATATAGACATATATTTGTTTTCTCTGTATCTGCTTTTGTTTTCATTTGTGTTTCGTAATTCAAACTGAATCTTTCCTTTGCCAATCTTTTTCCTTTTATGTTACTTTTGCAGATAGTCTGTTGTTTGAATATCATTACTTTATTGTTAACATTACCCAAAGTAATAATCTTTTTCCTTAAAAGACTGTTTCATTTTGTAAAAATATTTATGAACAGGTATTAATTATTATTATTACTGTTGAAATATTTTACTGGTTGTAACAATTTACTTTCAAAAGTTTAATTTATTTAATTTCATCAATGTCGAAAAATGTAAATATAGATATAAATATTGTGATTTCTCTGAAATATGTGAAAAAAAGTGCAAGTTATTAAGCAAAAGTAGCATACTTAAAATGAGAGCTAAAATACTTTTTCTTTATTTTATTAATTATCATGTTTATTTGTATTGTATGAAATGAGTAATTAAATGTTTGCTGTTTATTCAAAGTTATATCAAAATTTTATGGGAAATTGTTAAACCATTATTTCTAGGGGTGTTTGTACTCTGGGGATAGCCTAGAATTCTTAGAATTATTATTTCTGGAGAAATAAAATTATGAATTATTTCCCTTTACTCCTTTCTGTTTAATTTGAAAGAAAAAAAAAGAATGTGACACTTCTCTGTAACTCTCAAATACTCCAAATACTACTGTGACATGGTCTACTTGACCAATGGTGCTCAAAGTTATTTGTCTGTAGCACTTCATGGTGCCTCAGCACCATGTCTGAAAACTACTGAGTTAGAGAATCTGTCGTACCTTGTTATAAATACAAGGACAGTTCTTAACATGTTTCAATAGTGACACTTGGGAGAAGGAAGGCATTTTTTAAAAATTTCACAGGGTTCAGCTGATTTGTCTTGATTATTGCCACAGGCTTGCAATTAAGTCACTTTTATCACCTTTAGTCACTTTTTTAAGTAAACAGTCACTTTTAGTCACTTTTTTCATGGTGTATCACAGCAAAAGTCAGATGTTGAAAAAAGAAAATCTGAATTAATAACAAAATATTTTGATAAAAGACCAAAAATGTGATGCTCTAATCTTATTTTTCTTATTAAAATGTAATTAGTCATATGGTTTCCAGAATTTGGTGATTTTAAAAAGTCGTAAAGAAGTTCCTGAAATCTACATTTGTACTGAAATGTACATTTAATACATTAAAGTCATAAAATTTATGTTAAAGCACACATTTCTCTTTTCTTCTTCACAATTTTTTTTTAGATACTCTAATCTAGCTATGTACATGTTTCAAAACATCATTAATATATGCAAAAAATTGTGATTATAAAATTATGTATGGTATTATTTAAATCTAATTTATAGATTTTCTTGAATAAAAAGCAATGTTGAGTTGTGTTAGACAAAATTTTTGTATTTGGCGCTAAAATCATATCTTTCATGAATCATTTGATTTAGAGTTAAAATAAATAGAAAAATCTTAATAATAGCATCTGTAATCAAGAGGAGAAAAAAAATCGCTTTTTTTTTCAGTGTTTAGTCATTTTTTAGTCACTTATTCTGCATTATTGGTCACTTTTCTCACCTTTTTGAAAGTACCTCAGCAGTTGCAAGCCTGTTGCCAAGACACTTCTAATCATGGCCATAACTGGGACGCGGCAAAAGGGGCATTTAGAATTTTATTATTTTTGTAATAATTTAATTCCACCACTCTTCTCAATCCCACCCATCTGAAATGTTATGTGCTAATACTTTTTTTTTCATCTATTTTGTCATATAAGTCTGTAAAATAATCTGTATAATTTTGTCATATAAGTCTGGGGATATTTTCGGGGAGGGGGGGGAGGCTACAAACACCCCTCTTTTACCATTGTTTTTTACATGCTTGTTACTTTATAAAGTTGAATTGTAAAAAAAGTAAGTAATGCTCTTTACACTTATTTATTGGTTTTTGCTTTTGTGCATCATTCTAAGTAATAAATTGTGCTTTATAACTTGTAAAATGGTGTCAAAAATGTTTTTATAGAGTTGTTAAAATGTAAATAGTGTTATTGGGATTTTCTCTCACTACAAACATTTTAATGGTAACAAGAATTTCTGAATCATTGAAGGTACTTAAATAGCTTCTGGTAATTATGTTTATTTATAAGGTTACTAAATTGCAGATGTAATGATTTCCAGTATTTTGATGTCATTGTCCACTATATGCATATTTTGCACTAAACTATGCAATCACTGTGCAGATAAATTAGCTTTTTTTTTTCTTAGCAGAATAGTATTTAGTTTAGTACTTTTTTTTAACCATGTGCTAGATTAAATAATTATAATGATAGTCTGTGCACTAGAAAAAAAACTCAACAGAATTCATTTGGTTTCTTTCGGCGAATACTCTGATATTATTTCTTTTCTGAATTTTTCTGAGTGTAATTCATAGTTGTGTGTCAGCGTATGCTGATAGATTGAAAATTTTATGAAGTGTGTCATAATCAGTATTATATAATGAAAAGTTATATAATTTTTTACCTCTTTGAAATATTAAAGCAAAACAATTCATCTCCAGATGCTTATCGTCTCTGTTCTTTCCAGTATGTGAACTTAGCTTCCTTTACTAAAGATTTGTGCCAACTGTTATTATAAATATCAGCAGTGTATTTTATAAAACTTTTTTAAAACTGTATTTTTATTAGGTCTCAAATGTTTGCAAAAATCTGAAAGTATGTTGTATATTTGCTTATCAAAGTTCTTCCTTTTCAGTTTTTCAGTCATGTTTTGTTCTTGCCATGTACTTTACATAAGTCATTACATTCCATTTTTATATGTACTTACACTCTTAAGCTTTGAATTCCATTGATTATACTTCTATTTAATAAGCCCACTTAAAATTTTTTGGTCTCTCAAATATAAAATGCACATTAAAATTGTAATCAATAACCTTTAAAAAAAATTGACTTTAAATATAAAGCTTTTGGAAATAATATTTTCTTTGGCAGGAGGGATAACACAGAAATTTTCAAGACTAGTTTATACAGTTTTAGTCTATTTAAAATATTGTCGTAGAATTTAATAAATAGGTACTATTAACAAACTAAGCTCATTAAAAACTTTTTTTCTTTTGCAGTGTAACCCATTCTCTGTCAAATTTTGTTTTTTAATTCCTGATCCAAAAAGAGTATTTTTTTTTTCAGTGAAAACTAATATATGTTCTATCCTGAATTACTGCAGAATATTTTGTCAGTAAGCCAATTTTTACTTGATGTATTAAGGTCCTACTTGGGATATTCCATTCACCAATCTCAAGATTTTCTTACAATTACCCAAAGTTTAAATTTAAAAATACTTTCTAATACTATATTTATCAAATCTATAGCTTTCAGGTACTTAAAATAAATATCTGTTTGAAAATAATTATCAAAAATACATAAAAATGTTTGAGAAAATAATTCTACAATCTTATTGTGAAACAGCTTTACAGCACTTTTTGTCATAGAATCATCAAAACCACTTTGAAACCATGTAATGCTCATATACTTGATATCTTTATCAAGGAAAAAGAATTTTAGTTATGAATATCAGAAGTAAATTTAATTGTTTTAGTATGAACAACAGATATTCCCTAACAGAATCACCATGTGTGGGAAAAATTTATAAACATGCAAAATTTCACATTACACTGCTCACACTATTGCTTTGTATTTACTTTTATCTTTTTAAATACAGAAAAGAATTGTGAAATATGATGAAACAAGTGATATAGTGACAAATTTACTTTCAATAATACAATTTTTCTCTTCATCACATAGCATGCAATGCCGAATGTATGAACACAAAAATATCAAACGTATAACATATGATAATGACCAAGAAGGGATGAAAACAGTTAAATGCAAAGTTTTAAGATAAAATTAGTCCTAGTAGTTTTTATTTTAATCAGGGCAAAGCATATTTATGTATATGTTACTTATTTCCATGTGGCTAAAATATTTTTAACACCTTGGCATGAATATGTGAAAATATTTTGAATAAAAATAATGAAATACTAGTTTGAATGCCAACCATTTGCTATATATTTCTTTTAAATGTTTATTTATGCATTTATATGTTAATATTTTTTTTAAAAGTAATGCTTCATAGTGGTTTCCAAATTTTGACCTCACTGTCAAACTTAATGTGGGTAATTTAGAAAAGATCTCGACTAACCAAAATGATTCTTTTGAATTTTCTAATGATAGGTTTAAATAGTTGTATAACGTGCCAGTGAATTGTGTTTACTTATACTTGAATGTCGTAGATCTGTCAATTTTGTGTTGCACAATTTTTTGTGAGAACCCATTTATCGCTTACTTGCAATGAAATTGAGTTTAGTATATTAATTTTTTTCTTGTGTTTTATGAAATATCTTTTAGATTAAAATAATTATTTGGAATATAAATAATACACACAGAATGTATCTAAACTTTTTTTTTCATATTTGTTACTTGTGATTCCTTTCTTCATTTTGATTTTCAACTTAAGTGATTTATTAATCAAACCAAAGGACTTCAATTATAAATAATTGAAACTTTCTTTAGATCCAGCTTTATGCTATATGTAAAATTTCTTAACCATTTCTAAGTACAAGATTATCATTTTCCATCTCTCTGAAAATTGTACACTCTTTTCTTGGATAGTTTTAAAAACTCTTAATAGTATTATTTTTTTTTTTTCGGTTTGTTGACCCTGTAGCAAATATTGATGAACTACAACTGCAGGATTTTCACATTCCTTAAATAAGCAGTTAGTTCGATAGATCTGATCTTGTACTTGGTTCAGATCAAACACAGAGTCAAATGCAAACAGTGGTGCACAAATAAAATGAATTTTCAATTTTCGTTATTGGTTATTAACTTTGAAAGTTGTGAATTCTATGCGCAAACACACTTATTCTGAACATAAAGTTATTTTTATGTTATTAGATGGATTTGTTATTTAAATATATTAGAATTTTGACGTAAACAAATTTCAGTGAAAAAATTCTATTTTCAATAGGATGTATTTATATATTTCAAAGAACTCTAACTGAAGGTTTTTCACATTCCTTGAATTAACAATTTCTGGGATAAGTCTTTTTTTCTTTTAATCTTGTACTTAGTTTTAAGTTCATAGCAAACACACCCAAGTGTTACTATGTTAAAATCAATTTACTATCACTACTGGCTATTAACTTTAAATGTTACAATATTTTCATCCTTTGTACAATACTAAGTTTGTGATAGTAGAATGCATAATGAATTTATTAGGATTTTATAAGATCAAATCACTGCTAGAAATTTTGATGTATATATATATATATATATATATATATATATATATATATATATTTAATGTTATCAAATATATTCTTTTTCTTTCTTTATCTGTAAAATAATTTAAAAAATATTTTACAATTTTTTTCGCTGCTTTTATTTTTATTATTAAAAATGTTTCTTTTATTTATAAGTGAATTATGGAAATTATGAAAGGAATAATTAAAAATTGTATATGACTGTTAGAAAAATATAACTCCAAAAGCAACTTATAAAGGTCAAAATTGCAGAAAATTATCTTCTTATAACTCCACGTAGGTTTGCAAATGCTTTCTGCCATTTCTCTTAAATTATTACAATGTTTCAATCCTGTGCAATGGTAGAGTTAGGTTCAGTTTCAGATTAACTTTGGGAATATTAGGTGTTTTTTCTTCCCATGTTGTTTTGAATCAGTTTAATTTGCAGAAAATATCTCAAATCCTTATACATGTTAAATGGCTCATTTGTTCTTCTTGTGTAATGAATGTTGTTATTCCAATCAAAATCATTTTTACTATATGAATCAAGTTATCTGTTTTTTATTTACCTGAAAAATATGTATTTGTTAATGTATATGCCAAGAGCTTTGTAAATTTAAATGTACACTCTTTAAATGTGAACAAATTAATGTAATGTAAATTAATCAGCAAAAGTATTTGTGATCGTGAATTAAACTGTACAGAAAAAATTTATTTTCCTAGTACTATGAAGAAAAGTATATACTGTTAATTGATAGTTAAGTTTTATAAAGTTTTAATGAAGTAACTTTAAAATTTAGATCGAAATTTTGATTTTCTTCTAGATAGATTAATTAAATGTGAATAATGTATTTATTTTGGGTATTTGCCAAAACTATGTCGAGATAATTGTTTCATTTCCTTGCTGCATTTTTATAGTATCAAAATAAATCAAATTATTCTTGTTTCAAATTCATTTATTGTAAATACACACTATACTCTTTTTTTTCCTTTGACACATTAATTATTCATCATGGATCCTTTAAAATGGGTAATTTTAAAAGTTTTCTTACTGTGTAAAAAAAGATTCATGCTTTGGAATGTTTAAAAGTTCAATCTAGAATAGGCTCCCTATGAGAGTCGTCACAGCTCATGTACTCGTGTTTGGCACATTTTTTTCACTTGGCGATAATTTCTATGAAAGTATAGTAACCTGTGTATTGTTGCTTTTTGACTCTAAGTAGCTACGATCGCTTTGATTTTAACCACATGTTTAATGTATTTGACCGTTTATGATTTGTCATCAGTGAAAATGGAAAATTATTTTTAAAGAAATAAACAGTAGCCTAGTACATAAACTGTTTTTTCTTACATTTATTTATTTTAAAAGAAAAGTGAACATAGTCGTTTAAGAAAACAAAATTACTAATTATAACATGAAACTTATTTTTATTTATTTATTTTTTTGTAATACTGTATATAATATATATTTATCAAAGACTATGGTTTAACTGCATTAAATTATGCTTTTTACATTGCATATATTGAAAGTTTAAAATATTACATACATAAATTACGCAATAATAAATCAAAGTCTAAATAAATCCTATGTCTGATTGGTATTTGGGAGCCTATCCTATATTTTAAGTTTTCGTCGCATCCCAAGGCAGAGTGAGAGCCAATTCTATATACTTATTTCAATTGGTGATTATTTCCTACACTAACCAAAATAGCGATAAACTATTAAATGTAACCCTAATAACACATATGAGTATGCAAATACGGGAACCTATTCTATATTGAGAAGCTAGTTATTGTTGAGCTGTTCAAGACTCAAGCTGTTCCATAAATGGTACACAGTCAGAAACTGCCAAATGCATCTTCAACCTGGGCTTGAAAGTAAAACCTGAGGGCTGGCCAAACCAAACTTCTGAGACATGTTGCAGTAGAAAAATTTAGGGGTAGTATTTTCACTCAAATTAATAAAATACTTTTTTTTTTATCTGGAAAAAATATATATGAAAATTTTATATAATCTTATATCAGAGGTGATTGTGTTCCGGAGCTACCCCGGAATTACAGGTTCAAATTTTCCAATCGTTCAAATCTAAGTCAAACAAATTTTCAATTTTGACTATCATTATTGCATGCTGCCATTGCCAGTAGTGCCAAGTTGGTCAAGCAGAAATTTGTTCTGTAAAACACGCGAAACGTTTAGAGACAAACTTTTATAGTTTACATCTGAAACTGGATTCTTATAGAGTGGGTATTACAAATAAAAATGGAGGTATGCCACTAGATGTTACAGCAGTCCTAAATACACAATTTTCACCTTTCTACACCTAATCGTCTTTGACTTATGTCCGGCAGCGTAAATATCCATTATATTGAAAGTTTAGGTCATATAGAGGTGCATAACTAAATGCTATAGCAGTTTTGAATATACAAATTTCAGAATACTACGGCTCATTATTTTTGAGTTATATTAGTTACAGACGTAACAAGGAAACTAGTCAAAATTGATTCAGAAATGAGGAAAATGGGTGTTTCGCTGAATTCTAAACACCGTCATTTTTAACTATTACAATACATTTTTTCTGTTTTACAGAGAAGTAAAAGAATCTTGCTACTCCAGAGAATGAAATATGTCATTAGTAATTTTGTATGATCGTGTAAATCGTTATAATTTTTCCATTATGTGAGGCGAAGACAAGTAATTATCAGTTTATGAAAGTAGTAATTATATAGAGAAAATGAACAACCTTTTTAACTTTTTTTGTACTATGCGATTACTATTAATATTCAGGTTTACGACAGCCAGTAGGCAACTAATGTTTTGTTCTACCATTTTACCACCTCCTTGGATCAGGCCATATTTCCTTGGATATAGCGGGATAAATAGTGATAAGAAGTGGTCCTTCGGTGTTGAAGTATCAGTGAAGTGAGAAAGACATTCCAGTGATCTTCTGCCCGGTTTGACTCTGAAAGAGTTTATTGTGATTCCTAGAGTCAAGATTTAGGTCAAGAAAATGGGTACTGTTCTGAGAGATCGATCTTTAGATTCAGTAGTCCGATTTGTCCGTTTCGACGAAATCGTCCCTTGATATTTAGCATTCCGCTGTGTGGTGATGGTAATGACTTCTTGCCTTTTGATCGCCCTGTTTCGGATCAGAATCCCTGTGCAGGAAGGGAAGCAATAGCTAAACAATGATCGTAAATGGGAAGTGCAATGCTTATAAAAGTACAGAAGTTTGGGTTCGAATCCCACTTTTGCCATGTGTTAGATTCTTGACGAGACTGGTCGATTATTAGTTATTAAATAAGACGTTTTCAAATTAAGATAAATTACTGAATTATTTACTGAAGGAAACGACATTCACACCGTTCTTTAGCGTACAGCATAACTGACGTTCTAAATATACATTATTCAAAGCAAGCTATCACCGAATACAAAACTAAATATGTCTGTTGCAAATCCTTAAATACAATTAAATAAAATAAGCTTACACATAGATGTTCGCAGCCATTTAAAAAGTACTTTAAGCAGTAGATTCCGGTCTTAAGATATATTTTGAAAATAGATTTCTTTCGTATGCTAATATAATATTCAACGAATGCAGAATCCAGAAACTTTTAAAAACTTGTATTCATGAAATATTATTGCAGTAAGATATTACTGTTCTTTTTCCTTAGTTCAGCATTAAGGTATTACGCATCTTTATTGAATAATTATTTTTGTATAGCATATTATTGCGTGCTATGGTTCATATATGGAGTAATTTCACGACTTAACTATCAAGCTAGTTTTATTTTAACTCTTCTAAATTTCATATACCAATTCCTTAAATTCACAAATAACGAGATTTCAAATAAGAAATAAATAAACACACACACACACACACACAAATTCGGTTTATAGCCCATAAATATCAGTTACGATAGCGGAGTTTCTATCGCATCCTGTTACAGCGATCAGCGGTGCTTTCAGCTAATGGCATATGGCAACAGTTTTAAAGCGTCTGCCCTTCATGTCAACATCTTCAAAAATCAAGGAGCGATTGTAAACAAAAATATTAGAAACGTGATAGTGAATTGTTGCAGTATTCACGACTTATATTTCTCTTCGTAATTTTAGTAAAATGGCCGTATGATGGTTCGATTAACATCAAGTTTATTGGTGAGATACCTTATTCATTTACATTTTGATATTTATTTGTGGTACTCAATGAAATAATTTCATTTAAAGTATTTAATATTTCCGTTTGTTTACTATCTCGCATTACATGCAGTGCAAATTTATTTTATCACAATTTTTGTCCTAGTATTTATGTAATAAAGTTTTTTATTTTTATACTCCTTTTTAAAATGTTTATTTGTTAGTCACATTACTATATTATTAAAATGTACTTTTAAAATATTTATTTATTATATCAGTTTTCAGAAGTAATAATTTATGTCAGTCTTGCTAATACCCGTACTATTGAATTTTGTATAAAATTAATCAGGCCCTATCGTATTATATATGTATTTATTTTTCGTTGGACTCTGTAAAATTTAAATATGTAGGACTACTGATTTTTATTGTTTGACTTTTGGTATGTATGGGAATAGAGGTATGGAGTGTACAATACATTTCTACCTAATATACATCTTCAAAGTAGACAAGTTTCTACATTAAACGATCTGTACCAAGTATTAAAACAACTATTGACAAGAATATTTATATTTTATTGACTGTCGACAAATATATGTATGTTTTACATATTGAGCTATTGTTTGGAAAATTTTTTAAGAATAGCATTAAAATCAACTTGCTTTTCTTTTGTAAATATAATGTACAAGGAGAGGTACTACTAGTACATATATATATATATATATATATATATGTGTGTGTGTGTGTGTGTGTAAGGAAAATTCTCAGGGTTTTTCAAAACTTAAATCAAGGGTAAAAATTCCTGCATCATTTTCCATTCCCCTTTTTAACCCCTTACCTAAATTGACCACTGGGGCAATAGGTTACGCCCTCAGAGAAGGGGCTTGTCCAATTATAAACCTACATGGCCCTAGCGGACAATTTAGGAAATTTCCAAATAAAAAGGAGATATATGCTAGCAGAGGCAGATTCTTCTAGAGATATTTTCCCACAGATATTGGCCCAGGTGTTACGCGTCTTGTACATAGAACTTCATGCTAGTTGACCCTTCAGTTTGTCCTGTCCCTACGATGAAGTGGGAACCCGTCTTTCAACATTATCTTAATAAAAGTCTCCATGACTGCAACCCCCCCATCGAGAAGTCAGTCTCATTACATATATATATATATATATATATATATCACTTCTAGGTGCAGATGGTACCTTTATATACTACTTGTATAAACATGACCATTTTGTTCCATGAAACAGGTTTAAAATTTTTAACATATTGAATTAAAATAAGTAATCTTTGTACAAATAAACAAAATTGTAAAGATCAATAAAAACAATTATACTTTCATAAGTCACCAACAGTTTTCACAGACAATGCATTTCTTAAATATCAGAATTCTTACAATTCAATCAGTATTCTCAGAATTAAAAATTAAGTTAATAAAATATGAATATCCAGTACCATGATCAGAATTATCCTATACTATACAATAGAATCTACAATAATGGTCACTTTTCATGTAAATCAATGATATCAACATTTTATCAACTGTTTAGCTGTTAATTATTTATTCATTATCTCATTTAAAGTAATCCCAATGTTGGTTTGCAAAGAATTCTAAGTCATTGTAGAGTGCCAGAATATAAGTTTGCAGACATTTTTCCCAAGGTTGGCTCAGAACTTTCCCAACTAGATCCTCCTACCTGCTATCACAGCATTAAAAGAACTTTTAGAATCAGGTTTAAAGCCCATTATCTCAAAATTATCTGGAAGTCTGTGGGAGATAAGACCAGGGGGTTCCCTAATAATGAATCCCATTCTTTCCAATCTCCCTAGATCAGTGGGTGTTGCCAACTTCATAAAGAATAAGGACTGGACATGTCTAATTGGGAAGACATCTGTTTAGGTTTGGACTAGTTGGCTTTCTGGACTGCCCTTTTTTGCCAGACACACACCAACATGATGGGAGATCATCTGAACTCTTGTCCTGGACTTTGTGACATGGCAACTATTAATGTTGCCAATGACTTTACCTGTTTTTTAAATGTTAATGAACTGTATTGGGCTTCTCAAATAGACTATTGTGAGTAATGCTAAGGTTTGGTGTAGATTAATAATAATAATAATAATAATATAAAAAAAACCTTACCAATACAATACTAGATTTATGACAAAATGGTAGAAAAACAACTTGCATTATATTTGCAACATTAGCTTGAATTAAAGACATTATTAAAAGAAAGACCAACTGAGTAATTTTTTTTCATCTTTCTTGCAATTTTTATGTTTTTTGTATCAAGAAAGAACCAAGTTAATGTTTATTACAGTTACAGGAGCATACACAAGAGGGGGTTAGGGGTTTAAACACCCCCCTTAAGCTCAAACTGAATGGCAAAAATAAAAATTTTACTTATACAAACAGACACACACACACACACACACACATATATATATATATATATATATACAGTGAAACCTCTCTGAGCGGCCACCCCACCGTTCCAAGATTATTTGGCTGCTCAGAGGGGATGGCCGCTCTGAAGGGTTTTATTTACTATTATAAGATAATTGCTATAATGCGTAATATAAACAAGTCTGATATATATTCCTTATTTAAAATGAAAATGAAAACTTATCTAAAGAGAAAATAGTACTTTATTTCATGCTTTATTACATTTTTTAAGAAGGTTACAATTTGTGTCTGTTTTAAGTTTTTACTTTTCTCTATAACAGCCATTTTTTATAGTTCATTTTTTACTTTAAAAAACAGACCTCTAACAGATTCGTTTGCAACTGCTTCGGAATTTTTGAGAATTTTATTGATTTTTCCTAAAGTTGCTTGTGTTGAAAGTTTAGTTTGCTCTCCATTACAAACATTGGGAAGTACCTCTTCAGGAACAGAATTATTGCCTGAAAGTTACAAAAATTAATTTGTAAAAACATTTTATACACATGCATACTGTTTAGTTAATTTAAATCAACCTCAAATTTTAGATTTGATAAATAGGATTTAAAGGAGAACTTTCCTGTCTTGATTTGTCGAACTTTACCAGCCAATCTTCAAAAATAAATGAGGTCATCCATGCTATTCAAGTACCACCACATGCCAAGATGGTTCAAATTTTTTCCTTTAAATCAACTGAGTCTTTGAAATCTCCAAATTATCAGGGGTTTCTTTTTCTCTCCAGTTGAGCTTGCACAAAAACTAATGATCAGCCGCTAATTCGGAATTTTTCCACCTCTAGTATTTTCTGATTTTTGCATCATTTTCTTACTAGGAAAACGCATTTAGACACCATTGTAACTCAGATCACTGACCAACTAATGAAATAAAACTGCCGTGAATAACATTTTTGCTGATAGAGGTGCAATTCTTCCTTAACTGTACCGATTGGAATTCCAAACAAAGAACCTAGGATACCTGCAATGTCGATTGTCCAGTTCCCCCCTCAGTTTCTCTGGGTGGTGCAATAAGGATTCCCTATCTGAAATGGGTGGGGAGAATACAAAAGACAACAAATTTAATCTTTCTAAGAAAGAGGGGGGGACAACGGGAATGGACTTCGCAAGTTATTCCTGGGTGTTATATTTGATCATAAACCTGACCTTGAGTTTTTCCGCTCAACATTAAAGTATGGAGTAAGTAGAATTTTCCGAAAAAAGAAATGGACGATCCCACAAGGTGGCCATTTAGAGGAGGTCTGGTGACCGCTGATAGAGGTTATTTTACCATTAGGCCTATGAGTCGAAAAATTCGTGCCATGATAAATTGGCCGTTTAGAGAGGTGGCAGCTTGGAGAAGTTTAACTGTATATATATATATGTATATATATATATATATATATATATATATATATATATATATATATATATATATATATATATATATATATATATATATACATACAGTGAAACCTCTGTGAGCGTCCGCCCCACCGTACCGAGATTATTTGGCGGCTCAGAGGGGGTGGCCGCTTTGAAGGGTTTTATTTACTATTATAAGATAATTGCTGTAATGCATAATATAAACAAGTTTGACTTATATTCCTTGTTTAAAATGAAATTTAAAACTTATCTAAAGAGAAAATAGTAATTTATTTCATGCTTTCTTACATTTTTTTTAAAAGGCTACAACTATCCATTACTAGTGGACAAATTTTCAAATCCTAGAGCATATGCAAGTTGTTTTGCCTTGTGTTAAGTCATAGGTCTGCTGACAGGAATTTTCTTCACCTGAATCATTTTAAATCATTCCAAAACAGCCTTGTTTATATCAACATACTTTTTGTGCCTCATCCGTTTAACACCACAGAATTTGAAGTCTTCATACTCCTTTAAAATCAAATTCTTTTCTTTAATGACTTTGTTGATTTGCATTCTTTCGCAGTTAAATAATTCAGCTAACTTTCTTGCTGATTTTCCATTCTCATATTCACGCAGAACTTCAATGCATTACTCGAGATTTTGGAATACGCTTTTCGACATTGTTGCAACTCAGATCACTGACCAACTAATGAAGTGATACTGGCGAGAATGATACTTTTTATGACTGAGATGCAATTCTTCCTTAACTGTACTAATTGGGATTCCAAACAAAGGGCCTAGGATATCTGCAATGCCTGATTATCCACTTTTTCCCTCAGTTTCTGTGGGTGGTGCAATAGGGATTTCCTATCTGAAGGGTGTGGGGAAAAATACAAAAGAGATAACAGATTTAATCTTTCTAAGAAAGAGGGGGAGAACGCAGGAATGGACTTCGCAAGTTATTCCTGTGTCTTATTTTCGACCATAAACCTAACCTAGAGTTTTCCACTCCAGGGTTCCCATGGTTCTTAAAAGTCCTTAAGAACTCCTTAATTTTAGCTTTCATTTTTAAGGGCCTTTAAAACTACTTAATTTTTGTCAAAGGTCCTTAAAAACTCCTTAATTTTTAAAATGGATTGTGATCAATTTCTCCATCAACGTGATCCACCGTCATCACGTGATGTCCTATCACTTTTCTTATGTGACAGTTTTTTCTTAGTTACTTATTATTTGACCAATAAATAATCTTTCACATACTGAAAAAGTTTAAAGTCAACTGCCTTTCCTAACCGTCCTGCAGATTTTAATTAAATGAAGAATGGGGGATGGGGAGTTTGTAGATAATTCAGTTACTTATGGAAGTTTAATTTTCCTTACATTGAATGTAATAGAAAAGTCTAAAACTTTCTTCTTTCCAGGCAACTTCGGGTATAATCAGCTAGTACACACACACGCATATATATATATATATATATATATATATATATATATATATATGAGAGTCATTTTTAAACTCTCAGAAAGTACTGTTTATAATATTGTATTTTATTCACAATTTATTTCTAGTTTGATCACTCAAAAAGCTTTAGATGTACATTCTTCAAAATTAGTTTTTGTCAAATAGAAATATCTTTTTGCTCATTTTTAGGCATTTTTTAAAACTTAATTCTGAAATATTGTAGGGCATTTATTGAACATGCCTTGTCTGGTTCATAATCATTAAAATATGTTCCTTAGGAAATAGAGTATATGTTGATATGCCGTGTATTTCAAGTAGGTCCTATAAAAAGTATATTTGGTCCTTAGAAAGTTTTTAAAAAGTTTTTAATTTTTGTTCTGGAAAAAGAGTGGGAACCCTGCACTCAATTAAAGCATGGAGAGAGTAGAATTTCCTGAAAAATGAAATAAGCAATCCGACTAGGTGGTCGTTTAGAGGGGGTCGAGTGGCCACTGATACAGGTTTTTTACCATTAGGTCTATCAGTCGAAAAATCTGTGCCTTGAAAAATTGGCTGTTTAGAAGTGTGATTGCTATACAGGGGTGGCAGCTCGGAAAAGTTTCACTTTATATATATATATATATATATATATATACAGGGACATATGCAAGGGAGGGGTTAAGGGTTTAACCACCCTACTTGAGCTCAAACAAAATGGCAAAAATAAAAATTTTACTAGAAATTATGCAGGCTATTATTTTTTAGAATTATGACCCCCCTTGAAAAAATTCCGCTTATGCCACTGGTTTATTAAAATGTTTGAGTTGTATGATATCAGCTAAAAAAATAAGAAATGTTACTGTTATACCAGCCTGTAATACATTTTAATTAGATTAATCTTTTACTTACTTTCAGGTAAAAAGAACTTTCATTGATAAAGTTCGGATCAGTGTTCAAGGAGGGAGAGGTGGAAATGGTCTTCCAAAATATGGAGGGGTAGGAGGCAAAGGTGGAGATATATACCTTCAAGCCTCCAAAATACATTCATTGAAAAAACTGAAATTAGAATATCCTACTCAGAAAATTGTTGCTGGGCCAGGGGAAGATAGTAGGTAAGTTTAGAATTATAATAATTTTGTCCATTTTTTTAAATAAATGCTTTAAATTTGTTGAAATTTAAAAAAATTAACGGAGTCTTTTCTTGTGATTTCTTATAAAATGGTTGATAATATACCTGTTTTTTTAGTAACATTTTTCTAAATTATGAAAAGTGAAATAACTTTTATTCATAGTCAGCAATATTAAAAAAGCATGAATTATCCATTACATGAAGGTAATATAATTGATAGAAGCTTTTAATTTCTCCCTTTTAATAAGCTTTTAATTACCCCCTCTTATTGCAAGTATCATGTGAGTAATTAGTCACACTGTATCTGTATTGATATATATGATTTTTCCATTTTCTTTTATTTGAGGTACCATGTGAGCAAATCACACTGTATCTTCATTGAGATATTGTATGATTTCTGCATGATTACTGACATGTCAGTATGAGTTAAATAGTAAGTAATATTTTATGCATCCTAATGATAGCATATAAAATCATATAATTTTTAAAAAATATCTACTGTTATTAATAATTTATTATGTTAAGCTTATAGTAATTAATAATATTCACTATTAAAAATAAGAAAAAACCATGAAAAGGATCTTGGCTGTGAAGAAATTGTGTACATGACATGTGGAAATAATTAAAAAAAAAAAAATTTAATAACAAATAGGAATACTGTTGTTATTTCTAGAATAAAACTGCGAGGAACTAAAATAAATTTATTTTTCAAATATAGACTGAAATATTTGTTGCATGAATGTTTAAAAATTCTTTAAAAAAATATATATATATTAGTGCCTTATTCATCTTAAGCACAATCTGAGACCAATTACATTTATCCGTTATTTAAAACAGCTTTCATGTCAGTTTGAATTGCAGACATTCTGTCATCTACACATCCTTTGGTACCATGTGAGTAAATCACACTATATCTGCATTGAGATATTGTATGATTTTTGCATTTCCTTTTATTTGAGGTACCATGTGAGTAAATCACACTGTATCTGCATTGAAATATTGTATGATTTCTGCATTTTCTTTTGTTTGAGGTACCGTATGAGTAAATCACACTATCTGCATTGAGATATTGTATGATTTCTGCATTTCCTTTCATTTGAGGTACTATGTGAGTAAATAACACTGTATCTGCATTGAGATATTGTGTGATTTCTGCATTTTCTTTTATTCAAGTTACCATGTGAGTAAATCACACTGTATCTGCATTGAGATATTGTATGATTTCTGCATTTTCTTTTATTTGAGGTACCATGTGAGTAAATCACACTGTATCTGCATTGAGATATTGTATGATTTCTGCATTTTCTTTTATTTGAGGTACCATGTGAGTAAATCACACTGTATCTGCATTGAGATATTGTATGATTTCTGCATTTTCTTTTATTTGAGGTACCATGTGAGTAAATCACACTGTATCTGCATTGTGATATTATATGATATCTGCATGATTACTGACATGTCAGTATGAGTTAAATAGTAAGTAATATTTTATGCATCCTAAAGATAGCATATAAAATCATATAATTTTTAAAAAATATATGCTGTTATTAATAATTTATTATGTTAAGCTTATAGTGAATAATAATATTTACTATTAAAAATAAGAAAAAAAAATAAGGATCTTGGCTGAAAGAAATTGTGTACATGTGAAATAATTAAAAAAATTAATTTAATAACAGATAGGAATACTGTTATTATTTCTAGAATAAAACTACAAGGAACTAAAAGAAATTTATTTTTGAAATATAGACTGAAATATTTGTTGCATAAATGTTTAAAAATTCTTTAAAAAAAAAAAAAAAAAAAAAAATATTAGTGCCTTATTCACCTTAAGCACAATCTCAGACCAATTACATTTATCTGTCATTTAAAACAGCTTTCATGTCAGTTTGAATTGCAGACATTCTGTCATCTACACATCTTTTGGTATAAGTAGTTGTTACTGGTTTAGTGTTTAATAGTGCTTGCAATACTAAATAAGATTTTATCATTCTGTATAATCTGGTTTGACCATGATATAAAGATAAAGTCTAGGAAAAAATAGTGGGCAGAATACTTTAAGCAAAATAAAAAACAGTATATACTACCTGTTAATCCTTGTAAAATCCTTAAACTTCTTTTTGATTATTTTATTTCTATTTTTAGAAGGTTTGCAATCTTGGGTAAACCAGGAAATGATGTGACTGTGTTGTGCCCTCCTGGTGTATCTGTTGTCACAGATCAAAAAATTACAATAGGTATGGAAATTAATTCTATGTATTTGAAATGTCATATTTTATATTTTTTTAGTGTTCATAAGATTAACTTTTAAAATAATAGATCCATTTTAAAAAATTAGTTTTATTTTTCCAAATTTCATTATTAGGTTTCATTCCATTTACTATTTATTAAAGTCTAATAGACTTGATATTTTCTACCTTATTGACAAATCCATTTGTGCTATTCTGTTTTACTAATTTACCTAATCCCTTAGTTTTAAAATTCTATTTATTTATTCTTTTCTTGGAAGCACACATACATATATATATAATGTAACAAAATTTTTGATTCTTTTTTTTACTGTTTGACAATATAACTGTTTTTAAAACTGCTTGCTTGTCTTTTATTTAATAAACCCACTTTCTATACTTAAAATTACTTTCCATTTCTTTTCTACATTTATTGTTTTAACTGATAGTTTTTGTTATTTCATGGCTTATATGGTATTGAATTGTTTATTTAAAATGTTTTTAGGGGATGTTAATCAGGAAGGTGATAGACTCTTGATTTGCAAAGGTGGGCGTGGTGGTGCACCAGAAAATGGATTTATTGGGGAGAAAGGCCAAAGTTTTGCTTTGAATTTAGATCTGAAGCTACTAGCAGATGTAGGATTTGTTGGGTGAGTGTAAATTCTTTTTAGTTTTTTGGGTGATGGGGATGCAAGGGATTGGATGATTTTTCATTCTTGTTAGTATGAGTAATAATTTATTTGTACTTTTTACTTTAGTTAGCAATTTTAAAATTTTGTTTTACCTTAACCATCATTTTTAAAGTTAAAACTACCTTTATTATAACCACCCCCACTCCTGGGGGCATGTTGTAATATAACACACTGTTCTGGTGTGTTCAGCTATGCGGGGGACCTGCCTGCCTATTTTTACTGGGGTAGGTATGCTTGTTAATCACCGCTGGGATGCATGGGCTAAATAAATTCTCTAAAGTTTTAGATGGACAGCACAAATTTTATTTACAAGATTTATGAAACATTAGAGTAAAACAAAATATCATATTTAGAACTTCGGAGCCTGCATGTGTCAGAAAGGATAAGCTGAGCATTCCTTTAAGTCCAAACATAAAACCGTATTGTGTTCTCTCCCATTGAACCGAGAAATGTCTCCAAGTCACAGGCTTGAATCCAACTGTCCTCTTGCAGATCTTCTCTCCTTCAGCCTTCTCGGAACTTGATCCCTGCTGAAAAGAGAAGTCCTCCATTCAAGATATACCGCAGGCCTGCAAAAACACAAACAAGCACCTCCAAAAAACCTTATAGCCCCCCTTTGCTGTCTAGCTTCTTATTTCCCCTAAGAAATGCCAGGTGGAAGGGGTCAGTGGGGCTATTTTGTAGATATTATAAAGGACACACATCATGAGTTGTGGGTGCAAATTCCTTACAAAATGCATTTCCCAATTAAATGATTATTCTACAGCTTTAAGCTAAAAAATAGCTTTTCTTTGTATATACAATGTTGTGTCATATTCTCTTTGTTAATATTTTCTCTGTTGTGATAGTGTTCTGCTTTTTGTTAATCTATGTTTAATTATTTTTCTTGCATAGATGTCAAATAATATGAATCAGTTAGCTAATGGACCTGTCATTTTGGCTCTTCCAATGTTTTTTAATAATACAGGAAAAGCTGTAATGGTGGATTAAAAGGAAACATACAAAAATATTTAATTTAGTTAATAGTTTTAAGCTTATTGCTTTTCTTTGTATATACTCTGTTATGTCACATTCTCTTTGTTAGTATTTTCTCTGTTGTGATAGTGTTCTCCTTTTTGTTCATCTACATTTAATTATTTTTCTTGCATAGGTATCAAATAATATGAGTCAGTTAGCTAATGGACCTGTCATTTTGGCTCTTCCAATGTTTTTTAATAATACAGGAAAAGCTGTAATGGTGGATTAAAAGGAAACATACAAAAATAGTTAATTTAGTTAATAGTTTCAAGCTTTGGCTTTAAGCTTATTGCTTTTCTTTGTATATACAGTGTTATGTCACATTCTCTTTGTTAGTATTTTCTCTGTTGTGATAGTGTTCTCCTTTTTGTTCATCTACATTTAATTATTTTTCTTGCATTGATATTAAATAATATGAGTCAATTAGTTAATGGAACTGTAATTTTGGCTCTTCCAATGTTTTTTAATAATACAGGAAAAGCTGTTAGGTAGATTAGAAGGAAACATGCAAAAATAGTTAATTTAGTTAATAGTTTCAAGCTTTGGCTTTAAGCTTATAGCTTTTTTAAGCTTATTGTTTTTCTTTGTATATACTCTGTTATGTCACATTCTCTTTGTTAGTATTTTCTCTGTTGTGATAGTGTTCTCCTTTTTGTTCATCAACATTTAATTATTTTTCTTGCATTGATATTAAATAATATGAGTCAATTAGTTAATGGAACCGTAATTTTGGCTCTTCCAATGTTTTTTAATAATACAGGAAAAGCTGTAAGGTAGATTAGAAGGAAACATGCAAAAATAGTTAATTTAGTTAATAGTTTCAAGCTTTGGCTTTAAGCTTATAGCTTTTTTAAGCTTATTGTTTTTCTTTGTATATACTCTGTTATGTCACATTCTCTTTGTTAGTATTTTCTCTGTTGTGATAGTGTTCTCCTTTTTGTTCATCAACATTTAATTATTTTTCTTGCATTGATATTAAATAATATGAGTCAATTAGTTAATGGAACCGTAATTTTGGCTCTTCCAATGTTTTTTAATAATACAGGAAAAGCTGTAAGGTAGATTAGAAGGAAACATGCAAAAATAGTTAATTTAGTTAATAGTTTCAAGCTTTGGCTTTAAGCTTATAGCTTTTTTAAGCTTATTGTTTTTCTTTGTATATACTCTGTTATGTCACATTCTCTTTGTTAGTATTTTCTCTGTTGTGATAGTGTTCTCCTTTTTGTTCATCTACATTTAATTATTTTTCTTGCATTGATATTAAATAATATGAGTCAATTAGTTAATGGAACTGTAATTTTGGCTCTTCCAATGTTTTTTAATAATACAGGAAAAGCTGTAAGGTAGATTAGAAGGAAACATGCAAAAATAGTTAATTTAGTTAATAGTTTCAAGCTTTGGCTGTAAGCTTATAGCATTTTTAAGCTTATTGCTTTTCTTTGTATATACTTTGTTATGTCACATACTCTTTGTTAATATTTTCTCTGTTGTGATAGCTTCTCCTTTTTGTTAATCTACATTTAATTATTTTTCTTGCGTAGATATCAAATAATACGAGTCAGTTAGCTAATGGAACTGTCATTTTGGCTCTTCCAATGTTTTTTAATAATTCAGGAAAAGCTGTAATGGTGGATTAAAAGGAAATATATAAAAATAGTTAATTTAATTTAAAAAAAAAGGTGTGTTAGTAAGCAGTTATGCTATGTGGCTTAATGGAAAATTACAGCTGTTTCACTCTGAGGATTTTGCTTATTTTGTCTAGTTCTCTCCTTTTTGTTCTGTATAACAGAAAAGATCCTTTTTATAAACCGTGGCTTTGTACCATGTAGTCAAGACTTTAAAACAATTAAACAGAATATTTTCAAAGGATTTTATAAGCCATTGATAAAGCCTCTTGTTACTATTGTACAATTAGGAGCAGTAATCAGTTGAAAACACACAGGTCTATTATTAAATTTATTCCTGTTGTCTATGTTTTGATAATTGTGATGTTGCCTGTATGAATCATTTTTATGCCTTATGTCATAAATAGGCAGAATGATGTTGATTTTTTTAAATCCATTATGAAAATTACCATAAAAGGTTTCTTGAAATCACAATGAAAGAGCAAGACAAATAAATCTGTAGTATTTGAAGGTTGAAAATATGTAATAATTAGAGATTCGAGGCATTTTTTATGTTCATTCATAGGATGCAAGCGCAAGACAAGACTTTAAAAAAATACATCAAATTTATTACATTGTGGCACTGCAAGTTGTGCTAAACCCCAGTAAATTCTGTTCCAAAATTCCCCCCTCGCCCTGGATGAGTTTTACTGTTTTGCTTCTGCTATCAGAACTTATTTCTCTATTTTTATTCGCCTAGTTTACAGATGAATCCTGCTTTACATTTCTAAGTAATAAACACTGAATGATGTTCTTTTTCCTTTTTAAGTACAGACTATGCTAGTGTAGAGCACTACACGCACTTTCTTATCTGGCACAATATTCAAATTCAGTGCAGACATGAGTATTTGTAGCTGTTTGGAATCAATTTTAAAAAGTAGTATCTTTCTAATCAGTTATGTTAAAAAAATAGTGAAATGGGAAGGGTGCTTCTCTTCAGTACCAGAATTTGTGGGTACAAATGTCATTATTGGCCTGGATGCTTGTACCATTTTGAATCAGAAATCTTGTACTTCTCTCTCAGGATGCATTTGGGGGATTACATAGTTTTATATTAGGAATCATCTGATAAAAGTAATATTGATAATTTCTAATAATGAAAATAATTTTTTTTTTGAAATTAGGTCTTTGTTGTAGTCAGTGAAATGCTTTAAAATTTCTATTTTTCTGGCAAAAAGTTTCAAGGTTGTTTCATATTTTGTCAATAAAAATATTTTCTTTTTACCAAGGAAGTTTTAGAAATACATTTTAGAATTAATAAGGATAAAATAAAGACTGTAAAGTTTTTAAAAAGCAGTGAAAATTTAAGATTTGTAAAGTACTAATGCACATTTTATTTATGTTTATTATTTTACATATGCATTTTAAGATTTTAGAAATAATTCATTACTTTCCTCATAAAAAAAAAGATTTCTATCTGAATTCAGCATAAAAAGTAGTACCTCAGATAGCTACAATTGCTTTAGCGAGAAAAAGTAATTCTGTCAGATGCTCATTGACAAATAAATTATTTTCTTTGTTGTTATTGGCTATCTCCTTTCTTTCAGTACTTAATAGAATGAGTAAACCAATAAATTAGTTGCATTAATTTTATTAGTATTTCTGTTCAGCAGTCTTGCAAAGTGGGAAAGCAAATTTTGTGAAACCAACTATTAGCACAATTATATATACAGTAAAACCTGTTTAAGAAGTTTATATTTTCAGTATCCATTTTCCCCTATTCATACAATGCTAAAATAATCCGTTTATAAAATTTCATTCCAAACTCTTTCCCACTTAAAAAGTTTTCTTTCATTTCTAAGTTTACTTAGAGGAAGCATTCATAGCAGCCTTCTGATTACTGTTTTTTATTTCCTCTGTGTTTGTAAAGGTCAATGTTTATGGCTGAAAACTATTGTTGTCATTTTTATTTAAAATGTACCTGAAGAAGTTTTTAAAAGTTTAAGACAACTAGACTGTTATCGATTACAAATTGCTGATAAAAAACAAAAACAATAACCGATTTTTTTCTGTAAAATCGATTCCAGTGGTGTTTCAAGTAAAATTTCTTAGCTGAATTCTAAGATATTCTGAGGTAATTTATGTTGTTTTCCTTTAGTAGCTGATTTTTAAGTGTGCAAAAAATATAAATTTTTCAGAAAAGCCTTAACTATTGTTTATATATTATTTTATAGAGAAAAATTTCTCCTCATTATCTATGTAATTATTTTGTTTAAAAAATTAATTTCGTTTAAGAAGTTTTCTCTTTCTATTTCCTTAGAAAACTTCTTAAGTGGGTTTTACTGTATATAGATTTGTATATACAAATATATATATATATATATATATATATATATATACACACACACACACATAAATATTGTTTTCCTGATTTCCCATTTAAGATGTTTTTCTGCTTAAGAAGTTTATATCAGTTAGGCTCTTGGAAAACACCTTAATCGGGTTTCACTGTATATATAAAATTTTATAGACTGTCAGAAGTTTAAATCAATCTTATTTAATTGCATGCATCTAGACTTACAGTGAATTTTTTTAAAAATGCTTATATATCAGTGTTTATTATAATATTTATTATTATTATATTTAATAGTTTCCCAAATGCTGGAAAGTCTACACTGCTGAGAGCTTTATCAAATGCCCAACCAAAAGTTGCTAGCTATCCATGTAAGTTTTTTTATAATTCTTAGTAAAATTTATTGACAAATATTGTAGACTCATATGTATCCATGGATAAATATGTCAGTAATGAAAAAGATAATCTTTAAATATTTTTCTTGATACGTTTATAATGGAGTTAAAATTTATTTTTTATGTTAAGGTAGGATTATTGTTTGATTAGCTTTGACAACTATTTTATACTTATATTTACAACAAATGAAATTTAACATTAAAGTTATTGAAATGCATCATAAAATCACAAAAGCTGCATGATTCTATGCTTGTAAATTAACATCAATTTGATAATTTAAATTAATTATTTTTCCTTTTGTTTTAACTATGAAATATAGCTTGCCTCATCTTTCAGTTGAAGTGAGGCTTATTTAAAAATTGTTTCACATATGTAAAGCAAATAATTAAATTGAAACTAATTTAAGGTTTATAAAACCATTCCTATATTTTTAGAATGAAACATAATGCAGTTCTTTTTATTTTTAAAAACTCATATGCTATAAAAATGAATTTCATTGGCTATTTTGGGAAATATAGCATTAAAGCCAATTGATTAATTACATGAATGATAATCAAAGATGAAAAAATTTGGTATACAGCTTGTATTGTATACCAAATATATAAAAAAAACTGAGCATCAAAGTTCACTTAAAAGCAATATTGAAAAAATTGTAAAGTCTGCATCACTTAAAAGTTTGCCAAAGAATTTCCTCTTAATAATGTATGACAATTTATCAAATTCAGTATTGCTTATTAAAGGCAAGCATTGGATACTTGAAATGAGTTAGTTTACATGTAGTTTTAAAGAATTTATAAGCTACTGATAGATTTTAAATTGGCAGCATTTGAACATATTTTTAATTTATTCAATATATACCTTTAAAAATTGTTTTTAAGAAGTAGAGATTATCTTAGTATTCATTATTCAGGCTATAAAACTACATAAATTGAAAATGATTCTTTAATTATATGTTACTTCCTTCTCAGTATAACAATTTTATATATTTGGTATATTCATGCCTGTACAGTTGGTGTTGTAAGTCATGCAATGAAGAGAAAAATTACATTGTTCATAGTTATCCATTGCTACTAACATATTTTGTTATATTTCACTACTGTTTCCTGTACTAAAAAAAGATAAGAATACTTATAAGGTACTTGTGTAAGTAGTATGATGTGAAATTTTTGCTAGGTTATGTTTATGAATTTTTCATGCATATGGTGATATTTGTTAGAGGTTATACCAGGGATGGACAAACTTTTACGGCCACGGGCCAAAAATCAAAAGAAAATAAATTTGGCAGGCCAAGATAAGTTTTTCTAAAATTTTAAAAACAAGATACAAGTATTACAGTTTAAAAATGTTAAGGAGATGAATGAAATTGCGATTTCATTTTTAAAAGTTCCTTATACTGAGGTTGAGTGAAATGTACTGATTTTAAGGAATGAGGCTAAATGCACATTTATCAGTCTACTTCTGAAATTATTCTTTCTAAGGTTCAAAATTGAAAACACTTGTTCACATATAAGAAGCAAATATACCGCTGATCTTCTGGGAGTGAGATAATAAATTTGGGATATAATATTTAAACAAAATAGAAAAGAAGATGGATATGTAATGTATAAATATATATTTCTTTTAATTTACCTTAGGCTGGTAACTTAAAATTCTATCTATGGGCCGGATAAAACCTTCCTGCGGGTTGGAGTTTGCCCATCCCTGGGTTATACTATAGAAAGATTTAATTTATTTTCAATATTGATGATTAAGATAGCAAGAAAATCAGCATTAAATTATTTCAAAGTGGTTTTTATGTTCTTGTGATAAGAAAGTCATAAAGCTGTTTTCTCAGTAAGACTATAAAATTCTTTTCCCAAGCATTTTTGTGCATTTTTAATCAATCTTTTCATACAGATATTTATCTTATGTATGTCAAAGCAATACATTTTATAAATATAGTACCAAAAAGTACATTTTAATTTAAAACTTGGGTTCATTGTAGGGAAATACAGATTGGCAAACAGGATATCACATATAGGAACTCCCATATGTCAAGGGAAAAAAAACTGCTTAATGAAAAAATATTTTGCCTTTTCCATCAATTAAAAAACTGCTTCTTTTGGCTGTGAAATTTGAAAAAAAAAAGTGTCAGAGAAGGGGTTAAAGCGTAGTATATTTTCTGAAAAACAATTAAAAACAGTTTATAGAATTTTTGTGTTTTCTCAAAGCTAATTTTCCCTCTTTACAAAAGGTAAATAGCAATCCCATAAAAAAATTCCCACATTTTTGAGTATTTGCTATTATTTTTACCATTTGGATCAATGCTTTACAACTCTTTGAACTGTGTTCCTGCATTTTTTTCAACACGCATGTCAAATGAAATTACAGTGAGTAGCTTCATTTAATTATAGAGTTTCACTTTCCAGTACTGTTTTCACATGTGATACCGAATAAATCTCTTGTGACACAGTTTTTCTTTTTTCATAAATGGCATCTTATGATGTTTAAAATGACAACTGATCACTCATGAGAACATGCTGTAATATTCAAAGTTGTTTCAGTTTTATATTGGTTTCATTTTCTGCAGTCCATAATAACTTAGATTGAAGATATTCATCAATATGTATTTCACAGATATTATTTTGACATTAAATTATTAAGCACAGTACTGTAAAAATTATGTTGATGTTTCAATTTCTTATTTGAATCTGACATAATTTTTTGAACTTCTAGTTACAACCATACAGCCAAAGATTGGAACACTGTGCTATGAAGATTCCAGACGAGTAAGTACAAAAATATTTTTGTTTTCAGGTACTGCTATTAACTCCTTCCCTCTCACACCTATAAAAACCATGGGGTGAGTTTTTGTGCCTATGATATTTCTGAGCTGGAATTTTCAAAAGTATGTACCAAAAATACAGTAGAACCTCTTTTTAACAACCCCATGATATAACAACCATCTTAAAAAGTCCCAATATTTTACCATAGGAATAATGTTAATTTTGAATCATTACAACGACCCCAAGCGTATTGTTTTTCGTTAGAACGACCACCAATTTTAGCCCACAGAACTCATGAGCAACTGGGCTATTTCAAAATTATTGTACTGTGATGCAACTTCAAGAAACCTGTACTCCTCTCTTTGTGTTTGCTTAAAGGAGGGGAGGGGGCGTGATGAAGAGGGGAGAACTAAATCTTCAATTATCTTTTGATGAGTTTGTTGCGGTAGACGATACTCTACAGAGCTGCACAGAAAATTTGAATGAAGACAATTTTATTACCCGTATTACCAGAAATGAAGAAATCTGTGACTCCGACAACAGAGAAGAAATAGTCCAAGCTTTTGAAAAATGGGGATGAAAAAGAAGCCTTCAATGCCTTGCATCAATATTTTGAAAGACAGTTTAATTCTGAAGATTTCCTTCACAATCTAACAGATATGGAATCAGTGATAATGAAAAATTCCCAAATGAATTTGAAACATGCGTCAGTCAGAGAATTTTTTTCAAAAATTCAGTAATGGAAATACAAATAAATAGAAGTGTTCTCTAGGTATGTACTGTTGCATCATTTCTTTCCTCAATTTTTTTCAATTTGTTACAATGACCATATGATGTTGGTCCCACGGGGGTCGTTATACCGAGGTTCTACTGTATAATCAAACCATTTCTTATGTCCAGATTTTTTTTTTCTACTTTGAGACACCATATGGCAGTACCAAATAATTTTTATAAAATTTATTTTTTAAACTATGTGTCAGCACTATTCAAATGAGTATTTATTTCTGCTATGTATCTTATAATCTAAACTCAGTTGTTTGGTTATGCTCTCTGAAAACACATGGTTTGTGTTCTGTGGTAAAATCTAATTTTTAATTTTGTGAACATTATTGTCCATAATGACTCAGTATCATTATAGTAGAGATGAAAATCTCTGTACTACTCTTCAAATTGTGATATTGGCCTTTCCATCTTATATTTTAAAATTTACCACAGAAGAAGAAATTACTAATATTTTTAATTATGCTTAAGTTTAGTAAAATTTCTCTTTTAATATTTAAGCACATTTTTAAACTTTTTCTTGTTTACTGGAAAACCAACACTGTGACAATAACCCTAAATGCTAACATTACTTGTAAATTTAAATTTCTTTAATTTCAAGTTTAAAAAATATCATAAAGTTGGAAAGCATAAATATATTGTGCATACACCTATTTTATATAGTTTTGTAAAATAAAAAACATTAGGTACTTTTATAAATGTTTTCTTGAAAATGTACAATTTTTAAAGGGTTAAAGAGAATTAGTATTTTTGAACTCCCACAGGTATTAAAAAATTTGGCATTTGTTGCTTTTTTTATTTCACAGAAATGTTTTCGTAAATTTTTATGTAGATGAAAATTAATCAAATTTACAGATATTCTCTCAAAAATGCTATTTTTGTACCTTCAATTCCGTTAAAAGGATAATACATTTTAAAAATGGTCAAAAATTGATTTTTAGAATATCATATAAGTATTTAATTAAATAGAGAATTTTTTCTAAACAAAATAGGACTAAAATTTTCGTTGCATAACAATTATTTACTAATGTATAAAATGTGAGCCTTATTTCTTGGTTTACTGTTCATATACTTATTTAAATTTTGTACACTGATTTTCAATGTCTTTTTGTATGATTTCAGTTAGTGAAAACTTTTACATGTAACACTATAAGTGTAATTGAATGTTTTTGAATATACACTTTAAAAAAAAAGAAAATCTTTTTTTGTACTTACAAAAGAAATTATATTGTAATTTGCAAGCATGATTACTACAACACTACTTTAGATAGATTTGAAATTTTTGGCATTCATATTAGAATTACAAGTAAAATGAATTGGAATTATTAAGAATTGATGAATACAACTGAAAATATTACTTTAATTTTATGGATAAAATTAAGAAATTTTGCTTTACTTAATGCTTAATTTCATTTCACTAAATTAAGCCAAAGATTCTAGTTCAGATTATTAATTACAACACATTAATTTAAAATAGAGATAGAGATATTTTGTGTACAGTGTTACAGTTTAAGATAGAACAAAAAGAACATATAAAAAATTACTAACATTATATTTTCAATGTATATACCAATTTAAAAAAACAAACAAAACCTTTACATTAAGCTACACTAACAATTTTAAATTTATACATTATTTAGGGAACTACCTCCCTCAAATTTAGGTTACATATTTCGCTTTTTCTGTTTTGTGAAGGTGTACTATCCCTTTAACTCAATTTAACTACAATTTTTAGGTAACTGCTGCTGACTTACCTGGACTAATAGAAGGTTCACATCTCAATTGTGGAATGGGACACAAGTTTCTTAAGCATTGCATGCGAACAAAAGTGCTACTGTTTGTTGTGGACATTAATGGATTTCGGTTGAATCCTACATCCTCCCATAGAAATGCAATTTCAACCATTTTATATTTAAACAAAGTATGTATACTTCATTAATAATTCAATGTATTTCTTTTCAGTTTGATTAGGAAATATATAAGATGTTCAAGCTTCATTTTATACTTTTATTAGAGTTACATAATCAAGATCCTGCAGGGCTACTAAAGATTAACTTTTTTTTGTAGCCACTCATGACAATCCTTACTATTTTCATAATTTTGAGGACATTCTCTACCATTAAAATAAGTTAAATCTATAGATTTTCAGCATTTCCCCAAACTTTTGTTAGTTAAAAGGAAAATTCATTTATTGTAAGACCTGTAGAGTAAAATATATTTCTACATAGAAAAATGTCCATTAGTATTCAAATGAAAATAATCTGTAATTCATGACCCATCCCTCCCAAATTTAATGCCTTTTTTTAAAAATTGCTTTATTATATTATAAAATATTAAGTGATTTACAAATTTTTATAATTCATAATAATCCGTTTAAAAGATTTATGTAAAATACGAGAACAACTATTCTTTATGACACTCACCTCACTTTTTTGTCCTAAAACTAAATATTCACTTTTAAACTAATAGATCTCATAGCACAACTGGATCTTAGAATATGATGTATTTTTATTTCACAAGTAGATAATGTTTATTATTAAATTTTAATTAAGCTATACATTGTTCAGTTTTAAAGAATGGTCAATCAAAATATTTTTTTCAACTCTCAAATAATGAAGCTTGTTATTACATTTTCTGGTATTGTCCCTCATTACTGAATAAATACTCTCAACAGCCAAAACATTATGACCACCTGTCAGTAACGAGTTGGTCCACCTTTGGCATGCAACACAGCTTCAACCCGCCTTGGCATGGATGCCACAAGTCCTTGGTAGATGGCCGGAAACAGATTGTACCAGATATTTAAGCAACGATTACTCAAATACAAGATATTGTGAATGGGTGGTTTTTGAACTCTGAGCTGCTGCCCCATGATATCCCAAATGTGTTCTATCGGATTGAGATCTGGTGAGTGTGGTGGCCAGGACATTAACTGGAATTTAGCATCATGTTCCTTGAACCACTCCAACACAATTTTAGCCGTATGACAAGGGGCGTTGTTGAAACATTCCATTTCCAGCTGGAAAAACAGAGGCCATGTAAGGGTGCAACTGGTCCGCAATGATTTTCAGATACCCTGAGCATTCATGGTCTATTTTACCACAACCATGGGTCCCCCAAAGCATAATACCCATCACCGGCCTGTGTATAACCAACTGTACATTGAGGAACACTCCATGTACAGTTCAGGTCCATGGATCAGTGGACTGTCTTCCATGGACCAGTTGCGATGTTCCTGGGCCCCACATAGGTGCAGTTAGCAATGATGCTTGGTCAGCACATGCACACGAGTGGGATGTTTGCTGCATAGCCCCATATCCAACAGTGTCTGCTGAACAGCATACTCTGATACTATTTTACCTGCATTGTATTGTCCGATGAGCCACTGTCTGGCTTCGGTTTTGCTTCACCATGCGAGACAGTCTCCAACAACCTTTTTCTTTGATAGCGTGTGGATGTCCAACACCATGTCTTCTATTGCTGGTTTCACTGTCATTCATCCACTTTGCATGAGTACTAACAACTGTAGATTGTGAACAACCCATGAGTCTTTCAGTTTCGGAATTACTTGTTCCTACCCTTCGAGCCATTACAATCTGCCCTCTATCAAAATTGCTTAGATCTGCAACTTTTCCCAAAACACACAGAAGTAAGTGAAAGAAGAATTTTTCAAACTCTCCAGCATCAGTTAATACCACTTCCACCTGAGTTTATTGCAAGATGTAGGGGTGGTCATAATGTTTTGGCTCTTGAGTGTATATAAAATAACTTATTACATTTAATACTATACAGGAAAACTCTAAATGGAATTTGGAAAATTTAGTCAATGCAAAAGCATTTATCTCATCCCTGCAAATAAATCTTTTTGTTTTGAAAATGACATCTAATATATAATTGTAAAATTGCATTGAATTGAACATAATTTTTCAAAATCTTTGAAGGAATTAGAATTATACAATGAAGAACTAGTAACCAAGCCAGCCATTTTAGCTATTAATAAAATAGATACTGATGTGGATGGAACTAAGCTTGAAGCACTAAAAGAAAGCCTCAGGTGTATTAAAAGTAAGTGTTCATATTTTTATTCCATGTATATAAAGTAATTTTTTATTGGTTTATTTTGATAAAAGAACAAATTATTTTTTGTTGACTTTTATCTTCCCTTTTGCTGATTTGGAAAGAAACCAATATGCCTAGTTCTAATCCAAAGATAGTTTTTGCTAAGGACTGATGTTGGTCTGAGTTACCTCAAAATAAAGGACATTGCATGCATAATGAATTAACCTTAACTAAAGAGGTTAAATCATTTGGATTTGTATGAGAAGAATCAGGAAAAAATATTAATACTATCAGATTATATAATTAAGAATCCTTTATATCAAAGTAATATTTGAACTGTGCTGTCCTACTTAGACATAATTATAAACAGTTAGTAATCCCTGAAGACTTTAAAATATGTATACAAGAAAAAGCACCCGATACTTTTCCAAAGATATAATTATGGAAAAAAGGTTCTAGTAATAATTGTGACCTCCTTTTCTAGGTATATCAAAAAACGTTCCCTCTGATATGAGTCCAGACTCTTTAATTAAATTTGATGCTATAATTCCCATATCTGCAATGAATGGGACAAACATATCTGAACTTAAAAATAAAATAAGAACACTTATAGACATCTATGTTGAAGAAAGTGAACGAAAACAGAAGAGAGTGACTGTGTCAACAGATCCTCAGTATGATGTTATTTATGTATAATATAATAAATGAAATAAATCTTTTTAACAAAAAGAGTTTATTATAAAATGACTACCTAGTAGGCCATATTACATATGTCCCGTAACTCAAATGGCATCTTTACTTCTTAAGTAAAATATAAATGCCTAAATATTTATCACAAAATGAGGAAAGAAAAAGTTATTTGTGAAGACGACGGTATCGCTTACTCACTTTTTTACGATAACTGTCAACCGAACCATGGGCTGTTAAATTAACAGAAGGAGAATCAAAATCTGAACCAGACTTCATAGTTAACATTGAGCAATCTTGCATGTCTTCATCTTCTGAAGGGCTTGGTATCACTCTCTCATTCGTAAATGGCAGTTCAGTGTTATATAGTGGCTGAAAATACAAATGTATACAATGAAAAAGGGCATTAACACTAATATTTTGATAAAACTGTTCAATGAAAAAATTACCCATTAAATTTTTATAATATGTTAGGATATGTTTGTCACTAAATACTGATTATTTTTCCAAGGTTCTGAGAAATATCACAGTACAGTCAAACAAAATTTCTATTTTGATCTAGTGGAGACTAATCCCTTAAAAGGATGGGGTATGTTTTTTCGTGTAAAAGCCAAGGAATTTTGGGACTTTTTTTAGAGCTAAAGTGTGGGGAGACTCACTTATATACAGATCTGCAGAATACATGTAGTATTAAGTCCTTCTTGGCAATGTTTTTGTAGTTGATGTCAAAAATGAAGGAAATGTTAAACATAAAATAACAAATATGAAATGGCACTAAAATAAGATAACTTTGGTAGACATTTTAAAACCAAGAAAAACACAAAAACTAAAAAATAAATTTATAACAAGTCTTATTATTGGTATAACCAAGCTAAAATAGAACAACAAACAAACCATAATTTTGAAAATACACAAAGAGAACTTAGACTAAATCTGTAGTAGATCTACAAATCTTGTATAAAACATACTTTACTGTAAGGTGGAAACAAGCGATAAATCACTAAAAATAACATTTATTTTTTAAAGTTTATAAAAATGTTTTAGCTTTAGATATGTTCATTAGGGTTTAAACTATCAATGTGGGCATCTAATAAGTAAAAATGCGATTGAATCATGATCTAAAGCAGCAATTCTCAAACTGTGTGTTTCTGCAGTAATCAGGTAAGTCAGCTTAAACCTATTTTATGTGCCTCAGCTGCCATGAATGAACATGGTGGACTTTTGGTAAGCTCAAGCCCTGCAAAGGTTAAAAAAAAAAAACACTTTAAATTAAGGAGTGTACAAACCCTGAATACATTTATAAGCACAATTAAAATTTCTTTTTTTTATTATCATAGATTTATTCAGCCAAATATCTAATAATATTTCTGTTCAGTATTTGGCCAGATTAGATACAGGCTAAATATTTGTTACATCCCTTATTTTGTATTTTTAAAACTATTAATCTTATGTTTGTAGGAATCTGTAACACTGTTATTACCATATAATTAGGATTTTAGGAGACTGAAAGTTTAAAAAATCTTTGATTCTTAATGAATTAATTTTTAGTGTAGACTTTGACTATTACACTATTTTTTTCTTTTGTATTTCGATATTGAAATAAAAACTTTCAACAAAACTTTATTACATTACTATTATTTCAGGTCGATAAGCTACCCTAGCATATATGCTGCACATGTGATAAACGACCTAAATAAAATTAAAGAAAAAGAACACCCTCAGCTTTAAGCATTAGGTGTACATCTCATTAGCCACTGTGTTAAAACAAAATGGTGGTTCCACTGCTAATCATACCAAACTCCTTGGCTCTGCAAGCCATCTTGGAGCCATGGCTTAAGGTACCAATCTCCATTTTTGAGACCAAGGGCCCTGGGGTACAAAACATATGTTCTGGTTTTGTGGTAATCTCAAGCATGCTCAGTCCTCAATTTGTCAACCCTCTGAAGGGATGAAAAGCTGAGTCAACCTTGCCCAGCTTGAGGATCGAACCTCGGACCTGTGTCATGGGATTGTAAAGTGTTACCCCAACACCACTGGGCCATAACAAACTAAAGTATTTTTGTTCAGACTTTCAACACCAGATAAATCTTCTAACATATTTAATTTCTCCTAGCAAAATACAGGACTACCTAAGACTGGTAACGGGAAAAATAAAATTCCTTCAGATATGTAGCCTCTGCAGATATAATACAGATATTTGCATTTTAACTTTTAAACACATATAAGCTTCAGCCTATTAAATCAAGAGTGTGGTATATACAGAAGATATGTGAACTCTTGACATAGGGGCTTAGGGCTCATTTTTTTCTTCTTTTGATAGCCCTGAATGTTGGTAGGTGTGCATATATAATGAAAATTCATAAGAGTCATACTTTTATGAATTGAAAATTCTCATAATTTAAATCCTGGCTAAGGAACAAAAAATATACATACCTGATTCAAAAATACTACATCAGGAACCAAGACGTTTCCTTTAATTATGGCATTTACTTTCTGTAATTCATTTAAACTTAACGGTGATATGATATAAAGTAAATGGTCCTTTTCATTAACACCTCGGACAAGACCTAAGAGATTAAATACATATAAATTTAATTGTAAACTTAGATTTACACAGATAGGATTCATTAACAAATCAGAAATGATCCAAGAGATTAAATAAATAAATAAATATAAATCTAATTCTAAACTTAAAGGGGATTTACACAGATATATATAGCGCAAGGGGGGGGGAGGTAATCCTACTTTCAACTTTCTCTCAGCCAATAAAATCTACATCCAAAATAATATGTGGCTATGTGCTATAGCTAAAACTACTAAGTATGAAAAAAGATAATTTTTTACAATTTGTATTTATATGGAATATAAATTGAAGACAGATGTGGGTGAACACACACAGAAATCTGCCTTTAGAATAAAATTTGTAATTTTTTGTCAACAATGTATGTGAGACTTCTATTTTGAATATGGAAGCACATCTTTGTTAACAGTAGAGAGACAGCGTTTTCCATATTCCCAGAAAGAAAAGAATGTCATATTTAAAAGTTCTCTTTTAAACAGTCCCAAATCACACTTTTAAGTATATTTAAAATTAGTTTGTGGTCAAAATGACCACTCCTGTCTTTTTAGAGTTAAAAAAATTTTTTTTTGATAAGGTTTTGTATTTAAGTTAAAAAAAATATTCTAAGAGAAATATTAAAATATTCAATGTGATTACCATAGCCTAAACATTCATTATCTGGTTCATCTTCCAATGTCTTTGGAAACTGAGGAATGTCACTCTCTAAAATCTGTAAAAAAATTTTATAAAATTAACATTGAAAATTTAGTAAAGAAAAAACTGCAAACAGTACAATCTAAATTTTACTTACAATACTTTCAGAAACTTTACACAAAGCTACTATACTAGCATTGATTGCTTCAATCATCCTGTAAGAGGGCACTTTTTTTCCAAATATAAACACTGGAATTTTGTCCCATGAAACACTAAAACAAAAAATATTTTTATAAAAGGATTGGTAAAAATCTTGGTTTTATATATACAGTGAAACCTACTTAAGAAGTTTTCCAAGGGCCTAACTCATTAAAATTTCTTAAACAAGAAATCAGGCAATAAGCAATATTTATGCATATATATATATATATATATATATACACACAGTAAAACCCACTTAAGAAGTTTCCTAAGGGAATGCAAAGAGAAAGCTTCTTAAAAATTAATTAAAAGGAAAAAAAAAGAAAAAAATAATAATTACATAGATAATGAGGAGAGATTTTTTTCTTTATAAAATAATATATAAACAGTAGGTTCAGTTTTCTCAAAAATTTACATTTTTTGCACACTTAAAAAAATCAGCTAATAAAGGAAAACAACAGAATTACCTTAGAATATCTTTAATTCAGCTCAGAAATTTTGCTTTAAACTATCGCTTTATCACTAGAATCGATTTTACAGAAAAAAATCGGTTAGTTTTTTGTTTTTTATCGGCAATTTGTAATTGATAACAGTCCAGCTGTCTTAAGCTTTTAAAAACATCTTCAAGAACATTTTAAATAAAATTGACAACAATCGTTTTTCAGCCATAAACATTGACATTTATAAACAAAGAGAAAGGAGAGAAAAAAAAAAAAAAAAAACAGTAATCGAAAGGCAGTTATAAAGGTTTTCTGTAAGTAAACTTAGAAATGAAAGAAAACTTTTTAAGTGGGAAAGAGTTTGGAACGAAATTTTATAATCAGGTTATTTTAACATTGTATGAATAGGAGAAAAGGTGGGTACTGAAAATATAAACTTCTTAAATGGGTTTTACTGTATATATATATATATGTATATATATATATATATATATATACACACACACACACACACACACACACACACACACATATATATATATATATATATATATATATATATATATACATAGATTTTAAAAAATTAAATAAGATTTTTTTTATTTAAATTAAATTTTTTCCCATTAATTGATGATATAAAAATAATCATACTTAAATAATCAACAAAACACAAAGAAATATTTTTCATTTAAAAAGCCCAGACTATTAAATCCTGATTCACATCTAGGTTATATAAATCAATTAAATCTGCTTTATAGGTGATACCAAAAAAGGAAATATATTTTAATACAAAATGTATTAAAATATATAATTACAAATATTGCCTAAATTTTAAGTTATAGAAATAAATGAATCCATCTCTTAACCTTTAAATGAATGGGGACATATAATAAAGGCAAACTAAGTGTTTACTGTTTATATATTTTAAGATATTGGTATCTCTAGATGGTATGTTTTGTCTGTTGACAACAAAGTAAAGTAAATAGGATTGAATTTTATCCAGCATATGGTAAAAAAAAAATGTTTGCACATCAGAAAAATGTTTTAAAATTTACTGCTATAATTATTTTTTCTTCACCAAATGCTCAAATTTATGAGACATTGGATTTTGCAGCAGCATTTTACTTCTGATACCATTCTTTAGATCTATATCAGAGGAAACTTATTTAGGCTCTGTATGGCTTTTTGATTGAAAATCCTTATATTTTTAATAATTTGAGGATTAATATATCAGCATCAACAGAGAACATTTTTATTATATTTAAATAGCATTATCTGAAATATTTCTATAGAATAATTATAAAATAAAATAGACTTTTCTTTGTCATCAAATTATATCTACATGATTACTAAGCAAAGGAATAATAATAATCATGAGCATTTTAATAATAAATTTTTTATGATTAATTTTCATTACTAAAAATGAATTAAATGAAATCAGAGTTAAATCCTAAACTTGTGCCTAGAATTTTTTTAAAGAAAAAAGAAGAGCATGTAAGTTTTAATTTTTTAAAAACTGGTTTTGACAGAAAACTACTTAAATTATTTGAATAATCATTTAAAGAGTCTAAAGGTAAGAAATAACCTACCAATATGGCTTTATTTCATTTAGGTATAGTGGTCCTTCAAATGGATTCTGGCATTTACCAAAGTAAGACAGCAATGAAATATTACGCATTTCTTGAGATGAAAGAGTTGAAGTCCTTACAAAGAAAAATATATAAAATAAATAACAACACACACACAAAATAAACACTGGTCATTAATAAAGGTGCATGGGAATGAAATATGTAATAAATTAGACTAATAAAAAGAATAAGCCTAGATTAACTTTAAAGAATTACACTTTGAAATAATTTCCTCATCAGCTCAGCATAAATTTATCAGTCATATTAACAACTGAAATCAGATATGCAACATAAAAACTATAGAACTTTATGGATTAATTTCAAAATGTTTAAAAATTAATGAAAGATTAACTAGATGCATCATCAAATAATGAAAAAGTATTAGCAAATCATTAAGAACCTATCAAATAAGTAGCATAAAGTATGAAATATGCTATGTTGGGTATCCACAACTTAAAATTTATTTTAATGGAACCATCTTTGAAACCATGAAAGGTCAGACATTCACTAAATATTATGACTATCCAGACAAAAATTTTACCACTATATGATACAGATTTTACTTTTTAGAATTAAGATGCAAACTGATATCACATTCTTTCAAGTTTCTGCTTAACACTCTGCAAACTGAATGATTATTCTAGGACAATAATACCAGTGCTCAAGGTTTTTTTTTTTTTTTTTTTTTTTTTAAATACAGTTTTAATATACGAAAATCTATTGAAAATAAGCTTCCTTTCTAACCTGGAACCAGAGCTTTATATATAAACCAGAGCTTTATATATATATATATATATATATATATATATTACAAACTTTAAAAGACAAAGGAAGTAGCAAACAAAAAATGCCAAACTTTTATTATTTTTATTAGATAAGTGAGTCTAAAGAGAGGAATATAACACTTGACCTATAATTTACTTAACTTGCTAATTTAATATCTGCTAAAATTTGAGTGCTTTTAAAAACATTTTAATTCTTGAAATAAGTATTGTACTAACTAAGGCTCCCCCCTCTTAAAAAAAACCCACCCAGTTCAGGTCACTTTTATTGAGTTTTACTATTTTTGTCTTTTTCTGGGGAGAGAGAGGGAGGTTATCAGGGATTTTAGAGATCACTAAATTAATTTATTATATAAACAATTTATAAACAATCATATTACTTTCTCTTTCCCAATTGCTTTGCAATTTAGAAGATCAGAAATAAATAATACTGTTTAAAAAAATCATAAGATCGTATAATTCGACTACACAAAAATGTATGAGAAAAGTTTTTTTTCCTTCCTGAATCTTATTCAAGAATAGCAAATGCAAAATTTTAAACGGCTGTGAAATTAAAATAGACTGAAATAAGGGGGAGAAATCAGAGGATTATTTATAATACAAAGAGAAGATGTCATGTTAAAATTTGAGATGATGGGTGTTGGGGTCTGATAACTGACATCGAATGATCCTTGTAAAATATATTTCTATACTCAAATATTGGTTATGAAGTTTCTAGTTTTTAAAGTATAAATTTATAATAAATTTGATTTTAATTCACTTGATACCACAATTACCATCAAACACAAAACAGCATAAAGCAAGCTACAAGCTAGAACAAGAAAATAAATAATTTCCACAAAATTAGTAACACAGGCATATATACAAGTATAAATAGAACTCTTACTTTGAGTTGAATGAACGGCAAATCTGAAAGTAATGACCATCTTTTGGCAAGAAATCCCTGTAATCGAACATTGAAAGTTCATCTTCATTGACAAGTTCTATTAAAACTGTTGGTTTAACAGCTGATATAACATTCTGCAAACAGTGCAATCCAAGACCTAAAGTATTAATAAAATAAGATAAGCTTCTCTTAAAATTCATGTATCCTAACTACTAATTACAATTAAAGCATAAGTTTAAATAAAAATCCAATTTTTTTTTTTAAATCTAGGCCCTAAATTTTAATTTAAAATTTCCTTTAATTGATGAATGTGCAATCTTACAGATTTTCTGGATAAAATAAAATTTACAGGAAAAAAATAATAATTTTAGTAATACTGATTCAATGGAATCTACTTATTTCTACTAATAACAAAGTAGTAGTTTCCCCTTATTTTAATAGATGCTAATATATATATATATATATATATATATATATGTGTGTGTGTGTGTGTCAGGTCTAAAAAAGGGATAGTTGGAAATTACTTAAGTTATAAGCAATTTTAACAAGGGAACTCTTTTATAATAATAAAATAAATGAAAAAGACCCACGCTTGCATAAGGATTCATCCAGTCAAGCGGAAAGATGTTTAAAAAAATTGATGATTAAGCGTACTAATATGAGTTAGTGTGTGGACATGGAGCTGTCAACACACTCTACACACACGTCTCTGCCATGAACAAATAAAAATGGCATTAGTTTTGCTTTTAAATGAAGCTATAATTTAATAAACTTATTATCAAGAAAGACTGTTTTCCATTTGCCTTAACACTGGACCATGTCATATATATTTATAGTTTGAACTGAGTAAATGCTCTGATACTGCTAATGACAAAAAATATTCACTGTCAGATTAAAACTACAATATTTATCTTTTTCTGATAATATAATGATCTGGTGAAAAGTGTTGCACTTTTCTCAACATCAGTCATTAAAGAAATTCTTCTGCAGTTACAGATTCCAAAACGAAACCAAGAGCATACACATTAAGTTTCTCTGTAATTTAGAATAGACTTATGAAATGATATAAATTAGAATTTCAAGAATGGCCGATCTCACAAAATGCTTGAAAAAGATTATTCTGATTTTGTGAGTCAAAGACAATAGAGGATGCCTATCAATCAAATAATCAGAGGAAATTTTGAGTGTTTCTGATTTGCTGTAAGACTTGTTTTTATGATAGAGAAGATTGTGAAGCAAAATATCAAATGTGAAATGATCTTCCAGATTTTGACAGATAATCTGGGAAAAAGAAAATTTTGCACAATTTTTGAGTTTACTCTGAGGCTGAAGAGTAAAAATTTCAAACAGTCCAGTCCTACAAAGAGTAGATTAAAAGCAATATAATTGTACACTTGATTACTGAATCTCTGTCACACAATGATTCATATTTCTTTTGAAATATGACCCATCAACAAAATGACAAAGTATAGAGTGCAGAGGAATAAATTCATTGTTCTCTAAGGAGATTCAATGACAGAAGTCAAGGATAAAAAATAATGATGTCCCACAATTAGTCCGATCAACTATGATGCTTTTCAAGCTCTGAAATGCACATATCGCATGCATGACTGCACAGGCGTAAATTTATGTTTTTTGGTCCTTGTGCTTATTAAAATCCAATCATACCCCATTTTACTCACATAAAAAATTCTTAAATTGGGGCTTAAAATTCATTTTAATAAAATCAAAATTAGAGTTAAAATCTATTTAACTGTGAAATAATGGTGAATTACACATTTTTCATAAAAACATAAATTAAAAAGGATTAAACAAATTTTTTTAGTTAAAATATATTAATCATATTATATACATATGGTTACATGCTGGATATGGTATTTAACAAATTGAATTAGGATTTACTTTTCTCAAAACTTTAGCTGCATAGTCTTTTTATTAATGCCCTTGTATGTGAGTGATCTAATAATATATTATTAATAATATGCATAAAGAAGCCAATCTTTTATTATTTGAAGCGTTTATTTATGAATCTCATACTAGAGAAGGATCTTACTGCCTAACAATTTGTAAATCGAAGAATTATGAAAATTTTATTAAAATTGTGAATAAATTCAGAAACATATTAAATTTGTCTTTATACCCCTTTTAGAATTTTGGTATGGTCTTGATATTGTAGAAATACCTCTAAAAGATCAGTAAATTTTGAATATTTTATAAATGCATGCTTTTATTTTCTAATAAATCTGTAACAATCTGATCAATTTAAGCATTAATACATTGAGAGCTAAAATTTGCACATTCCTTATAGCCAATATCAAACAAATATTAAAAGTTTTTATTGTTATCACTGAAAGTTTTTAAGCTATTATACGTTTGACCTTTTTGTAATTCTGCCATAAATTTCTCAAGAATTACATTCACACTGCATCAAAATTTGACCCTGAGATGCCTTTTAAACTATATAATTTTACACTTTCTTTAGATTTTTATCTTTTACCCTTATTCTTTTCAATGGATAGGTTCATCACCATGAGACAGGATGGCTATTTTAATTAGTCTCCTTATAACATTTGAATTTGAGACAGTAGATTTTATCTAAAGTGATACTTGTTAACCTGATCAATTATATTTTAAAATAAAACAAATACTATAAATTATTATTATAATATTAACTATTTTTCTTTTAACAATACTATAAAATGTCCATTGTCAATGAAAAACTATTAAAATTTAAGACAATTTAATTTTTTTACTGGCCCTTGATACTTAGAAAAAAAAAAAATAAATAAATAAGCACAGGTCCTTACACTCCTTTATTCATTTTATTCCTACATTTAATATCTACTCTTCCCCCAATGTCAAGCTCAAATATATTCTAATTAACATATTATTTACAAATATTTAGAAATCAGATACCCCAGGAACATTTCTAAAATTATTTAAATCAGATAGACTAAAGAAGCAAAACTGTACTGCTAATTAATATAGAGCAATAATTTAATACATTTTATTGAAAAGAAAAAACTTCAAATGCAACTATTTTAAAGTCAACTCTTAGTATAAAATAATTGCCTTTCAAAACTAGTTTTTTGATGTTAGAAAATTTTAGGATATGTAAAAAATTTATTTTAAGATTTCAAAATTTCCTCTAATTTAGACAAAGATTTCCAAAAATTAATATAAATTAAGAATATCCTTTAAACTCCACTCAGACTAACAGTAAAATAACCTTAGATGAGAAAGAAAAAAAGCTCATTATCTTTCTTGATGAGTAATATAATACTTTTATGTTTTAAAACTATGTGTTTGATTTCTACTCTGCTTTAGTAATAGTATATACACGTTCAAACCATGATTGCACCGCTGTCAATTGCAATACTAGTTTGGCAGTACATTGTACTATAGTGCTATATACTACTTCATTAAAATTAAATGAATAATTACTTCTCTACATTCCAGACATTTACAAAAAAATTAGATATTTACACACATTACAATAAATATATACTACAAACCTTTATATAATTATTTTTTTGGGGGGAGGGGGGAATAGAAATACTCAATTATAACTTTTTCTCTCTCACAATAACTGCTTTAATGCTTTATTGTACCACAGAGAATCTGTTCATAATTATTTCATCTTTAAAAATTTTCTATAAATATTGATAATTTTTCACTGCAAACATTTTTTAAAAACTTTATATCCTCTAGTCAATTATGGCAATTTAGACATTTTCTTAGAATTTTTTCTCTTTTTAACTTTGAATCATTTTTATCTCAGTAGTAGCGTATACTATTTTTCTCTACACCCATGAGCCTTTTTATACAAAATTGTATCGGTAAACAGATTTGTGCCTTTACAACATAATGAATGACACAGAAACTCTACTTACCTTCCATCCATCCCATAGTATTAACAAATAATGGTTCATCTGAAAATTCCCTGTTATACAGGTCCATCAATTTATAAACACTTTTGCTATACATATCTGGAGAAGAGTCAGCTGAAATTCCACCAGTAAATATCATACTGAAAAAAAATTATAAAGGTTTAAAATGATTATCATGGTTATACACCAAGACTATTAAATGCAGCTTCTACAATTCTGTAATTTAGTTAACTTTATATCATCTAATCTTTGCAGCAAGAAGGAAAATAAAAAAAAACAACTGGTACTGAAACACTTGTCAATGTAAAATAAGTAATGACTTATGACTTAAGTTGGGGTGGCTCACAAGAGCACTAGCCGAATGATGGCCGATAGGTTATGGTGCTGGCCTTCGGTACTGGAGTTCGTGGGTTCGAATCCCACAGTGGCATGGATGTTTATAGCCGCTCGGAATCGGCTTTAAGCTGTAGGTCCCGGTCTCAAACCGTAGCACTCTAAACGAAACCAAAAGCACCAGCAGTGCAACCTATGGTGTATTGTATAAAATAAGTGATGCCTGTAATGTAAACATATATACAGGGTATCTGCCAAAATAAAAATTTTCAAATCCATGACTTTTCAGGACTTTCCCTGATTTAGCAGATCATTTTCCATGACTTTAAAAAGCTTTCGTTAAAGTACATATGAATAAAACTTCTGATGTACATACAAATAAAATATATGCTTTTAGAGAAATTACAGGAATTTTATCATAAAAAGAAAACTATAAACTTACTTTATGAGTGTTAATAAACTCATATACATAAAAATAAATTGTTGTATCTACATATATAAATTTAATCATATAGCAATTTTTCAATCAAAATGTTTCCAATTTGAATTCAGGGTACTTTAGTATTATCCAGGTGACCATGAATAATAGCCAAATATAACCCTATAATGTTTATATACAATATCCCTAGAGATAAACTTATATTTTGTGCAAAAATCTTAACTAATTTTTATTAAAAAATAATTATTATTGTATTAATAAAATTTTAATCTACAATTTAAGAAAAAAAAAACCCAGAATAATATACATTTACCAACCCATTAAGCTTTCTTGCTTTGAGTTTCCTTGGGGAACTACCAAACTCAGTAACTTCAGCCAAATGACAAGTAAAAATAGAATTAAACAATTCAACGCATTTTTTTAATCGGTAGTTTAGCGGATCCATGACTTTTACTCATTTTACTTGAAAAATCATGACTTTCCATGACAAAATTAATTCATTGTCTAAATCCATGATTTTCCCTGACTTTCCAGGTGCGCGGAAACCATGTATATATGTGTGAGTGTATAACAAGGCTGCTTGAAAAAATGACGCATCGTACCAATTTTCTTTCCACCCTCCTCATCACACTCGCTCCAAAATTAATCTTTTTAAATGGCTTATATACAAGGATGTTACAGATTCAGACTATTTAACTGCTAAATTTTATAGTTTTAATTTTTATACAGCATTGGATATTATTTTTGTCCATACAATATAGTCCAGTAATATACATTGCAGAATAAGAACACTATCCTATTTTTCCAAGGAGGAGCAAGTGTTAGCAAAAAAACACAATAACAACAGAAGAATATCAAATGTTAGGGAGTATTTATAAGGACATTAAATATGGAAGAAATTTTTTTTTTTTCTGGTAAAGGTATCCCACACTCAAGACTGCAGCCTTACATATATATTATAAACATACAAACAAGTTATATTATTAGAACAAGCACCACTTTTTTTTACATATGAAATGAAGCAAAAGTGAACTGATTTGGAGTTTTAAACTATTAACATGTTGCATTGAATAGATAGAAATTTAGATGAGTTACAAAAAGATGTGATTATTTCCTTTCAAATGAGAGTGACACAATGTTTATGAACTGTGAGTATATGGTCTAACAAAGGGCATAACTGTAATACCACATTCAGAAACTATGGGATATCAAATAAAAAACTTTCATCTCACTTAAAAAAGAAAAAAAATACAAGGTCCATATGAATAAGGAGAGAGAAAAGACATATTACTTGTACATAATGCAGAATTATTTTGTACAAAATTTTATCTTTCTAGAATTTTACTTAGACACTACAACTGTCTAAATAAAATTGTGATGAAATCATTAATTTTTATGATTAAGAGGGAAGAAATTAGCCTACATAGAAGAAACAAAACATTCAATAACAGGCTTGCAACTGCTGAGGTACTTTCAAAACGGTGAGAAAAGAGACAAATAATACAGAATAAGTGACTAAAAAGTGACTTAAACATTTAAAAAAAAAAAAAAAAAAAAAAAAAAAAGCAATTTTTTTCTCTTCTTGATTACAGATGCTATTATTAAGATTTTTCTATTTATTTTAACTCTAAATCAAATGATTCTTTCAAGACATGATTTTAGCGTCAAATACAAAAAGGTTAAAAATTTTGTTTAACACAACTCAACATTGCTTTTTATTCGAGAAAATCTATACATTAGATTTGAATACATACAATATGTTAATTTTATAATCACAATTTTCTGCATATATTAATGATGTTTTTTCTGCATATATTAATGAAATTGAACATAGCTAGATTAGAGTATCGAAACAAAAACTGTGAAGTAAAAGAAAAAGAGAAATGTGTGCTCTGACGTAAGTTACTTAGATATATTAAATGTACATTTCAGGAACTTCTTTAAGACTTTTTAAAATCCCTAAACTTTGGAAACCATGACCCATTACATTTCAATAAGAAAAATAAGATTAGAGTATCCCATTTTTGGTATTTTATTCATTGTTTTGGTTTCGATTCGGTCGTGTCGCTTGCACTAAGAACGAAATATGGTTCATTACATTGTCGGACCCCGTGATACACCATGAAAAAAGTGACCAAAGATGAGAAAAGTGACGGAATTGCAAGCCTGTCAATAATGCAGAAAAATATAATGAAATGAGAATAAATAGATAATTTACATATTACAATTCAAATTAAACACTTACGAAACGGGCTTCTTCAGATGAGAGAAAGGTGGACCTAAAATATAAATTTTATAGCAAACAATTACAAAATGAAATATAATATTTATGGACTTTCATCACAAAAACAAGAAACTCTATAACACTCGCAATGATATAAAGAAATTAAAAAATTCAACAGTAATAAATGGAAACTTAGTTTTTTATCACTTATTTATTTTTTATAAAAGTTTATTGTAGTTGAATAGGATTAAAATTATGAGAATATCTTTTAAGAAAACATACATTTCCTTTTGACACAACACAGTGGTTGCTTAAATTGTAAGTTTGATTCATTGAGTAATGAAGCTCGTAACTTAAATTACCATCTCAAATTAATTTTCAAATTGAAATGAAATTTAAGTCCTTCCAGTGGAATAAATGTTAAGCAAACAAATTTGGCCTTGTAAAAAAAACTACACTCCTCAGCGCAACAGCCCCTAGGGGGCCAAGGCCTACGGTGCCAATCTCCGTTTACGAGACCAAGGTCTCTGGGGTGCGAACCATATGTTCCGGTTAGGTGGTCAATCTAACGCAATTATGAATCCCTCACCCTATAGGAGGGGAAGTTTTCAAATAAATACTGTGATTTTTATAATTTCCACTATATGTGTCTTGATTACATTTTCAGTAATTTAAATACAATTTAAAAATTTTTATTTATGAAAGATTTTGCTAAAGCATGCTGATTTTCAAATTTGAAAGCTATATGATGCTTTATTAAAAAAAATATCAGTATAACTTTTATTTGAACTATAGAAATTTCTTTGGGATTTATAATTTTAAATAAATAAATAAATAAATAAATAAAAACAGGCTTTATGGGCAAGGTGAGTGAGTAGAAAACATGTTAAAAAAACCCTGTTCAATCAATAAAAGATCTTAGAACAAACTGAAGAAATTAGATAAAAACTATAAATTATAAAATAAGAAAAACATGCTTCTTTTTAAGCATCACCAACTCATGTTGTAATAATTAAAAGCTGTTAATCATTTTTGACTACACTAAATGAGAAAATTCCATACCAATGATAGGTTTGGTTACTTTTATAATTTCTACTATATGTGTCTTGATTACACTTTCAGTAATTTAAATGCAATTTAAAAATTGTTATTTATGGAAGATTTAGCTAAAGCATGCTGATTTTCAAATTTGAAAGCTATATGATGCTTTATTAAAAAAATATGAGTATAACTTTTATTTGAACTATAGAAATTTCTTTCGGATTTATAATTTTAAGTATGCTAAAAAAAAAAAAAAAAACCATCCAGGCTTTATGGGCAAGGTGAGTGAGTAGAAACCTGTTAAAACCCCCCTGTTCAATCAATAAAAGATCTTAGAACAAACTGAAGAAATTAGATCTATAACTTATAAAATAAGAAAAACATGCTTCTTTTTAAACATCACCAACTCATGTTGTAATAATTAAAAACTCTTAATCATTTTTTACTACACTAAATGAGAAAATTCCTTACCTATGATAGGTTTGGTTACTTTTATTAAGCTTACAAGTCCAGGAGGAGTAAACTCAGCTTGTCCAGGATCAGTGTCTAGGTAAAATGCAACTACATATCTAAAAAAAAAGGCATAAAAATTACAGAAATGCATAACATGTTATAAAAAAAGAGTAAAAGATAAAAGGTTACAAACAGAATAAGTAACTTTCAGGAAAATTTAGAAATATTAAATCTTGTAGAGAGACTAGTAAAAGAACACTTATTAAATAATGGAGAGGAGGAATTGATAGTAAAATCAAAATTTTTCTTGCCCAAATATATAACTATAGAAGCTTTTAAGAAAGCTTTTTGTTTTATGATTACATTAGAGGTGCTAAGAATCAAAAGCTAAAAGTATAACAACAGGGAAACAAAACAATTATAACTAAGGGACTCAGGAAGACAACTTTAACATTTTTTAAAAATCTCACTTTAAGTATTTAAACAAAGAAGCATTTAAACAAAACATGAAACAAAATTTTAATCTATATAGCAGTAAATACAAAGCCAAGTAAATAAGGGACAAGCAAAAAGAAGTTGAACGCAGATAGCTATTTCACAGCTACAAATATGTTGCATTATTAATTACAGTCGAACTGAATAGCAAAAAAAAAGACTGAGCCAAAAGGGCTTTGCTACTGAATTCCACTTGCACTGATAATGCAGTTTATTGACAATCTACATTCAAGCTTTTACTTTATGTGCCTTATTTAAGTGTGACTTTGCATTTGCTATATTATACCACAAAGATTATACCTTCTCTTACATCATTTTATATGCTCAGTCTGCCTGAAAATGACATTTAGTTATGTGCTGAAATTTTTGTACAAATTTTAAAGTCAAATACTCACATTGATAATATTTTGTTGATTAAAAATCGAAGTAAAGATGATTTCCCTGTATTTTTTGGTCCACACACAAGTATACGTGGAGCAGCCCCATCTGTTAATTCTATAGAAGTAAAAAATTAATTAACATTTTGCATTTTAAGTATCCACAAGCATTTTAAACAAAAAAATTTAACATTTGAAATTAAAAGCATTTAAGATATACAATATATGATGCACACTGTTACTTCAGTCCTAGCAATAATTTTTACTTTCTAGAAATTTTTCTTCATACTTATTCTACTTACATATAAAATTCCAAAGAAAATGAAATAGTACTCTGTAATTTTCTAAAGAACGGCTGCATAAGTTTAATTGCCACACACAAGCAGAAATGATACATTAACTGAAATTTTAAATATATAAACCATATCTCTTCTGGAAATCGTGGTAGTTTTATTGAATATACAAAGAGCTTAAGTAAGTACAAATTATTATAAAACGAACATGAAAAGTTATTGAGAAGACTGGGTTGAAATAAAGATGGTAGATTTAGATTTAGGGTGGGGTGACCTATAAGGACACCAGCACTGCAACCCAAGGCCTATTGTACTGAAAACCCCCATTTAATAAAGATGGTAACCTAATACTAATAATGTTTGCTGGAAATGAATAAAAACTGCAAGATCAGTCAAAAGTTGCACATTTTTGGAATAGATTCAGCATGTTACTTTTAATTAATGCTTGTATTGATACTCCAATCAAAAAGGTTAGATCAATCAGTAATAACATTTCATTAAATTTTAATTTGACTTAATGATTGTTTGGATGCAAGTTTTATACAGTTTACCACTGAGATTAAATTGTATGGGTTACACACAATCTGGGAGGGAAATTTTTTTGAAATTCCCTGTGTACTGGACAGCTCAAATTTTAATACATTAGAATGGAATTATTGTGTTTATGTAGTTTTATTTGTAAAATCGAACATTAAAAAACCTTCATACATTGCTAGGGAATGTGAAGAAAAGGGAAAGGAACTTTTTATTTATCAATTGGATTAATCCATAAAGAATGTGAAAAATGTAAGAAATTTAAGTACTCAGTGACCAATTTACCCATTGCGGTTAGAACAATTCTTTTTAAAACCCAATGTCAAAGTACAGAAGCTTAAACTGAAAATGTTGCAGTTACCATGAAAGAAATTAATTATACCATTAATAATACTAAATCAAACTTACTTGCACTACGAACAAACATGTTGATTTCACTTGCTATCTTTTCTGCTTCAAGATCAAACTCAATTGGTGTACTTTTAGATCTAGGTACACAAATAGAATCAGCTGAGTGCCAGTTCTTCTTAAATGAGTTGAAATCAACTACAAATGGATAATAAAATTCCAAATATTCAATATTTGGAGGAAGTATACATTCATGAATAGCAACAGCAACTGTAGAATTTCCAAATTTCTCTAAAATTTTTTTTGCCTTCTCACTGTTATCAGTAATATGAACTAATGAATTTTCTAAATTTGAGGTATCTGCTTTCTTTTTCCAAATTCGGTCAAATGATTCTGTTTTCACTTCAATAAGGCCAGTTTTCTCTGATGAAAATACTTTAATAGGTAGACTACCTTTTTTTATTTCATAGCCATATACTGAGACACTTCCAGACAACACTTCAACTGACACATAGTGATAGACGGTAATAGATGCAGGATGATCTAACAGTGCTATTATGGTATTTTTATAAGGCACTCGGAACAACCTAAAATAATAAAAAGTTAAAATAGTATATAATACATATATCCTTTTCATAGCTACAAAAATTTTAAAAATAGTCCAATAAAAAGAAATATACAATAAGCCAGGGGTGGGCAAATACTTTTAAAGCATGGGGCAAAATGAAATTTTCAAAATGTCTCCCGGACCAGAGGACTATACCGTGTATGCTGTGTACACTCAAATGGTTTGGGTGGAGTTTTTTCCCTGCCCAAGTTTTTTTTTTTTTTTTTTTTTGACAAAAACACTATAAGTATCATTTTAAAGCATTTGAACAGAGAAATTTGACAGTTAATAAAAGATAATAGTAATAATAAATTGTCTTACTTAGGTGTATATGCGAACAATTTGTGCCAAGTAAAATATGTCACGTAATTTTTAAAGAAGTAGGATCCATTATATTAAATTTATGGTCATTAAATAAATCAGTTAATGAAAGATTTTATTTTGATATTTATTTATGTCTTAATGATACAAATTATTTTATTTTGATCATAGTTATTACATTTTTATATTTATATAACATTTTGTAAATAAAATAGCAGGGTTGGCATGATTTAAATCAGTTGATTTTTTTAAAAAAATCATTGATTTAAATCTTTTTTTTTTTCACTTCTCTTAAAACCTACATTCGAAAGACAGGAGAATTAGGAATCAGTCAGCACAGAAATACCAATAAGTAAATAAGTGTAAATAGATAGTATGTTTTCTAAGAATTTAGGGGTTGTTATCAGAAGGTATGTAGTAGGGATAGGTACGACTAGTGGAATTCATTTTATGTAATTGGGGGGTAAAGAGAGTATTACAGAACTTGAAATCTAGTTTGTCTATCAAACCAAATAACAACAGTTGTCACATTATCTGCTAGAATGGAAAGACAGTTTTCTTCTTTTGTATTTTTCATTATAACCTTCGTAACCAATTAGGAGTGGATACGACATCGAAACTAGTGCTTTTATTGAAACAGTTAAATCCATAATTTATTGCTTAAAAAATATTGAAATAATAGTAAATTTTTTGTTTTTTAATAGTCTGCATTAAATGAATATTTAATTTGTTCTTTAAATTTACATCTTATTTAGTTTACACCATCCAATTACAAAATAATGAAATGTATTCAGATTAAAATTTATGTATTTAATTTTAGGTAATCAGTGTGTAGAATATACTAGATAGATAAGTTGTTACTTATAACAAACTATTCTATGTATATTGCAAAAAATATAAAAACACAATAATTAAAATTTAGAATTCAGAAAAAAATCATATAAATCTGATTTAAATTGAAAAAATCTGATTTTTTGATTTTTTTCCAACCCTGTATAATAATAGTAAATAGAATTATAAAAAGAAAAGACAAACATCAAACATTAAAATAGAATAGTGTTAGTTAATGCAAAACATGAAATATGGAAAGTCCATTTGATATTATTTCTTATTATTTGAAATGCAGCAAACTTATAAAAATGGCGTTTGCAAACAACCGAATAGAAACTTAAACAAAAGTCATTCGAATTTCAATTCGAGACTTCATATGCTACTGTAACCCTTTAGGCGACACATTGCCGAAATCCGGAGACACAGAACTACGCATACAAAACTGTGGATTTCAACAAAATTGCATATAAGAGATAAAAAAAATTGCATGCAGGATTTTTCAACAGGCTGGATAAAATAAGCAAAAGGACCGGATCTGACCCGCAGGTTGGCTTTTGCCCACCTTTGCAATAAGCTCTTGATATCTTGATCACGTTTATATCAAATTTCTACATATTTAAGCTTTTCTGTGGTTCTGAATTTACCTAAATATAATTAAATGGAATTTTTTTTCTCTGTATCTTGAAATTCCCTGTATTCATCTCAATACTTCAGAAAGCCTATGAGTGCAATATTTTATTTCTAAATAGAATGAATGAATAACTAAAAAGAGTTTGTATGACTACCATTATATTCTTGAAGATAGAAAAATGAGTTTTAGGTTTTGTTCTAAAATGAAATTTCTTGAGAACTATTTCTAATTGCTTTGAGAAATGCAGGTTTATTTAATGCAACCGACTGAAGAAGAATTAGGAAATTTTTCTGACTTTGTAGAGATAGATTCAAAATTTTTATGGTGTAAAGGACTTTCAGATGAAAAGATTGTAACAGAAATAAGAGTTCAAGAAGACACAGATGTGGAAGAAAACTTTTCATTTATTATAAATAATAATGTGTTAGTTTAATGCTGATATTAATTATGAAATAGAGATATTAATGACTGAGTTGAACTGACGGTCAGGAAAACAAAAATATGTTATTGCTAATGCAAGTTGTAGACAACTTAATTTTAGGCAAAGGGTTACTCATATCATTTGTGAAGTGTACTGCTAGGGTAAAAGAATAACTTTACGCTTAAAGTGGTCCTCATAATTTGGAAGTGAGAACCAAGTAGAAACCTTCAGAAGTATTGTTTGAACTTGGAGGACATTACAACTATGAACCTATTTTATGTGCTCCAGCCACCATTAAAAGTTAAAATTAATAAACTTCAAATATAAACATATATGATTTCCTATATATGTTAAAATGAATGTCTTTTAACACTTGGCATGTGGGTATACTTCACAGCCAACTTATGTGTGCAGCAGGCGTTTATTTGTGAATCACACAAAAGTTTAGTTATTCAGAGAAATTGAAGTAAATCGAAAACTATTTTGTTTTTATAAATGGAAAAAAATAATAATGATAATAATTTCGAAAATTACAAAAATAAATGATTTTTAAAATTAAAGTTCGATAATCTATCAGTGCATATTTCTTCATCATCTTTGCCACAACAGCCCATTTTATCAATTTTGTATTCAACAATAAAAAACCAAGCTTCAAATTGACAAAACACAACTTGTACATTCTGGAGCTAGGAATTCGATTGAAGATGAAATAACGTAACAAAAGACAGAGTAACTCGACAACCATAACTTGTGAAAAGAAAAAATTCAAAGCGTTGCATAGTAACGCAAACAACACACATATATATACATAATTTTACGTGACCCACGCTCCAGTAACAGACTGCAAAAAATGCAAAAATACGTTGCCCACACACGAAGTATAAAAATTTAGTACCCTATTCTTAACTCAAGTAAAAAAAAATATTCATATCGCACATTAATGGTTTTTATTATATCCCTTCTATTCTATTTAATGATTAATTCATAAATTTATCAAAATGAATGTAAAAATATTTTGCTATGTTTTAAATATCATTTTTGCAATAATGGTATAGAATAAAATAAATTATGCATATTTTTTTGATATCTTGAATACTTTTCTTAATTCTAATGACTTCAAGATAGAGAATTGACCATATACATATATCCATAGATAGTTACAATCTACAAAAATAAGTAATATGCCACAGTTTAGTTTGAAAAGTATAGTCTTGTAAAAGACACCTGATAGTAAACTAGATATACATTTATAAGTAGACCCATATAAGATTTTCATAACAATTTTAATATACTTTCTATAAAAGAAATATATATCATAGCTACATATATTTTTTGAGAATAGAGTTTAAAAAATAAGTCATAAAATGTATTTAAGTTGGGGAAAAATGGGAGTCTGGAACAGCAGCCATGTTTACAAGGCAGTTTAGCAAAAATATGATGGAGAACATGTTGCAACCCATGAAAATAAAATGGTGGCACATTCGAGAAATCATACTGGCTAATATGCAAAGTTTAACCCACTGAACGGACGCGTCGACGGGGGTTCGACAGCGAATTCCTGTTCGAAAACGGACCTGTCGACCCTTCTCGTTTGCACTCGTATAACTCGTATTGCACACTTTTGAGGAAAAAAAAAATATTGCAAAGCGATAATAAATGAAAGAAACTAATTTTGAGTAACAGAACTCCTTTACCTTGCAGGGAAAATAATTTAAAAGTAGCCTGACAACTTTTAAACCGGCAACTCTAGTATGGTACGGTAAGTTCTGTCTGGAATTTACGAAAAGGATGACTATTTTGAAAGGGAAAAAGGTGAGGAGGGTGGCCGGTGGATGGGTTAAATTAGCTAGTACATAAACTTCAAATTGAAATAAATCTAAAATCAATGTAAAAAATACAACTTTCTTATTTTTTACTAATAAGAAAATATAAAGTATATTTTGCACACTTCTTTTAACTGCATGTTGGGATGGCCCATACACTTGACATCACCATTCGCACTCCTCATTGATCTCTCTATGATCACAAAGATTCATGCTGGAATGGCAAGTTGGACATTTATACTGATAAGAAATGAGACTGATACTCATACACCAGTCAATAACCCTCCTTTTGCCCGTCAGTTTTAAGGCATGAAGAAACTCGAAGTTGAGACTGGCAGCCATAATGATTCAAATACAGCAGCGGAGCATTAAAAAAAAAAACAAGCAATCTGAAGCATATGTGGGGAGACACTAAGGTGAAGAGGCAGAGAAAATTCAGGGGTCTAAAATTACCCTAGGGACAAAAAAATCCCTGGAAAAACCTGTTTGTGGTCTAAGAAAATAGGTTACTAAGATATTAAGAAAATCGCCTAATGAAATGTCGCCAACAGTTTGACTCTGAAGTCAAAAGTAAACATGGCCGCCATCCAAGACTCTGCAGATCAGCCTCTGAAAATTTTGTAGATCAAATATTGTAAATTTTATACAATCTGTAAAAGTTGACAGATATGATGTACTTTAAAAAAGTCACTTTTGATCTGGCAGCATGCCACCATATTTTTCATTCTAATGTAATATTTAAGAACCTAATGAAGTGTAACACAATTTTTAGAAACATTTAAAAAGTACAAATTGTGAGCCTGTTTTTTTTTTTCTTTTCTTCAGTAATATAAAGAGAAGTAAGATCAATAAAAAATATATTTAAAAAAATTCTGAAAAAGGATAATAAATCAATATTAATTCTGCTTACACTACATACCGGTTAGTTGTTGAATTAATATTTCCCTTGATGCATAGTATAGAGTAAAATAAAATATAGATATAAACTATAGAGACATGTTTATTCAAACATGATTACTTACTTTACTTTTTCATTCTCTTCATTTTGTGAATTATTTCCACTGAATAGCATTTCACTTCGGGATTCCCCCTTGAAATAAAAATTTTAACAGATTACATACTGAACAAAAACATTGAATAAGCATAAAATGTAAATACAGAAAACAGATAAAAGAATATTTGTACACACAATTTCATAATACACAGCATTAAAATTAATTTTTTGCGAAATTTGGATCTATTTACCATTAAAAAAGAATTAGAAAAAATAAGTAATGCATGACCACAGTTTCAGGAACCAATTTATCTCAGATAATATAGTAACAACACATACAAAAAATACTAGCGACATTAATAGTTTATTCTCAACGCTTGATCCCGGATAAATAATTTGGCCAAAAAAAAAGGTATTGCACACCCCTCGTCGGCTGCAATAAAAAAAATTGCATGTCATATTTTGAATCGACTAATTACAGACACAGGACACTTGCCGGCAAAGCAGCAAAGATTAGAAATAGAAATTTTAATATACATAGAAGATTAATAAATAAAGATCTTTACAAAGCTTCAGATTAATTCTATTTTAAATACTTACGAAGTATGCAGAGCCGTTCATCATTATTTTCAATTTGAAATAACAAGTAAATCAAAATTTCATTACAATATCTGTTTGTAATTTGGAAGCCAGAGAACTCACATGTTGCCACTGTAAAACTGGAAATGATATCTAAGAACAGCAAAAGCCATGGAGTTTAAGGATTCGCTGGATATTTAAGTTATTTTATTTCAAAATCACAGATATCATGTGCTTATTTCCCGATGTGATGCTTGTAATAAAAATCCGTTATGTTAGGGTACGGTACTGTGACCTATGCCAAAATGAATATTAAGTTATGTCATATATTCAGCTTTTATCTTCCATCTGTTAATAAAACTATAGTTAAAATCAATCTTCCTCCCTCCCCTTTTATTTTGGTAGTCAGTAATAATGTTTACTATTCTTCTCATAATTTTCTTTCCTATGACTTGAATGATCAGTTTTCCTTATGAGATAGGATTACATTGGGAGCAGATTTTAATACTCGTGATCCTGGGTGAAATAACAGTAGCAAGAATGACACTTGCTCGATTGGTAAGTTTATAATAACTACTGCATTGATAAAATAACTGATACTGTTTTACAATGATGTTAGAATGAGTAGGGGCTGCTTTTCGGTACCGGAGTTCAGTAGCATACGTACCCGGGGCGGTTTCCTATTTGCCACTTTTTTCAAATCAATTAAATAGTAGTTTTTATAATAAACTAATATAAATAATCTTTGAAATAAACAGTATATCTCTACAATATTTACAGTAATAAACACGAGAAAATAATTTTGTTAGTTTACATTTACAAAGAAGTAGGATTGCATCTTTTTAATAAACAAACATATTCTACAATGTGGTGGTGAAGGACGAACTTATATATTTATTTTTCTAGCTTTCTTAGTTGAAAATTCGAGTATAGTGTCCCCAAAATTAATTTTATTTGTAATTTCTTGTTCTATGGATAATATTGGTAGATTTTACCGTCTTAAATCATTATAGAACGAAGATAACTTTTTATCAACTTCAATTTAGAGAGTCTCCGTTATCAACTAGTGACACTGATGGAATTGTAAAAAAAAGAAAAATATTCTTAGCAAAATTACCATGTTTGGTACGAAATTTTCCAACCTATATTTATGAATAAATTTTAGTAAATCAAGAAAGCTTTCGTCCCCACTTTTGCAAAGCTTTGTCTTTTTTTTTAGTGTAGATACATTCATAAAAATCTGGTCATTTTCCTTCTAATGTGAAATTGTTCTTTATCAATTAGAATAAAATAATTTATTTGACACTCAAGTTCTTCATTCATAGGTTACATGGTGGCGTTCAATAAGATGCACGAATATTTTCTTGTAAAAATATGCAATTGGCCAAAGCTTTCTTTTTTTTTACAATTTTATCCTAAGATAACACATTTCTCTTTATTTCTTGTTATAAACCTTTCTGGTTGGAGGAAGTAACTTTAATGTCGGGTTACTATCTAGGTGCGCTAATGCTAGCGTGTGACCTGCCCACCTTCTTTACTGGGACAAGTATGTTCGGTCGTCCCTGAGGATGCATAACCAAATAATTCCTCCAAAAGATTAGATGGACAACACAAATTTATTTACAAAAACTGACGAAAATTAAAGTAAAACCATTAAGTGTTAATCACATTTATTCTATTCTATGATTTGTATAATCACTTATTTTGTAACCTTGACTGTAATTTCTTGTATTATGTGTTTTGGCAACACTGTGTTGTTGTCAGTTCTGGTGTATGCACTGAGTGTGTTGCACGTGGGTGCTGTTATGCACGTTCTTCTTCTTTACTTAATAAACTTAATCTTTAATTAACATCGGCCTCTGTGTATTTTAAATTAACTAAAACAAAATAAACATTGTTCTGAGTATCAGAGCCTGACAACCAGATCTGATGGCTGAGCGTGTCATACCCAAAGTATAATTCTCTCGCTACCAAACAGAGAGATGTCTCCAAGTTTCCGGCTCTATCTCGACTCTCCTAGCTGAACTGACTCTCTTGCAGATCTTTTCTCCCTTCTTCGGGGGGTCAGCTTCTGGAAACTTTAGTCCTTCCGAAAAGAGCACATCCTCCTTTTCGGATGCTCTGCAAAAACAAGCGACACATCCGAAAACCTTATCAGCGCCTTTAGCCTGCCGACTCCTATTTCTCCAAGAAACGCCGGGTGTAAGGGGTCAATGGAGGTGATTTTGCAGATATCAAGAAGGGCACACATATGCGAAACACTGGTCGTGGGGCCCAAATTCCTTACAATGTAGTTTTGATGGAATTTATAGAAATTTCAAATGAATATCGTACATTAATTCAAAATATCAGTCAAATACAAATTGATATTGGTATCACCATCTATTAACGATTCTGTATGATGTATGTTAAATCGAAATTTATAAGAATAAAACTAAAAGTTAATAATAGTAATGTAAGCTTAAATATTATAAGTATATGCCAAAATGTAGAAGAATTTGGAAAACATGAATCAAAAATTGAATTATTTCATTATTTTTTTTATCTTATAGTCTGAATTTTTGAAAATATATAGTTCCATGATAATAAAATTAAAATTTAAAAAGGTTGGGGGGCTAATAAGAAGCAAAATAAATGTAGACAGTCTACGTTTTTATAACCTCTCAGTAGGGATACTAAGTGCTATCAGAAGTGCTTATTTGATCACCTTGTGTGAACTATGTAGGCTCACAATTATACATTTAAAGGTTTCTTTGCAATCAGGTGGCTGTTCAAACTATTATTTTAAATAAAATCTTTAAATAACTTTCAAAACATTGAAGAGCTTTGAAATTTTGCATGTATGTATAAAGAGATTAAAACTATGATTTGATCTAATAAAATTTTTCAATATTTTGACTATATTTGGGGTACTGTGTCCTTATGATACACAACTGTTTTAGCATTATATTTGTAGACTCATGTAATAATAATTTATAAACCTAATCACAATCATATTCCCCAAGGCATCTATGGTCTAAAATATTTCACTTCTTTTAAGTAAATTGTCAAGTTTACAACTAGTTTTGATTACCTATTTTTTGTAAAATGTGGAAGTTAGAATACAAATTGCATAGACGAAATAAAACAGTCTAGTTTGTGGCAAATTGCTATCAACAATATAACTAAACATAACATTTACTACAAACTATGTATGGCATTTATTAAACGAGTGGATCGAGACAGACAATTTCGGTGCAACTGTTCCAGATGAAAATCACTTGGTTCACTACCGCCTTCTATTTACAAATATATTAATTAAAACGTTTCAAGTAAATTTTGTATGATCTTGTGCAGTTTTTGTATTATTTTATTTACATTTTTGACAATATTTTAAATTAATTTTCTATTTCCTCCTTTTTATTTTTTTGTTCGAATTTAAAATTTTTTATTTTCATTATTGTTAGTTTTTGTCGTTTTAAGTTTATAAAATAATTTTTCTAGGAAATGAGCTTGAGAGGTTCTTGCATCATTTCTAATATTTTATTTACATTTTTGACAATTTTTAAAATGAATTTTTATTAACATCCTTTTTTTATTTTTAATTTTTATAATTAATTTTTCCATTATATATACCTCAAGTTGTCTATAATGGGCAGTAAACAGCTTGATTTTTAAAGATAAACACATTATTCTGCAAAAATTTTATTCAATATAATAATTTAAAAATTTACATTTTCCCTATCCATAATCCCTATCAATATTCATAAGTTTAAATTCTACTATTTCTCTCAAAAGTATAATTGAGACAGCTATATTGAATAATTATTTCACTTAGTAAAGAGTAAAAAAGAATTCTTGAATATTCTTTGATCGAAAAATATAAGCTTCTAAATTACTATATTGAAGGATATTTCAATGAGTAATTTTTCCTGCTTAAATACGGCTATTTACTCTCGATTAAAATAAACTGAGAACAAACATAATTGCCTGAATAATCCATTGTGATTGCATAATTTTACCAGATGATAGAAAAATGTAAGTTTCTATATTATAATATTGAATAACATTTTTTATAATATTGTTTGTGTCTTTAAAAATCAAGCTGTTTACTGCCTGATTTTTAAAGATACTGATTACTAAAATAAAAAGAGAAAATTGAAAATTAAAATAAAATATTTTCAAAAATTAAATAAAATAATAAAAAAACTGCCCAAGGTCATACAAAATTACATGAATAGTTTTAGTTAATATATTAGTAAATAGATGGCGCCAGTGAATCAAGCGATTTTTTTCTGGAACTGTAGCACCGAAATTAACTGTCCCGATCCACTCACTCGTTTCATTAAGTCTCCCCAACTAGATTTTTTAAAATTAGGTTTTAACTCTCTTCTAGGTTTCCATCTTTCTCTATCTTAGAAGTAGATATTCTTTTCAGAAATACATTTTAGTGTTGTAATTAGAGAATGGCTACAATAATTAAACATCATTGTTAACTTATATTTGTAAAACAATGTAATGATTTGCAAACATTATCACTATCATGTTAGGCAAAAATATTTTAATTAAAAAATACTTATATCTTTAAGTAAATCGAATGCCAAATTAACAACAGTCTTCAGAATACAAATTATTTACTAGTTCAGAATACAAATTATTTACTATCATTATTATAATATAAATAAACATATCTTTCTATATAAAATTCTCCTGTCCGTGTGTTTGAACTCCTCCTAAAAGGCTAGAATGATTTTGATGAAATCTTGTGTATGTAATAAAGTAGATTCGAGAGTGGTTTAAAATCAGAAATGGATCCGATAGAAAATGTTTTTTATTAAAAATTCAGAATTGCGTTCGCTTATTGAGATTATAATATGAAATCCATCCCTGCCAACGTATCTGTGGCACAGTGGTCAGCGCGGGGCTGCAGCACGAGAAGTACCAGGTTCGAATCCCCGTACAGGCGATGTTGGAATTTGAATTTAATCTATTTACGTTTGGGATGAATGTGGTGTCAAGTATTTTTAAAATAGACTTTTCCATCAAAACAGTTTTTAATTTTGCAGTTTTAATTTTACGGTACATTAATGGTTTTAAAATTTATAATTTATTTAAAAACATTTTACAATATTTGGATTTATAGCGTTAAAACAGGACAACGTTTGTCGGTCGTTTAGTATGTACATAAATGACGATAATTAAGATTATACATTGTTTTTATAAAAATATTTGATGCCATGAATAAGAATTTTATACAATTTAACAGTAATGATGATTGAAGTTATAACAGCTTTTATCATCACAACTATATTATGGCCCCCACCCAACATAATAGTTCCAAAATCGAATGCCTGTCGCCATCTTAAATCCAAAATCAGAAGTAATTCAAACTGAAGTGGTTATTTTGACTGTCTATGAAGTTTCATCTTAGTAGCTGACTAAATCAATTCGACGATGTTGACAGATAACAAAAACTGTTATTTACAGAACATTTACGAAATATATCAGTTTTATTCAGCAGTTTTAAAGTTGTACCAATAACCATTTCAGCTGGAAAATATCGGTTTTTAAAGCTGCTCTGAACCTGAGAAGTATCAGGGGGAGAACTTCGGTCCGAAGTTTAGTTCGCTTTTCTTTGAGAGCACTTTTTAAAGGTCTATGCCAGTTCTCAATTATACCATTGCTTTGCGGGTGATATGGTGAAGATCTGAATTTTTCAGCTCCTAAGCTAAGAGTGTAGCTAGTTTTCGAAATAACTTGGCATCGAACTGTCTACTTGATTGAACTCGCTCAATAATAAGTGATTTATGATTACTATTATTCATTAACACCCGCAAATTTCTATCATTATTTGTACTTACAACACTGACAATTAATGTTTGTAAATAAACGTTATGATTTATTTGGATTTGGCTTACAAAGGTTACAGCGGTATCCGTTTTTATTTCTGGTTTAACTTTAGTATCCAACTCTGCATGAATTAAAACAATGTTTCCTTTTATACAAACTGTAACGAATCTTAAAGTAACAGTGGAAGTGTGGTTTCTTCATAATCGGAAATTTGGCGACTTTTTTTTCTCGCCAAGTAAAATACTGGTTTGGGAACCTTTTTTTTCTCGCCAAGATGGATTCTCGCTAAATACAAATAATTAATACATAAAAAATACGGAATCATTAAATACAAAAAAAGAATACCTAAAAAATGCAATAAATACTTATAAAAAATACAAATAAATGACACTGTATAACATATATGCAATTTACACAAAAATTTTAATAAATACAATTGAAAATACGTGTCTGCAATCTAATAAAAAGAATTATTTATACAAAAATTTTGAATTCCTCCCAATTTACCCCCAATTTTTACCTTAAAATTTATATAAAAATAATTAATAGAAAAAAAAATATAATTGGAAAATACAGCCAGATTTGAAGCAAAATACAGCAAGTCAGAAATCCGCTTGATCACTTCACAAAGAAATGGCGGTAAAACATATATGAAATCCAAAAATTGTTGCCACAAAACTTTAAAAAAAACTCAAAAAATGGTACAAATGACAAGAAAATACTAAATTTGGCAACAACAAAAACCAAAAAGCTGAAAAAAAACTAAATTGGCAACACCAAAATAAGAAACAGCAACCCTAAAAAGTCCGTGTCCGTGGATAGATGCATTATAGACGCCGTGTTTTTTTCTCGCTAAACTTGGCGATTTTATGCGGCAAACTTGGCGATTTTTTGGGACGATGACTGGGTTGCTGTATATGCCCTAATTTTGGTTGAGGGATATGGAAGCTCCGATATGTTCTTGTATCCTATTGGTGCACGTGATTTTTGACGTCATTACCCGGCACTATATGAAAATTTGTTGTTCTTAATGTTCTTTTCGTTCCAGATGCGGAGTGGTAAGGTGTCACCTAGGTTAGGTAAATAATTTAGTTATGGCGGGTGTTTCCAGAAATTTGCATCTTACCTGCTCTTTTGGTTTACATTCGCCTAGATCAGGTTGTATTTTTTTTTTTGTTCTTATCATTTTTTGGGATTTAGTATTTTAGTTATGGTGGGTGTAGTTATTTCGGTTCTTACTATTTTTATTCTAAATCAAACAAGATGCTTTGGTTTGGAACATTTTGTTTTTGTTCTTATCATTTTCTGGGATTTAGTTAATTTAGTTATGACGGGTGAAGTTATTTCGGTTTTGAAATTGTTAAAAAGTATCAAAATATTCTAAACCAAACAAGATGCTTTGGTTTGGAACATTTTGTTTTTGTTCTTATCATTTTCTGGGATTTAGTTAATTCAGTTATGATGAAGTTATTTTGTTTTTGAAATTGTTAAAAAGTATCAAAATATTCTAAACCAAAAAAGATGCTTTGGTTTAGAACATTTTGTTTTTGTTCTTATCATTTTCTGGGATTTAGTTAATTCAGTTATGATGGGTGAAGTTATTTCGGTTTTGAAATTGTTAAAAAGTATCAATTATTTCGGTTTTGAAATTGTTAAAAAGGATCAAAATATTCTAAACCAAACAAGATGCTTTGGTTTGGAACATTTTGTTTTTGTTCTCATCATTTTCTGGGATTTAGTTAATTTAGTTATGACAGATGAAGTTATTTTGGTTTTGAAATTGTTAAAAAGTATCAATTATTTCGGTTTTGAAATTGTTAAAAATTGTTATTATTTATTATTGTTTATTTGTTATAGTTTATTTTGCATTTCTTTTATTACAAGGAGGGGTTGAGGGGGGGGGAAACCCCCTCACATGTTAGATTTTTCATAATATTAGTGCTTATTAAAATGCTATTTATTCTGTTGACACATATCATAAATATTACTAATCTGTTATTTATTTTTTAAGTAACGTAAAAATGATGATTATTATGCTAATTTTGTTTTAATAATGTTTTAAATTGTGAATCTGTTTTTCCTTTTAAAGTTTAGTTTTGTTAAGGTTGTCTTTCAAATATGTCCCGTGACCGCCGCCATGTTTTTTTTAGTGATCTTTTAGAAAACACGCACCGCCGCCATGTTTTTCTACTTGGCGATTTTTCAAATCACGCGTTTTTCTGTTGGTCGCAAAAAAAAAAAAAAGATTGTAGGATGTTCAGGATTTTTTTTTTTTTTTTTACGAGGCTCATCCAGAAAGTAAGTTTCCCTATTTAAAAGAAAAAAGAACTCACACTTTTACGGACATATTTATTGGCAACAAGTACAGCAATGTTTCAGCTATTTTTAAACATAGCCACCACCAGAACTGAGACACCTGTCGTACTGTGGGATCCACTTTTGTATCCCTCTGTCGTAGAACTCTGTCGCCTGTGAATGGAACCTGCCTTCCTGTCCCAGGACACCGTGCACATCCATTTCCGTACCGACAGCGTCTGTTTGAATTTGATCCTGCTATGATCCACCAGATTCCAACGCATTGACTGTTACTTGATTTCTGGGGTAAAGTGCGAAATCCAAGTCTGATTGCCTGTGACGATCGTGTCGAGGAACTCATCGTCGTCATCGTGATACAGTAGCAGAAATGTCAACGCTGCTCCTAAGCGTTGAATTGTGTGTTCGGGTGTCAGTTTCGGTTCATAGACCTGACAGAGCTGACGATGAATTTCAATTGGCTCAATGCTTTGTGCATTCAAGATCACCGACCGAACCTTGCAGGCGGCGGGAGAAGGAATTAGAATTTCCATTTCGGACCACTGCTACCCCGCTACTGTCACGAATCGGGACTTGTCCAGTTGGCATATGATTAATACGTCATAGATCTGTTGCGCACGCGCAATTGACACGACTAATTACGTTTACTTTAAAGAGGAAAACATCGGGAAACTTACTTTCTGGATGCTCCTCGTACATTCCTTAATAAAGTCATACGCTACTGATAATAAATATAAATAATTTAATATTCTCAAAGAAATTCAAAGAAACAAAAACACACAAATGTTTGCTTAAAAACAGCTATTTGAAGCCTTATAGTTCATTTATTCCAGGACAACCCCAACCTTCTGTATATCCACACTATTTTATCGTCTAGGAAGTTATCAGAATATTTTATGTTCCCAAACTTCCGATGCATCTCCAGCATACAAATATTTACGTACAAAAAGTTAGCAGGAAAGAATTATATACATAATTAGAATAAGTGAACACAAACTTATAAAAGCAGACCTTTAAAATCCATTGAAAAGTCAAATCAGACATTTAAAATACAGTCGAACTTCGATAACTCGACTTCCTATAAGTCGAATAATACACTAACTCGAACTTTTAATCAAGTCCCGAATCATTTCTATACTTTTCTTTAAAAAACTTTCTCGATAACTCGAAGTGAACATTTTCTAACTCAAAGTTTTTGTGATAGATTTCGCCGGTAAAAAAACACAATTCTGTTCAAAACTTCGAATACCAGTACACTCGTGACCTTCGAGAACCTTCTTTCTCGAAGGTCACGAATAATCACAGTAGGCTATTCACATCTTACACCAATACCTGGAGACCACCGAAGGTACAGACAACACCCTATTTAACTGTGTTAAAAAACTAAGTGACTTTGTGAATGCTAACAGCCTTAAAAATAACTGTTTTTTTCAAGTGAGATTTACATGGTATGTGTACTAATTAATATGTAATGAGGCCAAATTTCTTGAGTTTTAAACATTTTTAAACCATTCTTCTCTTGTTATTTACATAGGTTATTAAAAAATTAAAATACGTACAACTATAGTATTATGGCACATATCAAATCATTTAAACCATGTCGACCCATCTTAAGTGCCAGTTGAAAGGAATGGTAGGTAACTTCGATAACTCGAACTTCGGATAAGTCGAATATTTTTGGGGGTCTCCTGGAACTTCGAGTTATCGAAGTTCGACTGTACTAATAAATCTTTAAAAACTTGAGCAAAACTACAAATCTGCCCATTCTTTAAAAATTCTGAGGGGGCAATTACCTTCACCTTGTATCTCCCAAATTGTGATCATGGATTTTATTCATACAACACAGTTCCTTGAGCAACGGAATTAATTTTGAACGTTTAAAGGATTGTGCAAATGAAAATTAAAATGATACATCATACAAAATAATAAAAGGTAAATAATTTAAGAGGCACACAAGGAAGTGATATAGTGTTCATATCAGGTTTTTTTTATAAAAACTATTCTTTTGTTATACTGTTGTTCCGTTTTAAAAAACTATAGAATTTTAAAGGTTTGTATCTATTAACAATTCTCTCTTTTAACCCCTTCCCGGTTTTTCCCGAGCTGAACTCGGGCAGGAGAAATGTACCATCCTGGCTCATCCCGCGTGTAGCTCGGGCACTGTGAAATCAGTCTTTCCCGAATTATTTCACATGTGCTTTTTATGGTTTCGAATGCTTTTGTTTACTTTTCTGGCTACTAGATTATTTGCTGCTGAAAGAGAGACAGTAGAGGGAAGAAGGTAAGGAGAGTTGGTTGGGTTTGGAGTGCTACGGTCTACTTTTTGCAACACGAGGGCTAATGGGACCGAGACCTACAGCTTAAAGCCGATTCCGAACGGCTACGAACATCCATGCCAATGTGGGATTCGAACCCACGAACTCCGGTACCGAAGGCCAGCACCCTAACCAATCGGGAAGGTAAGGAGAGAAACAAGGTTCTACTGTCCAGATTGCGATGTTGGACTCTGCAGTACCGTGTTTTCTATTGTATCATACACGACCAAATTTTGATTATTAATTTCATAATCATTTATGTAAATGCATAGGATATAAATAAAATTTAATTCAAGATAAAAGTTAGGTATTCTAAGCTTTATATTTATAGTTAGTGTGAATTGACTCCAAAGTCTAATGATTTGTGCCGTACAGAAAGCCAACTATACATGTAAATTACTTATTTGTTTAAATTGATTTTTTTACAATAATTTTTAGGAAATTTTGTATGCGAATGATGCTATTATGTTTAAAAAGCTATGTATGTATAAAAATAAACATGTGGGTAAAAAAAATTGACATTTTTTGACCTATAATCCCGAAATAAAATGAACCTGGAAGGGGTTAATAGTAATTTTTATCGTGGTTGGAAGGAAGCGTCATCTTACTTTTTTGTCTAGTGCGTTAGAAGTGGTAAAACCGGCTATCAGTGACGGAGACAAAAGAAGAAGAAAGACAAAGGCAAATAGAATATGAAGAACAGGAAAAGATAAAACAACACTAGTTGGGGTGAATTCATGCAATACCGAAAGTGCCGATGGTAACGGAGTTTTAAATCTCACTTGATTTAAAACTCCGTTACCATCGGTGATAAAAATAAATTATACCATACCTACCATAATTAGTAGTTTGCACAATTTAGGGATGACATTATATACTAGTTAACCTATAGTCGCTTATTCCAGAACATTCCTAATGAGCTAGAAAAATCAGATGAAAAGTTATTTTGCGGAAAGTAGATTTTATTTGAGTTGTTTTATATATACTTTTCAGTTTGGGGCGTTAGAACTAGTAGAACCGGTTCTGGGAGTAACGACTGCCAGTCAAGGAGACAAAAGAAGGAGAAAGACAAAGGCAAATAGAATATGAAGTACAGGAAAAGATAAAACAACACTAGTTGGGGTGAATTCATGCAATACCGAAAGCGCACAAGGCTGAAACTGAAGGGGAAGAAACATTTGCTAGTGACAACATGTGTACATATGTGTATACAGGATATACATTTTATACTCGCAATTGAAGGCAGAAAGGCTATACTCAGACGGCCTATTCTAAGCTTTTCTAAGGCTGAAACTGTTTTCCCAATGCAGTTGGCAATACAGGCACAAGGCTGCACCTGAAGGGATAGAAGCATTTGCTAGAGGCAACATGTGTACATATGCGTA
>CM063508.1:174516988-174529488 GCA_032207245.1 Pardosa pseudoannulata | reverse complement strand
TGTTTAATTATTTTTAAATTTTGTACTTTCTATTTGCCTACAGTGCTATCCCCCATACTGTTAAACAGATGTGGTATACTCCATCTGTCAGGAATATTGTGCTGCTAGAGTGGACTGCACTTGTTGCTGTCTGGAAGTACTAAGTCCGAATGCATTTCAGCGAGCTCAATTATATCCGCGTTTCTGTTCTACACTGTACTGTGAAAAGAAAAAGATTAAATTCAATTAGTTGTAAAGTGCACCTTATTGTAAGATAAGTCATTCCCACTTAACCCTTTCGTGGGCCATTTATTTCTCTCTCCACGTTTCCAAACTCTCGAAACAGAGCTGCTAATTTTATTCAATCGATCGAACAATGGATGACAGCGCAAAACCGAAGCGGGAATCAGTCTTTCCGTCGTTTCAATAACAAGACCAATATATTATAATGGGTTTTGCGCTTCCCACAGGTGTATTTTGTAAGATCGTGTAGGTGGGAAGTGTAAGATTGCAGCTATGTTTGACATAAGGTTTGCGAAACTGATTTGCTCGCCGCACTCACACGTTGTGGGTTGAATGCCCAAGTTTTTTTCGCGACTCCAGGAAGCGTGTGGTGTGGCTAGTGAAAACGATTGCACTTAAACTTCACCAAATTTTGGAGAGTTGTGATTGGTCTCCAGGAGGTGATTCAAGACTATCCTTAGAGTCTCGGTCCTACTGGACAGAGCCGGGAAATGACGCATTGTGCAAAGGACAATGGAACAACGAACGCATCAGCACAGGATAATGGAAAAAGTATAGGGTTGCCTGAGTAGAAAGAAGGAAGGAAAATAATGCAGCGTTCTCTTGGACATTGGCAATTTTTTAGGCGTTGCACGGTGAGTGCATCTTTTAATTTTTAATTTTTTAAAAATATTTTTTTAGCATATTTCCTTGTCTTTTGTTCAATATTTGAATGTTGGAATATAGATCAATGGCATTTTACTATAAAGACGATATAAAATAAACTTGGGTTATAAAATGCTTTGAAATAACAACAGCAATGTACTACACCACAGCAGAAAGTAGTCTTCCGACGCCCACGAAAGGGTTAAGCCAAGGAAGCACCGTTCGGGGAAGCTTCTATCTGTTCTTTGCGTCGCGGAAAAGATCGCTATAAGGGAATCGCCAAGTTGTGAGCGGTCTATTGCGACTCGTTTAGAGCATCTGTTTAGATAGCTTTCATATGCTGAAAATTCCAAGTTAATAAAAATTAACACAAACACAAGGGGCAAGGCGTGCGCAAGGGGGTTTTAGGGGTTTAAACACCCCCTTGAGCTCAGACAAAGTGGAAAAATAAAAATTTTAGTAGAAAGTATGCGGGCTATTATTTTTTAGAATTATGAATCCCCCGTTGAAAATTATGAACCCCCCTTTAAACAATTCTGCGTACGCCACTGAACACAAATAAACAGTTTTAAAGGAGGGCTCAAAACTTTTAGAGTTCCCCTCCTTCCCTCCCTTTTTTTTGTAAGGGAAAAGATGTTTATTAGCTATTATTGTATTGGATAACATAAATCAGTATCTTTTATACTTATAAATAAGTTGAAGAAAATTTTAAAAAATTTACTTTTACAAAAAACAACTACAATAAATAATTTAAAAAATTTATTTTTGCATCAACAATACACACATATGTATTGCATATGCTTACATATAAATATGTATGTGTGTGTGTGTGTGTGTGTGTTTATCCCATTATGGAGGTACAGAGCTTCCCTTGAGTTAGACTTATTTTTCTACTGGTGTATATAAACTTACTATCAGAACATTGCGGAAGATTTTCTCAGTGCTAGGTAAGTTTTCGAAGTGCTCCTCCTTACGTAATTCTACTTCACTGTTTATGCCTCCTTCTTATGATGCCACCTGATTCAACCGCTTCTCTGTATCATAACCCGGAATGGTTTTGCTTACTATACTTTTTATTAAAAAGAATAACGATCCCAAATTTTGCAGTTTCATCTTTGAACAACAGATGGCAGCACATACCAATCCTATTTAAATAGTAGTGAATGTAAGCTCAACTTCCAGGGGTTGGTAAACCGCGGATCGCGAGCAGCATGTGGCTCTTTGGGAATGCATTTGCGGCTCTTCTGGTTCTATGAATTGCATTATTATTGCATACACAAATAATTGGCTTTCTGAAATTTTCTTTATATTGTTTCTTGTTTCAATGACTCTCAACGGTGAATTTAACAGCGCAAGCTCTGGTTGCAGCTTTAAGGGGTCCACAGCGCACGAATTAAACACATTTTTCTAATGCAATTACATAACTGCCAACACACCAACTCTGAAAATCTTAAAGTTTCGCATACTAAACGTGCGAGTTAAAAACTGAGTCAGAAAATACACTTTGAAGTTCATATATATATATATATATAGTTTTACTATATAATAATTTAACAAACAGGGCCCTATCAAGGCAAAGTTGGGCCCAGGGCCTGGTAGTTTTTCGGGGCCCCACCTACCCTCCTTTCAAGGCAAAAATAAAAAATTAGTTTATAAAAGAGGATACAAACGAATATTTTTGGTGGAAAGTTTATATTAATTTTTTATGTTTACATATCTTTGTAGTACATTCGAATGCCCAAAATCTGTATATCCTCAAGGATGTAAACTGTAACACTTGCAATTAAGTTTTTATATAAAAATAAAATAAAGAAAAATAATGTGATAAAATAAAGGTAAGATTAACAAATAATAGCTATTCGTAGACCTGAAAAGCAAAGTATTTTTTCTACTCAGACACATGGAGTAAGTAATGAGTACAAAATGTGAGCGGAGTGATGTAAATTAATCAACTGGAGTGTGTTTTAGATAAAATTGTCAACATTTTAACTGTTTTTATTTAATTTCTGAATAAGGTTTCATGAAATATTACTTGAAGAATTAACAAAAAACATTTTCAAATTTTGTTGATTAAATTATTTAAAATTTTATAATTAAGTATCAAATTTCAGGGGGCGCCTAAAATTAGGAGGCCCAGGGCCTAGGTCCAGTCGGCCCGTGCTTTAATCAGGCCCTGTTAACAAATTCTTATCAAATAAAACTTTTTAAGAATTATGTGCAAAGTAAATATAAGTTTTCATTTATTTAAAAATTAGTTATATTGTTTCACTCATATATCCCCATTTTTCTCTAGAAATGAGAAAAAAATATCAATAAAAAACTTTATAAACTTTATGGAATTATGTTTCCACATGAGCTATTGAAAAACAATCAAAGGAAATCAAATGAAATCTTTAAAATTTATAATCTTTAGGTTTGGTTTGGTTTAGAGAGCAACGGTCTACTTTTTTGCAACACGAGGGCTAATGAGACTGGGACCTGTTGCTTAAAACCGATTCCGAACGGCTACGAACATCCATGCCACAGTGGGATTCGAACCCACGAACTCAAGTTCCGAAGGCCACCACCCTAACCATTCGGTGATCGTTCGGCTATAATATTTAGATTTTATTGTTGCTAACAATGAAAACTCTTTTGAATATAATATAGCACAATTACGTAAAACGAATAACATATTTTAATTGGAAATAGTCAACCTTCCATGCGAGTGGCACTACTCTTCAGTCGGGGGATTAAGGTTTATCTTCCATAATTTAGATTCCTCTTAATATTTACGTAAACTTTGTCAATTGTTTCCAGCAATAAAAACTTTTTCCAAAGTAATACAGTATAGTAATATATAAAAACAAATAATATATTTTAACACAAAATATTCATTTTCCAAGCAGGCAAAGCCAGGCCTCCCGCTTGGAAAATAAATATTTTATGCTTGGTAAAAACCATGTATTTTTGGTTGATTGATGCCATGTCCATTAAGAAGTCATATGACTTCTCATTGAAAGATGGTTGTCATTGTTTCGAGAGATTGGACTTTTAAGAGTAGATCATTGTATTCTAGAAGTCAAGCAGGCAGAGCCGGGCCTCCCGCTTAGAAATTGAATATTTTGTGGCTTGGTAAAAACCATGTATGGTTGGTTGGTTGATTGATGCCATGTCCATTAAGAAGTCATATGACTTCTCATTGAAAGATGGTTGTCATTGCTTCGAGAGGTTGGACTTCTAAGACTAGGTCCTTGAATTATAGAATTCAAGCAGGCAGAGCCGGGCTTTCCGCTTGGAAAATGAATATTTTGTGGCTTGGTAAAAACCATGTATGGTTGGTTGATTGATGCCATGTCCATTAAGAAGTCATATGACTTCTCATTGAAAGATGGTTGTCATTGCTTCGAGAGATTGGACTTCTAAGAGTGGGTCCTTGTATTCTAGAAGCAGAGACCAAGCCGAATTGAGATAGACCACGAAGTGATAAAATTATACAAAAACAATAATGAGTCGAATTTCATATGCATATTATTTATTCAAAAATAAAAGATGAAAATTAAGAATTGTAGCTATGTTATTTTTAAGAAACAAAAATTCTTAAAATTTTACTCAACTTTATTAAAAAAAGTTGAGAATACCGATTCAAGGAAACTAATATAAAAATCTCTAATAAACACTTTTGATTGATAAAAAAAGGGGAGATTGTTTTAAATTTTCTAGTCCTTCTTTAAAACTATCAAATTGTATTACTTTTAATTTTTTAGTACGATCTAAACAGGTACTTTAACCGAGCCGCAATAGTACCCTCACAAGTTGGCAATTCTCTTATATCGGTGTACCGAGGTACTTTCCCACGATGGCCAGCACGTGCATGCACAGCTGTGGGAGAAATTTCCAAGAAGAATTAAGATGCAATTGTTGACTTCGAGTTTGAGGGACCCCTGCGGAGAAGTAATAGATCATGGAATGGCACAAGCGTAACGGTTAAGCTAGCACAGAGATGTAACCGTGAGTTATGGGGGCAGGGGCTAAAAATAATGGCAGCTTTCACAAAAGGGGGTACTTTAATGAGCCCACTTGCACGCCTGAAGGGGGTGCATATGTGTGAATTTCATCAAACAAGCGATTGGCAAAGAAGAAAAAGGGGCGTGAAAACCGAGGTGATGAGTTGGAAAAGAGAGTTAAGAAAAAGGAATCTAGGTCGGGATTGAAGAGTTGCTGGACATCCAGAGAAAGCCCGGACCAGCAATCGAGTCCAGAAACCCGCATGCCACCATAGACGCATAGCAAAATAACGGCCGCTACGCCAGTACCGACGCCCTTTTACGCCCTTTACATCCTGATGAAAGCCCGAGCCTGCAACATCCGGAATTTGTTGGATAATAATTGTTGACTTGTTTATTTAACATATTTATGACGGTTCTGTAGGCATAGTGTGTATGACGGTTATTTAGGCCTCAATGAGTAATTCAATATTTTGATTAAGGAATAACGCCTAACTAAAATGAATTGTAGTAATTATGGTGTAAATATGAATATAAACCATAAAAATAGCTGGTTATGCTATATGGTGATCACTTATACCGATTTGTAAATAGTGTACAGAATAAATGTCTTAATCTAAATATAAGGTATCATATTTTTAATGTGTTTCCCCTTTGTAAACGAACACTGATGTTAGTGTTGTAAGTACATTAAAATAATCTGTCTTTTCTGTAGTGCAGAGAGCTGATGGAAGCTTCCATGAACGGTGCTTACTTTGCTTACGTGGGAGTAAATAATATTGCAATAAATAGAACTTTACAACTAATAGAATTCAACCATTTTTTTTCACTATACATTGTAACGTATTATAAGGTTATTTAACATTCAACGGAGTATATCACAAAACTGAAGAAGCAATATTTCCCATAGGATGGAAACAGGGATATATTTTAGCTGGCTGAAAAGCGCTTGGACTTAGCACTTCCAGTCGGCAATACGCAAGCGAGTAATATGGCTGACAGATGGAATGTAGCGCATACGTTTAACCGGAGCCAACAGCTGTCAATGAAATCTAGAAGCGAATTGCACCGGAGTTCTAATCCAACCAATGGGGAGGAATTTCTTATCAATGAATGGGGAGATATTCATTAATTAGATTCTTAATTTAGAAATTGGTCAGTGGTGTACAATTACCGCACAAGTTTAGCTCTATACAGTGAAAATGCAAAAGAAAGTTTAATTTACGTTGAGGGAAAAGTGCAAGTAATAAAGCAAATCCAGGTTGATGTTTGTGCATTGAAAAATATAGGAAATGTCACAAAATATTTGATAAAGTAGATGAAAGACATAAAAGAAAAGTTGGAAACAAAATTTAAGAAAAGTGGTTTTTAAAAGTTGGTTCCTATTTTAATAGTTCCGAGAAATGTAACACACAGATCGATGAAAAATAACATATATATATATATATATATATATATATATATATATATGTGTGTGTGTGTGTGTGTGTGTGTGTGTGTGTGTGTGTAATATATCAAAATTATTTCAATTTAATATTTCATTAAAAACGTCATATCTCTTATTCTAATTCCCTAAAATCTTTTTCCTAGCCCCAAAATGTCTTAATTAAAGGAGTGTCCTCGACTTTCTGTCAATACATTTCACAAAGCTTTCTGTCTAATAAATGTAAATTTTTTGTCCATTCAACACGGCCGAACGATGGACGATTGGTTAGGGTGCTGGTCTTTAGTACCAGAGTTCGTGGGTTCGAATCCCACAGTAGCATAGATGTTCGTAACCGTTCGGAATCGGCTTTAAGCTGTAGGTCCTGGTCTCATTATCCCTCGTGTTGCAAAAAGTAGACCGTAGTTCTACAAACCAAACCAAACCAAACCAAACCATTCAACACATTTTCCAGTTGTCGCCGGCAAATGGATCGGCTTTTCTCCTGATCTTAACAGTTAAATTCGCTGACTAAGTTTCTTGTCCCTTGGAAAAATTCTATCTGTCTTCGCTCTTGGGTGCACATCTGTTCGAGCAAAGTGATTTTTGTGTCTTTCTCTTGTCTGCCGATGACTAGTGAAGATGTCCTTTTGTAGCAGCTCTTAAACAAAATTTAAGAAGACTTGGACTTGTGTGCCAAGCACTTCTTCAATGTGGCTGGACTGCATCTGACTTTATTACTGCTAGCTGATTAGGCTTCTTCTTGCCCAGTAGCCAGACAAGTAAAAAGAATAGGGGCTATAATTTCAAATGTGTCCAGCAGTTGTATAATTCCTGTGTTGAACGTTAAAGGTGGGTCAACTCATTATGACAGGGGGCATAATGTCTTGACTCTTGAGTGTGTGTATGTGTGTGTTCACATGTATACATATACGAATACACAAACAAACATATACACACATATATACATACATTCTCATACATACATATTTGTATGTATATATACAGATATATACGTATATATATATACACACATGCCCATGATATATATACATTAAGTATAAATAGAGACAGATAGGGATACGTTGATTTGGATCACTGTGGTCTACTTTTTTTGCTACACAAGGGATAATGAGTTATGTCCTACTGCTCAAAATCTATTCCAAATAGCTACAGACATCCAAATCGACAGTGTAATACAGCCCCAATCTCCGGGGAAAATCTACGAAACCGAAAAGCAGCTCCCTATCTACTCAGCTATCTTTCGACAGAGAGAAAGAAGGTGTTGTCAATGTACACATAATCCTAAGCTAAAACTTCTTTAGGAAAGAAAATAGTTGCCCTAAATTATTAAATTAATAGAACATCTTAAACTCAGTCTCCTAACACCCAAAGAAAAATCCGTTTATACAACGCTCTCTTCGTTTTTCCCATTTTCATATTTTGAAAGGTGTTTAGAATTCTTTGTAAGTCTTTTCCCTAAAATTTTTTTCTTTGCCTATTTTAAGGAAAAGAAAAAAATTGTTTTTGGAGGCCCGAGCGAATAGTTTGGAAATCTATTTTTTTTTCTCTGTCTCTCTCTCTAAGAATTTATTGGTTTTTACGAGCGTGACGTGAATGGCGCTTCCTTGTGCACTGAGCTAGAAAGTAGACACTTGACGGCTTAATACAGAATTAATAAAATAATTTGAACACCTGCGGCAGAAAGAACAGCAAATGCAGTTTCTATGCATTTGCATGCATATGTAGGGATATTTTCTCTCAAAGATCTTTAGTAAACGCAATTTATAAATACATATATATACATATTTATCTATTTTGAGCAAATAGTGGCTCGTGAGCAAAGTGTTTGAGGCCCGCGAGGGTTTGGTTTGGTTTGGTTTGAAGTGCTTTGGTTTACATCGCACTGGAGCTCTAATGTCTGACTTCCCTAGGACAAGTCCTCTAAGTCCGAGTACTGTAATTGCATGGTAATGAGAAGTAACGGAGATATTACAACACGATAATGAGGACCAAGAATCTAATTGATGTTAAGAGATATAAAGTTAAAGTTAAGTTAATAGTACAAGCTAAGGTTCACGAGTTCAGTGAACGCAAGAAAAATACATAAAAAAGTGGATGATGGCAAGATTATACTAAAGTTGACTAGACACATTAAGATATTTAACACAATAGGTTACGATACGTTAATACTAAGTCAATGTTTTTTTTTGTCAAAATAAAATAAGCATTCAAGAAGTTAAGTAAAACAGAGACGTTAAATCCGAAGGATCCAGTAAGTTCTAGGATGAATTTTGTTGGTTCTTGGGAGCCAATAGAATTTGTGCAGCAAAAAGCATGTTCCCCCTAAGAGGGAGTATGACCAGACTTCAAGAACTTAAGCTTGAGCGTAAGATTTTCAGCTTAGATGAGGGTAAAAAGAGATTGGCTGTTGCGAGCCAATGGAATTCATCCAATATCTCTGCTTAGAACGGCTAAAGGCCGCTTAGCATTTGCAGGATCCGCATGGTCATATTGGACTAAGTCCAGTAAATGATCAATGCATATAATAGAATAAAAGTTAGTGGCTAAATGTTTGAGAAAATTTGAAAGAGTGGGGATATTAATTTCCCCGTGGATCTCATTATTGTGATAGTAACAAGGTGAATTAGTGATTTGCCTAATAATTATGAATGATTTACCTTTTTGCTATTACCTTTTATTTATTCTGTGCAGTGTACAGCGACATCTATTGTCACCTTTTGTAAGTATATTTTTAAACTTCTGTATAAAATTCTTGTAGCCTTCATTAATTTAATATTTTAGAAAGACCCACTGCGAAAACCATTCGCCGGCTCTTTACCAAACTTGAAAGAACAGGTAGAGTGGCAGATGATCTTGTTAGATATGTTGGTTCCAGGCCAATAGTTGTTACGCTGGAAAATGTCGCCACAGTTTCTGCAATTGTTCAGCAACAACCCAGGACATCCAACCGAATAATTACACCAGAGACCGGTTTAAAGCGTTCCTGCAAGCATACTATACTGCAAAGTAGCCTAAACAAATTTTAGAGTCACCAGGCTGTACCTTCATCATCTGTGCCACAACGGCTTGACTTCGAGAATCACATGTTCAATAGGATTGACAATGACGGCTTTTATGTTGACTGCGTTTGGTTCACAGATGAAGCACATTTCCACCTTAATGTATTCGTAAACAAAATTGGAGATCTGGGGGTTCCGAAAATTCCTATTTGTATGAGGCGAAAGCACTTCATTGTCTCAAATTTACTGTTTGGGCAGCGGTATGCAGAGATAGTAAACAAAATTGGAATTTGGAGTTTCTAAAATCCCTATTTGTGTGAGGCGAAAGCACTTCATTGTGGTTTGGTTTGGTTTGAAGTGCTTTGGTTTACATCGCACTGGAGCTCTAATGTCTGACTTCCCTAGGACAAGTCCTCTAAGTCCGAGTACTGTAATTGCATGGTAATGAGAAGTAACGGAGATATTACAACACGATAATGAGGACCAAGAATCTAATTGATGTTAAGAGATATAAAGTTAAAGTTAAGTTAATAGTACAAGCTAAGGTTCACGAGTTCAGTGAAGGCAAGAAAAATACATAAAAAAGTGGATGATGGCAAGATTATACTAAAGTTGACTAGACACATTAAGATATTTAACACAATAGGTTACGATACGTTAATACTAAGTCAATGTTTTTTTTTTGTCAAAATGAAATAAGCATTCAAGAAGTTAAGTAAAACAGAGATGTTAAATCCAAAGGATCCATCTAAGTGCTAGGATGAATTTGGTTGGTTCTTGGGAGCCAATAGAATTTGTGCAGCAAAAGGCATGTCCCCCCCTAATAGGGAATATGACCAGAGTTCAAGAACTCACGCTTGAGCGTAGGATTTTCATCTTTGATGGAGATGAAAAGAGATTGGCTGTTGCGGCCAATGGAATTCATCCAATATCTCTGCTTAGAACGGCTAAAGGCAGATTAGCATTTGCAGGATCCGCATGATCATATTGGGCTAAGTCCAGTAAATGATGAATGCATATATTAGAATAAAAGTTAGTGGCTAAATTTTTGAGAAAATTTGGAAGAGTGGGGAGATCAATTTTTCCGTGGATCTCATTATTGTGGTAGTAACAAGGTGAATTAGTGATTTGCCTAATAATTATGAACGGTTTACCTTTTTGCTATTACCCTTTATTTATTCTGTGCAGTGTACAACGACATTTATTGGCAACTTTTGTAAGTATATTTTTAAGCTTCTGTATAAAATTCTTGTAGCCTTCATTAATTTAATATTTTAGAAAGACCCACTGCGAAAACCATTCGCCGGTTCTTTGCCAAACTCAAACGAACAGGTAACGTGAGAGATGATCTTGTTGGATATGTTGGTTCCAGGCCAATAGTTGTTACGCCGGAAAATGTCGCCACAGTTTCTGCAATTGTTCAGCAACAACCCAGGAAATTCAACCGAATAATTGCAGCAGAGACCGGTTTAAAGCGTTCCTGCAAGCATACCATACTGCAAAGTAGCCTAAACAAATTTCAGAGTCACTAGGCTGTACCTTCATCATCTGTGCCACAACGGCTTGACTTTGCGAATCGGATGCTCAATAGGATTGATAATGACTGATTTAGTTCACAGATGAAGCACATTTCCACCTTCATGGATTCGTCAGTAAACAAAACTGTAGATTTTGGAGTTTCGAAAATCCCTATTTGTGTGAGGCGAAAGCACTTCATTGTCTCAAATTTACTGTTTGGGCAGCGGTATGCAGAGATCTTTTTTTGGCTGAACGATTACTACAGGAGGTTGCTTTGTAATTAAAAAAAAATTGTCGCCACACATCCAGCGTTTGAGGATCCACCAGACAGTGAGGGGTTCATGTCAGATGGTTCCCTACCACATCGCACTGAACAGGTGTTCTCCTTTCTGCATGATTGCCTCCATATGCATCACCATGATCTCACTCCTTGTGACTACCTTTAGCGGTGTGCAACGAAAGATGTTATCTACAGAAACAATCATCACCACTTTAGATGAGCTTGAACGGTCGATCTGTGAAGCCACAGATACCATTTCCGTTCAGACACTCCAGGATCTGATGGCCGTTCCGTTGCCCGTATACGGTATGTTGCTAGTGTGAGCGGTAGATATTTAGAACACTTTGTAATGTAATTGTATAAATTGCTTATCAGGGACGATTTAAGTTATCCCTGCTTATTTATGCATGTTTATTTATTCTGTGCAGTGTACAGCGTCATCTGTTGACAAATTTTGTAACTATATTTTCAAACTTTTGTATAAAATTCTTGCAGCCTTCCCAATCAACATATCGTTTGTGGTATTCTTCTCTCTTTGATTTCATGTTATTTTATTTTAAAGTAAGGGATCCCTTTCTTGGACACCCTATATATATATATATATATATATATATATATATATATATATATATATATGTGTGTGTGTGTGTGTGTGTGTGTGAGACAGATAGATAGAGAGAGGTCTGGAATATTAAAGTAATAAATTAAAGTATTAATTAATAAAAAGAGGGTGAACTGTTTGTGAAGAGAAAGAATATGGGATAAAGAGCAGGGAACACCAAGTTCCATAAGAGAACAGGTACAGGGCGGGGGCTAGTGACCTGATGCAGAACTGAGTCTCATGTTGAAAACAAAATGGCTAATGGTTTGGTTTAGTTTGAAGAGCTACGATCGAATTTTTAGCTACACGAGGGCTAATGAGACCGAGGCCACTGATCATAGCATAAACTTTTTTGATGCTGAATTCATCAATTTTGTTGCTTGATACAGCCATTTTTGAATTTTTAAATGTACACAACCCACAAAAGTTTTTATATTTTATAGAAATTTTTTTGACTACAAACCCCACACAATTTCTGCGAAAATAATTTCATCACCACAAACTGTAGCAACAAAAAGTTTTAAAAGATGTTTTCAAAAATAAAAAACAATGAATATTAATGTTACAAGATGTATAACAATAAAACTACTGCTGTTTTCATCATATGGGAACTAGATTCATTTTTAACTTCCTCCCAGAATAACTTTAATTACTCCGTTTACTAGTATGCCATTTCCTGCAAACTTGCCTTTTTTTTCGTTTTCCAAATTCTTTTTTAGGCTTTATTTCACTTTCAAAGCTGCTCACTTATATATTACATCAAAAAATACCTTTTAAACCACATAAAATTCCTTTTAAAGCG
>CM063508.1:174461988-174506988 GCA_032207245.1 Pardosa pseudoannulata | reverse complement strand
GGTTTTTACAAAACATAACCCAACAGAGGTCAATTTTCTTTTTTTCATCTTAACCCATTAACGCCCGGATATTTCTGATGACTATATATTTGTAAATACCTAACATAGAAGCTATTATAGACACCTGGAAGTAAAACAAAATATGAAATTTAAACACCTTTAAATATGACATCAAGTCATCATTAGTGAGGAGGTGTCATTTTAAAACATAATAAGATGTCTTTTAAAAAAAGGAAAACTTCGTGATAAGACATTTATTTCCTATCATATATGAGAAAAATACTGAAAAGAGATAACTTATTACAGATATGGATATTCGCCATGATTTTGACCGGTATACGTTCAGAATACTGGTCATAATACGTTCCTATTCTAAGCTTGAAAATCATAAAATGCCCATCGAAATGACAAAATTATAGATAAGATCATATTTGAAAACATGGGAGATTATTCTTAAGATTAATATCTATTTCCATTAAAAAGAAAGAATCGTTTCAAGAAAACAAAAACTCTACAAACCATTTTTTGACTGTCCACAAATAAGGACTCTGAGCGTTAATGGGTTAATTCCTCTGTTGTAGTGTTATATTTTGAATGATATTTTTTACTGTGTGTGTTGTCTAGTTTGCTATATTATATTAAACCACTTAAAATAACGCGTGTAATAGCTACAGAGTGCTATTAGCCCGAGCGTTTACTATTTATTTAACGTTGGGTTTAATAGCTTAAATTTAAAAAATTAATTTTTTTATACCTTTGTTGTCTTTGTAAGTTTATAACTCGATTTTGTCAATATACTACAAAAGAATGCACTAATGTTTTATTTGCACTAATGTTTTGCTAACTTTATTTACTGAGTTTAGTCTAATTGACCACTTACTGATTTTCAAGATAAGCTTTGTTTTTCTTTTTTGTTAAACTTAATTCTCCTGTTGTAATATTATACTTTGATTGAACTTGCTTACTGTACTTTTGGTCACTTTTATTATTTTTTGACCTTTCTCTTACATACAAGCATATATCTCTACAAAATATAGATGTAATTAATAGATAATATATATGTAAGGAAATTTTTCAGGGGTTTTCAAAACTTAAATCAAGGGCTAAAAATTCCCTCGTTATTTTGCATTCCCCTTTTTAACCCCTAAACTAAATTGTCCGCTAGGGCCATGTAGAATTATAATTAAACTGAGTAATACATATTACAGTTTCGATAATTTCACAGTGTATTAATGTAAATAACTTGCCAATTTTTTTTCGTATTTATTATTACATGTATTATATCAATGTAAACTGTGTTTATTGTTGCAAAACTTATACTATGTATTTTTATTTTGTGTATAATTATGTATGAATCATCAGTTACTTATTTTGTTACTTAACATTTTTGTAAAATTTTATGTTAACAGAAAGGTTCTCCCTTCGTTCATCCCTTTCTTTTTGCCTGGGGAGGATACTGTAAGGAAATTCTCAGGTGTTTTAAAACTTAAATCAAGGGCTAAAAATTCCCTCCTCATTTTGCATTCCCCTTTTTTAACCCCTAACCTAAATTCACCACTGGGGATACACCCTCAGAGAAGGGGCCTTACCAGTTATAACTCTACAGGGCCCTAGCAGACAACTTAGGTAATTTCTAAATAAAAAGGAGATACAATCTGTCGGAGGCAGATATTGACCCAGGTGTTAAGGGCCTTGTACATGCTAGCTGACCCTTCAGTTTGTCCTGTCCCTATGATGAAGTGGTGACCCATCCTCTAACGTAATCCTAATAAAGGACTTTAGTTAAACAGTATCAGTTTTATGGCCATCGAGAAGTCCGTCTCATTACATATATATACACACATAATTACTTATTTATAACTATTTTTATACTAGCATATAGCCCGTCATATCACGGGATCAGTAAAATTTATTTTTTCAAGAATTGTACAGTACTATATGAGGCAGGTAAAAATGGTTTGTTTTTTGGCTGAGAATTATCTTGCAACAAAAAATAATCGATGATTCAATTTAAAATTATCACATATGTACCTAATCTATTATTTAAGCCAAATATAAAAGAAAATTATTTACGTAATATCTAGGTTCAATGATAAAACGTATGAAAATAAGGCATAATTTAAATAATTTAAAATAAGAAATGATTCAATGAGATGGCTAAAGGAATGACGTCATAATGCTAGAAAAATGTTATTTTTACCTATTTATTATGGGACAAATTGATAAATTTAATCGCCTGCTCTTAACCGGGGAAAATAGGAGTTGAAATAATGGTATTAAAAAATCGAAAAGAGGGGAAGGGGTGGAATTCGAACGTTTTAAAGAAGGCAGTATTTTTCGCTGTGATATGAAGCATATTTATACCAATTTATTTTAGAATCGGATCTATAGTTTAGGAGAAGATAAACATTACTCGCTATGAATTTTGCTAACTATGGATGCCTCTATCCATTCCAGGTCCAAAAATCTTTATCCATTCCAGGTCATAAAATCGAGGACAGACGTACAGATAACTTAGGCTATTATTATATAGGGGATACACAAATAGTCTCATTATCATGACTAGACTGTGTAGAAGTGGATGAGTTAAAGTTAACAATAGAATATTATAGCTTCACTCATTTCAAAAACTGAGTTTTGAGAAAGGAAAATTTTCAAAACTTAGTTGGTAAAAACAAATGGAATTCATCAGTGGACGAAGAAATAAATATAATGCATGAACGAAAGGTGTGTGAACTTATCTATCGACCTCAAAATGATACTGTAGTAAGCAGCAAATGGGTATACAGCATTAAAAGGGACGATAAGGGTAACCCCCCCCCCCAAAAAAAAAAAGGAATTCACAGAAAAAAGAATCTACGGACTGCATCAAAGCGGGCGTGAGTGGAATAATGAATTTGATACCATTTTAAAGTTTATTGGATTTGTAAACTCAAGTTCTTGTAAATATGTTTATAGATTTAAAAGTGATGTTATAGTTTATGTAAATGATATAGTTTTGTTTGCCAAATATAAAGAACTATTATCTGAAGTAAGACTTAATTCACAAGAAAATAGATATAACAGTATTAGAAGAAATTAAATACTTATTAAGTGTAAATTTTGAAGACGTAAATAATTCGGTTTATTTGCATCGAGGAAGTTTTATAGATCATTTAATACTAAAATTTAGAGACTTACCCAGGGTCCGACTAAGATACTTTTGTTCCTAGGTCACAATCCAATTTTTGTGCCCTCCACCCCCATGCAAATTTATAGCTACAAGTTATCACACTTACAGTCATACAAAAATTATAACATTGAATTAACAAACGGATTTAAGAAATTAGAATTAAAGTAATATTCAAAATCAAAAACACCAAATTTTCATTTTATGTAATCATTATTATCTCTGTTTAGCCATGCTAAAAATTAAGGACTTTTAAAGACCTAGAGTGACCCACTTTTTTATTTTTACCTCGTCACGCTCACAAGCTCGGTGGTGCAGAAAATAAATAATAATATAATTAAAAATAATTTAAATTGAGGAGATGATTTAATGATTCATAGTGGTACGTTGCTAATAATCTGTCTTATAAGTATGCTATAACCCATAGGATAAAAAGAGCATCAGGTTTGTTGAGGGAATTAATTATCAGGTGAATAACAGTAAAATTAAAGTAAATAGGAAGCAATAGAGTTCATGACAAACACAATTACCTCGTACAATAATTTATTAAAACTTAACTATGGTAGAGTTAGTTTGCAATTTTTACCCACTTAATATGTGTTTCAAGTACTCGACTAAATTTCCGTGCCCGTTAAAATTTTCGTGCCCAGGGCGCGTGCCCTAAGTGCCCGTGCGATATTCAGGCCCTAGATTTACCAAAGAGTTTCGTTGAACTACACATTAAAGTTTCTAAATTTTACCAGATAAAGAAAAATATATTGCTGAAAATGACAATGACAGACTACCCTCTTTCGGTCAATAACTGGATGTTTATCATTCCTCGCAAAAAGAACAAAACCAGTCATTGAATTTTCTGTCAACACAATGAGTCAATATTGTAATGGATATAACTTGCAACATTGGAAACACGTAGTTGATATATTAAACTATTTATTTGCTACAAAACATTACAAAATTAATTTGTCAAATGTAACTTGTTCAAAATTGGTTTCATTTTGAGATGCAAATTGGAGATGAAGCTTAACAGACCGTCACTCAAGTAATGGTTATATAATTTATTTTGGGTACAATTTCATTGACATGGAGATCATTAACACTAGATTTACGGATGTTGATCACATACCTATTTTTACTGAAGTGAGCCAATTAGACTCATACAAGAAAATGATAAAATAAATATCAATTGTAATAACTTTTACAAATAAATTACAAAATTACCTTTGTGGATCAAATTTTCTGGCTTAGCCCTCGTGTTGCAAAAAGTAGACCATAGCACTCCAAACTAAACCAAACCAAATTTTTCTAGCAAAAAAGGAATTTTATAAAATAATAAATTATATATTTCTGCACTGCACTGCGCTGCTCATACGTGATGTATAAATCGAAATGATGACAGAAGTGGGTAATAATGTAGCGGAGTAGCATAAATAAATGACAATGGCTCCCACATACACACAAATATTGTATGTGAGGAATGCCAAATGAGAAGAGAAACAAATCACGTGCCACTTCACTGTTGCCCAGGCCTGATAGGACCAATAAATGTCATGTTATGCGATTAACTGTTAAACCATTCTATGAGTCCAATTGGCTCACAACCTTGAAAATAGGTATACCACATTTGATAATGCGAAATGAAGGAGTCTGCGTCGAAGAGGAATGAAAGTTTACATATATTTTATTACTTAACTAAAAACCAACGTATACTTTTGAAAAGTGATATTAAAGTTTTATATATATATATATATATATATATATATATATATATATATATATATATATATATATATATATATATATATATATAGGGATCAAATTTTTAATGAGTCAAATTGGCTCGGTCAGTAAATTTAGTGTTAAAACAAAAGTGCATCGTTTTAAGTTCGATGGAATAGGAAAGCATTGTATTAATAGATAGCATAAAAGAACTCTTATGGTATGGTAGGATCCTGAGTGAAATTCTTTTTTGTAATTAGTGTAAATCTAAACAACACTGTGATACTATGAGTGCTATATATTGTTTTAAAGAATAATCAAAAAACCATTAAAATTAAGAATAATGATTTAAAACGTAAGTTTATTTGACAACATTGTAACAATGATTTGTTTAAACTTAAATTTTTATCTTCGAAAGATAATGTTTAAGTTTTTTTTAAACTAAATTAATGTTAAAAAATAGGTATGAAATTGTAAATTCAATTTTTTTTCAAAAACTTAAAGTCAATTAAACGTCCGTGGAGCTGAATGTTTAGCTTAACTAGTTGTTTACAGAGTGATTTAACTGTAACTATACCCTAATATACAATATATATTCTGTATCATTTAACGTAACCAGGCCAGTATGTCTAGATTGCTTTTTCAGTATATTGTTATATGTTGCTTTTGAAAAAATAAATCTTTTTAATGATTTGCTTTTTCTAAACTCCATAGCCTATTACTCTTCAACAATTACCTTGTCTAACGATGGCCGATTGGTTAGGGTGCTGGCCTTCGTTACCAGAGTTCGTGGGTTCGAATCCCACTATGGCATGGATGTTTGTAGCCGTTCGGAATCGGCATTAAGCTGTAGGTCCCGGTCTCGTTAGCCCTCATGTTGCAAAAAAGTAGACCGTAGCACTCCAAACCAATCTAACAAATCAACAATTACCTTCGAAATTCGCACGTTCTTTCATCGGGAATAGGAATCGTAAACCAAATCCGTTGTTTTTTTCAATTCATACACTTTGACATGTGATAAGTCCTTAAGCCTATGCTGATGCTGGAGTGGTACAGTTATAAATTATGACATAGATATGCAATATATCACATATTATTGTACCTAAATTTAGAAATTTTCCCCATCCATGTTCTAGTTTTTTTAATCTTAACTTTCCAACTACCCACATAAGTCAAGTATACGTATTGTGACGACTTCAATGACCTCGAGTGAAGAGGTAGCATGAAGAAGGATCACAGTCACGATAAAATTGGAAATTACTTCTATTTCTGGAGTAAATACGACTATATACAAGGGGATTCTAATCTCCCAAAACAAGTGGAAATGCAAAGCATTGTCGCCTGCGTAACATCACCACGACGATCACAGTCGAAAGAAAAGGGATTAAATAATCTCTCACAAGTGGGGACGCTTTTCCAGGGTGCAATGCAAATTCAATTTATCCCCCGTTTTGTATCCGAGACTCTGCCGCTCCCTATATGACCGGACTTTACGAATCTCCCGAACTTCATCACTAGAAAGCTGGCTCTGGTCAAAAGACGCGAAAACCTCTATGAAATCAAAGCACCTACATAAGAAAAATGTCGAAAAATTCTAGGCTTTTTATACCTCGGGGTCAGTTATGGTTCCAGTTACCTGGGAACTCCAGCTAAGGTTACAGCTAGTTTTTTTAGCTGAATTATCATAGGAGGCTTCAAATCAAGCTAATTCTGGTCGTTAGTGCTGGAAAAGGTTTGAGGGGGGGGTCTTCACAGTATCATTGGTATTCGCAGTCCTTCCACACTTTCCAAAACTATAGATTGAATTAAAGTTTTAAAAGCTACGTATTCCTTTGTTTCCCTTCTTTTACCACAGTGTTGAGTCTCCCAGTAAAAACTGAAGATTTTTACTATTTAAATACCATTATGTATAGTTTCAAGCCACAGTATAAATGTTTACCTAAAAACTTTTCCTCTACAGAAAGTCATCCACGTCATTTTCCTCACCTCGGTCCGGGATTCTCACAGATCAAACAGATGTGCACATTTGTCTGTAAGAAGAGTCTGTCAGTTCCCTATCATTTACATGGAAATAAAGGATTTTGACTAAATTGCTTGACTTCAGATTTTGAGTATTTCTAGACGTTGACTGTAACTGAGTTATATTACCAAGCAAGTACAGACAATTAAATAAATGGGCTATTTCTCCCGTGTAAGTGGTTGAGAATATTTTAACCGGGTTATATTCACATATATAGGGCCAATTCTAGGCTGTTAGCCACTTGCATTTGGCTGATGTTCATGTTTTTGATTCTCAGATGTGAAGTTCCATGAATCTTTGGACATTGTTTTTTTGATAACACGATTGCGATTCAACTAAGAGTACTTTTTGGCCAGCAAGCAAGGGAAAATTAAATAATAGAGGCTAATCGTGTGTTAAATTTTTAACCCTTAACTTAGCTAAGTCTGGCCGCTACACCGGACATGTATATTTATAACTACCATATGCCATAATTGTCAGTGTTTCTATATACGTATTTTGATATATAATATAAATAAATTGTCGTATAAATCTTGATTTTTAATATTTTCTGCAAAGTTTAGACTCTCTTGAGTCTTTTTTATAAATTAGCAAACTGATACGCGACTGAAGGATATTTGTTTTTGACCGGATATGAGAATTTATACAATCAAGCAAAAAATATATTGTAGTTTCTCCTATACATCAGGTATAAATCCTGATTTTCAAGCCTTTTTCCATAATTTGAACTGAGTTCTTTTGAAGTTTATTATTGTTAAATGATTAAAAATATACCTTATTTGAGTACTCCACAATCTTTGTACTTTGGTATACTAATATCCCATAAGACTTTGTTGTACAGTACATTTGGCCAGTAGGATAATAAAAGTTTAATAGTTTGTTAACCACTTTTAACCCTTTGACAATTTCATTTTTTTCCAGAATTCGGTCAAAAAAAGGCACATTTTTTTTACTGCATTTTTTTTGTTCATTTTACATTTTTAAGTAAAGATATGCTATTAAAATTAACATTTCTAATATTTTTAAGCATTTATTACAACTTTTTTTCTTTCTATGAAAGCACCATAGAACTGAAGTTTACCTTTAGTGTCATCGATATCCAATTTTTGGAATTCCAGTGAAAGCAAATCTAGGAGGCGGATACGAAAGATTATCACAATTAATTAAAAAAATTGTCTTGCTTGACTGATTCCATCTGTACTACTATCAGAGTCACTACTATCCAGGTCATCTAGTAAACTTTCACTACTATCATTTACAGATAATTCAGTTTCTGATTCCGAGTCACAGTTCGAATCACAAGAAATTAGCTCCATACGCTCTGAATTATCCATTATTTAAAAGAAAAAATATATTATTCAACTCTTACATCAATAAAATTATCAGGCGGTTAGTAAAATATAACCAGAAAGCTATACACTGAAAGATAACAATTCGTCTTCTGATACAAAACATGCGAAAAAACCCACGCTTTTGAACCAATCAGAGTAGAAAATACAATAAACTGCAAACTATCATTTACTGGACATCTATACGAATCTATACGGATAATTTGTTACTAAAATCGGAAAAAATACGGCCGAAACAGTGCAAGCGAAATAGAAATCAGATTGCCGGTAAACCATACGGGCAAATCAGTAAAGGCCCGAAAGCTCAAAACAGGGAAGGGGTTAACTTGTGAGTGATTTTAAATTTTGTAATCAATTTTTAACTACCTTTCTGGTTAGCTGGAGATCTGAAATTTTGCACATAGGTTCATTTTTGGTGACAATACAATAATGAATCATAAAAAAAAATTAGTGTAGAGAAAAAATATGAGTTTGGTTAATGTAAAAATCTATTTAGAGTACTTAGGATCCCAATTTTAAATCAGTACCACCATCTATTCACAAGCGGCACAAACTACAAATTTTGTGCAAAGTTAAAATAATGACTAATGTTTCAGAAAAGTATACGCACATATATTTCTATGCTCTGGTAAAATTTTAAAGTGTTTGTTGTATTTTTAAGAGTATTTTAACTTTTTTCTGTAATTAAATATATTTAGTCAAATCAGCCTTGACCTTGAAATAAATTACCGATAGTGCTCAAAACTGAGCTGGGTGAAATACAGTGTGTTTCTTGGTACTCATAAATAAAATAAACTGTTAAATACAAGACGAAATTTTTGATTCGTGTATGCTGAAAAATTCTCCTTGTTTAAGTGAAAATGTACATTTCTGCTTCAACCTGTCTTTGTCCATTATATACAATACAGATAGTACATGCATGTATAATTCAATATTTGCTTATGTATGTACATGTGTACATCTATAGTAAACAGCTCTACGTCACAAAATTTATATTTTACAGGTGTGTACAATATAAGCTCTTCTACAGATTTGTTTGAGTTGGGTAGTTTTTAATGTAAAACTTTATGATAATAAAGACGCAGTGCCTGTAAACATCTGAAAAAAAGGAGAAATAAGAATCTTTTTATCCCAATGGAGGGGGAGATTATTTTGGAATTATGTTGACTCATAGTGTATTCTCAATTCGCTAAATATCTTTATAATGTCTTAGGCCCTTACAGTATACTGTAGGGACTTGTGTACTTGTGTTTTTTTCCATATACACTATAGGGACCTAAAACATTACTATAGGTAGGCTATCAGCATATATGTGTTGTAATGGCAAATATATTGGGTTGTATTTAAAAATTCAATTCAACTTTATGTAAATAATTTGAAACAGAAATATTACTAACATAACTAACAAATATTAAAGAATAATGGGCTAATTAACCTGCTAGGCAGTAAATAAATAATACGATGAGTAAATAAAGAATATATTAAGTAAATAAGGAATTCCACTGGATGAAATAAATGTCCTTATTACCAGGTTTATTGTTATAATTAGATCATTGCATATTGATTCCACTGTAAATAAATATATTTGTTTACTTGTTTTTGTGTATATATGTAACGTATCAAAATTGTTACCCTTAAAATAATTATCCAAATTTCTCCTTCTCATTTTTTAATATCTAATTTTCCGTGCATACAATGCAAGATAAAGAACAATTCTCAGATTTGAATATTATTTTTAACCCATTTATCAAACTTATGCCTGAACAAATGCTAATTTTCTGTCCTCTAGCCACGTGTTTAACTATCCTAGGGAAACGGTATTGCTTCTGCAATGATTAAATTGCTGCATGTGTATTTTCGAGCTTTCTTAAATCTTCAAGGTTTACTCTTACCTCACAAAATTGCTGATCTTGATTTTTTCCCAGGAGAAAAAAAAATCGCGTGACTCGCTCATTGTGGGGATGGCATCGGTCTCAAAATTGTATATTCTTCTAACATTCTATAAAGAGCTATTGAGCTAAAAAGACGATTAATAGACCGATGCATTTCTGATATAAAATAAATGTTAAGTGCAAGGGCTCATCGGACTTAGTTTTTGTCATGATTTCAGTCTGATTTACAACTGCTTTTTTAAGAAGTCTCTTTGTCCCATTATCAAAGGTTTGGCTTGGTTTTGGAGAGCTACGGTCTACTTTTTGCAACACGAGGGCTAATGAGACCGGGACCTACTGCTCAAAGCCGATTCCGAACGGCTACGAACATCCATGCCGTAGTGGGATTCGAACCCACAATTATCGCCGGGAAATTAAATAATAGAGGCAAATCGCGTAAGATTTTTAATTATACCTAAATTGTTAATATTATCCCTACTTTTTTCATAAGCTGAAGAGGCATGTAGAGTGTATGTGTATATAATATACCGTAATAATATAATATACCGTATATTTCCGGTATAAGACCGTACTCAAAACCTAAAAATGACCCCCCAAAATCCGAGGTCGTCTTATACGACAGGTAAAATAAAATGTTGATTGCAAAACACCGTTACAAAATGAATCAAGTCACTCACCAATGTTTTTAAAATCCTGCAATATCCTCACATTCATCATCTGAGGTACATCTCTTGAAAAATTCTCGCTAGCACAAAAGAAATTCACGTATTACTCACCGGAAAATGAAATCATAAATTTAATCTGTTGCTTTATTAAATCATATACCGTATATTTCCGCTTATAAGACGATACTTATAACCTAAAAATGACCCCCCCCCCCAAAATCCGAGGTCGTCTTATACGACAGTACAAAAAAAAAAAAAAAAAAAAAAGTAGATTGCAAAACACCATTACAAAATGAATCAAGTCACTTACCAATGTTTTTAAAATCCTGCAATATCCTCACATTCATCATCTGAGGTACATCTCTTTAAAAAATTCTCGCTAGCACAAAAGAAATTCACGTATTACTCACCGGAAAACGAAATCATAAATTTAATCTGTTGCTTTATTAAAGCATATACTGTATATTTCCGGTTATAAGACGATACTTATAACCTAAAAATGACCCACCAAAATCCGAGGTCGTCTTATACGACAGATTAAAAAAAAAAAAAAAAAAAAAAAAAAAAGAAAAAAAAAAAAAAAAAAAAAAAAAAAAAAACCCCACCATTATAAATTGAATCAAGTCATTCACCAATGTTTTTAAAATCCTCTCACATTCATCATCTGAGGGCTCAAGTACATTCTCGCTTTCATTGTTGAGTTCATCCTATGGGTCCCATTCTGTACCTAATGAGTCGAATTCTGCGTCGTCATCAGAATCCTATAACATATCGTCCTCAGTGCCATTCATCCATAGCATTAGAAATCCCACACATTTTAAACGATTTTATCACTGTTTCCACTTTCACTTTTTCCCATGATTTAATGACAAAAGTACACAGCATATCAAGTGACACGGCCCGCATAGATCTACCTTTTGTATACGACTTTTTCGCCACTACTCATCCATTCATTCCATTGTTCACGCATGTTGTCTTTGAATGGTTTATTAAATGAGACATCTAAAGGTTGTAGCACTGAAGTTAAACCACCCGGTATGACAGCAATGTTGGTATTATTACGTCCTAAGCGAATTTTTGGTGTTCCCAGTTACGTGAGTCAGTGCAGGTGTCCGAAGTCCGAAGAGAATGCTGCCAAGTGTATAACTAGTCGCATACTTGCCAAGTGGAATAACTACTAATAGGACATAATTTCATAAACAAGTATGCAGTATTAATCAATGCAACAATTTAAACAAGTATGCAGTATAAATGAATGCAACAATTATATAGTATTAATCAATGCAACAATTCCAATGTGGTGTTGCAAGGTGTTAAAAAATAAAATTTGTTAGTTCCGTATATCTACTCATTACAATATTATTGAGAATTTTGGGGTCGCCATATATGGCGGCATATGCTAAATTGTAAAAATTGGCTGAAAATGTATACCCCGTCTTATATGAAGGTCGCCTTATACGTGGAAATATACGGCATATGAAATTATGTCTTTATATAAATGTATTTGTACGTATATATATGTGTATGATTATAGTTGTATAGTTGTGTTTAAATGTATTAGAAGTGAAACAAGAGATAAAAGGACACAAGAGCCAGTTCTTTATAAGACGACCAGAATTTTTCTTTAATGTCTCATTTTTCTGTATGTAATCAAAAACAAACACAAAAAATGTTGGCACAAAATCAATCCTTTACGATGGAGCTGATTCACAGTCGACTCTCCAAAGAGACACACGATAAAAATAAAAGAAAAAAAATGGAATGTGTAGAAGAACGGAAATACGAAAAAAAAAATTCCTCTGCAAGGAGAAGCAGTTCGAATCTCAGACACTGCCCGCGGGGGGAATATATGTGTTAAAAAAACATAAATACTCACGGCAGAAAACCGAAAAAGGAGCCATTCTACAGTCTCCTTTTTACACAATGGCTAAGCAAAGAATTAAAATAGAAAATACGGCTGTCCCAAACTTGGGTCATGATTACTTTTATGTACCTGGAGGGTGGTAAGATTGTGTAACGTTGTGGCACCAGTGTAGATCAGCGAACGGTTTCGGATGATTATTCCTTGAGTACGTATGCGAATATAAATACATATCCGTAATTCAATATCAATTCTTTTTTTCGAAATCCACTATATCGGTAATATGTTTCGTAATTAAAGGCATTTCAGTACAGCCAGAACGACGAATAAATAGATATGTGTGCGAGACATTCAAATCGATTCTTTGAGAGGATTGTCTCAAGGGAGGAGATCCATCATGGAGGAAATTAGTTATCTATTTCACTTTTCCTGTTGGCATCAAACACATCCCGACTTTTAAGCATCGTTTTGACTGTTCGAAAATATGTATGTACCCGTATGTTAAAACCTGTTGATGTCGGAGTAGAGGAATTTTTTTCTAGTTTTAATTTTATAGTTTAATTTACTTTTTATTAAAGTCTCAGTACTCTGCATATATAAGAGTTTTTAAGTTTTCTACAACTTTCGAGGTTTATATATATATGTATATATATATATATGTGTGTGTGTGTGTATATATGTGTGTATATATATATGTATATATATATATGTATATATGTATATATATATATGTGTATATATATATGTATATATATATATGCATATATATATATGTATACATATATGTATAAATATGTAAGCATATATATGTATGTATATATGTGTATGTATACATATAAATATATATAAATGTATGTGTATATATATGCGTATATACGTATATATATATATGTATATAATGTATGTATATATATATATATGTATATATAATGTATATATATGTATATATATATTATGTATATATATATGTATATATATGTATATATATGTATGTATATATGTGTGTATATATATGTATATATATTTATATTTATATATATATATATATACACATATATATACATACACATATATATACACACACACATATATATACACACACACATATATATATATACATACACATATATATACATACACATATATACATATACATATATACACACACACACATATATATACATATATATACATACACATATACAAGGACAAAATGATTATTTTCGAGGTTTACCTTGGAGATTTTAAGTTCCGATTTTTGTTTTCTGATTCCACTTGACTGAACGAAAAAACCAATCTATAAGAAAATTTGTGCGAATTTGACAAAGAACAAATGTGAACAGCCTTTTTCTAAATCATAATTTTGCGTTATATATTTTTATAAATCAAGCATTCTTTGAAGAGAAATGATTGTTAGACTGAAATTTTCAGTATATTTTTCACAGAAATAAATGCCGAACGTGAATTTGATGACACACAATGGGGGGCAAAATATCATCTTCAGAAATGGGTATAGACAAATCTTCGTTCTGGAAGAGCTACTTATTTCAAGTGTTATTATTATAAACATTTCTGCAAAGTGGAATTGCGAAGGACGCATATCTCACGTAATCTCACAAAAATTTTCCTGTTCCACTGAAACGCAGATACGAGAAGAAGAATTAACGCTTATAAACTTGTACGGCGTGAACATGCAAATACGCTTCGGCATGTGAGATATTTTTCGGTACAGTCTTCAAAGGTTTAAAGGATTTTTCGGAATTAGTTCTGGAATTTCAAAACAGACGACAATTTTCCATGGTGATTGCCTGAGTCGTAAAGATGCCATTTTCTTTTCTTTTTATTTTTTTTTCTCGGGGAAATAACAGTTAAAACTTTCAGCGAGATAACATTTTTCGAATTCAAGCAATCAATTTTAAGAATTATCATTAATCTTTTTTTTTTTTAAAGTTCCAAATGTATAAATCACTTTATATTGAATGAATTTAATTCTACTTCAAATTGATGCTTTTTTTTCTCAAGCGTAACCACGATAACCGTTTTCTGGTTTAATTCCAGCCACAATGCTACTTTTACACACAGCAGGTACATAAAATACAGTCGTACTCGAAATATATGCAAAATGCATTAGAGTGATTCATAATAAGCCTAATGTTTTTAGTGGGGGTCATCCTTTTTATTTTTTTTTTTGTAATTTAATGAGTATGAGCGGTAAAGCTATACATTTGAATTTCAACTCGATTAAAAAACACTTTATATAACATTCACGCCTCCTCCACAGGCAACGGCCGAGTTATGTGTCCGCATGCCAAAGGGAAGGGGTTATCTTCTTTTTTTTCTTTTTTTAAGCAATTTGAGGGCACATTCGAAGGGAAGCCAGCCTCTCGTAGAAAACTGTAACGGCCATATTGTTAAAAAAACAATGCAACGCACTGTTCTAAAAAAGAAAAAAATTCTGACAGCATTCGATTTAAGTACATGAATAACAGTATTTCTCTCTCATGGGCTCAGATTAAAAAACGTTGCCACTATTTCATTAAGATTTAAGTTAATATAATCAGCTCACTGACAAGTTTACACAAGGTGCTATAGGAATCGTAAAAATTTTAGTGCAAAATTGGAGCGATTTGTCAGTAACATATAGATTTGAAATTATAGAGAAATTGATAATTAGTATTTGGATTAAGTACTATATAGATTTATTTTTATCCCTTATATTTTGCTTTTTTTTGTGCCACACGTTAACAAATATGTTCTTTGAAAAAAGGAAATCTTCAGAATATATTTCTGTTATAAATTGGAAACAATTACATTTTAAAAGACTTGGAATAAGAATCACGCAAAATTAAAATTATTTGCAGTCGAAATTAGAGACCAAATAAACAAAATTTAGTTAATATTTTTTTTATTGAATCGAGAGAAAAAAAATTGCCTTTAAAATAACGATTATAACTGTGAAGGCAGAATAAAAATTGGATTTATTTACAAAGTGCAGTGGAGGGAAAATATTTTTTGTTTTAAATGTTTTCAATGCAGTGCATCGTTTCAGTCGGTGTTAAAGCCCGTTTTGTGGCAAGTATTTCTAAACAGGAGAAGCCAAATTTGTAAAGAAATGGTGCCAAGTAGTTAGGTTGAATAAATATGGTTAAATACATGCATTTCTCTCAGTAACATAGGAAGACGAAACGAAGTGAGATTAGTAGTATTTTCAATATTTAATTGGCGAACAATATTGGTGCCAATATCGCGTGACACAGTCATTTAATTCTTCTGTTAAGAGCAATAAACATTACTGTTATATGTCTATACTTTTTAGGAATTGCAATTTTAAATGAAAATTAAAAAAAAAATAACGAAAATAATGCGGTTTTAACATGCAGAGATCTTTAATAGTTTTTATGATGTCATGTCTTATCTCCACCGAATTATTTTATGTTATTCCATAAAATCTATGCTGTGTAGTCAAATCAGGATGCCATGAAAGATTGCATGAATTTTTTACGTTCTAAGAAAAGAGAGAACTGTGATTTGGTAATTTTAACAAATCGAATACTTTCTTATTTTATTTCTCCACGACAGTGGATGTTCTATTCATACCCGTAACAACCTGATTAAACCTGAAACAAAATGGCACAACTATGCAGATGAGTTCATTTATTTAGTTTTTGTTTCTAAAAAAAGGAGATTACAGCAACGTGAGCGACTTTTCATTTTACCCGCATTCGAGGCTGGCTTGAGAATGCAACGAAGCAAACGCCTGATGGTCTTCTAGGGAAATGATTTTAGCATCGCCAAAAAATTTCGAACGGAACAATTCAAACGTCTACACGATGAAAGGGGAGTAGTGCAATCCGTACCTATTTTTATATATATATATTTTTTTTATGAAAAATGTGCAACATTCTGGTCAGCTAAAGTTGCATAAAAATGCACGTCCAGCAGGTGGCAGAGGAGGAGAGGCAGCTGTTTAAAACAGTCACTTCCTGCGGAAAAATTTCAGAAGCTACTTTGAGTGATTGTCATTCCTTTTTTTTACAATTCTGGCTTATCTTCCTGCTCTCAGTTGATTTCTGAGAAATCTTATCTTATTGACGATATCTGATGGCGCTCCGTTATTGTACTTAATTCGGTTTAGGCTTTGGATGAGAAATATAATGCGTGAAATAATTCTACATGGCTTATTCATTTGGTGGAAAATAAACAGTCTGGCTAGCGATTAAAAATAATCTCACATAAAAAATAATTTTTAAGAAATATTTTGATACGCAAAAGTGAAAAAAAAGGATATATCGTACAAAGTAAGGGATATCACAAAAAGTAATTTAGTTTCTAACTTTTCTTTTTATAAATACATTAATAATTTTTTACGAATAATAAATTAATTTAGAAATAAAGTTAGTACTATTTATAAAAAAATATTTTTCCTTCTAATTTTTAACTGCGAGTTTGTGAAAAAAAACTATTTCACAGTGGGAAAAATTTCGAATGCCCAATACGAAACTGTGAACAGTCACGTTTTTATTTATTATTATTTTTTTTTGTATTTTCATAATGTCTATCTCAATTTTAGTTTTGAAAATTGTGACAGGAAATTTGAGTATTGGGTATTTTTTTTTAAATTAAACGACTTATATTAACTTTTTAGTTAATTGTCTCGCCTGAAAATTAAGGAAAAAATAAATGGCATGTTTATGCTAAAATTAAAAAAAAATACTGCAAAGATTTTTTATTCAAATGTATTATAAAATGGTTTATTAGAATAGCGAAAGATATATGAAGCACCCCTTAGTAAATTAAAATAGTTAAATGTATTTATTTTAGCAAAAACTGGCGCTTACTACATGCCAATTTTAATATTACTAATTATTTTTTAAAATTATTTTTGGGGTAGCAGGAAATTAAGTTTTATAAAAGTTAATTTTAAATTTGCCTTTTACTCTTTGTAATATTTTAACAGTTGAGATGTATAAATAAAGGTTTTTATCAGAATAGTGTTTTAAATCTGTTTAAAAGCTCAGCAATTTATAGCTATATTGTATATTTATTTGGAAATGAGTGTATGCATGACTGTAATTATACAGCGTACTATATTATTAAATATTAGCTGACTGAGTTAGCAAATAAAGGATATATAAATAAAGGTACTGGAGTTGTTCTGGTGGGACTATAAAAAGTAAGGCGAGGGAAATTAATCACGAAAATTCTTCCACAACTACATCCTGAAACTAAGGCACAATATTCTTTTCTATCCCTAGCTTCAAAATGCAATTGAAAGTAAACAAAAACTGGAACGCATTGTTTAGTTAGCTGCCTATGGATTGGTCACCACCTTAAAAGTGCGACACTATTACAGTTTATCTTGCTTTTGCAATGAGAACTTCATTTTCAAATAGACTTCTGTGCTTCGGAATGCATTCATCATTGACCGTATTCTAAACAAAACAGGGCATGCACGTACGGTGGTATTTTAAAATCAGTTAAAGTGAGATTCTGGATCGTTAATAAGCGAACTGCAACAGAATTTGTGAGAATTCCTTCATCAGGAGTCTCCTGAAATATTCGAACAGAATTTGATGGTCCGGCTAATCAGCTGCCAATTTCTCCTCCACCACAAGAAAAACTCAAAGGAATATTTTCGTATTTTAACGTGCCTTTAAGCTTTCCTTAAACTACATATTTTTTTCTTTTTCTAAGTTTTAAAAAAAGAATTATAGTCAGTCCATCTGTTTGTAAAAATGTTCGGTCATTTTTTTTCTTCTAAATATGTTTTCTCCTTGTACACGGGGCACAATAAATAACTAGAAATCACGTACAAATGCACTTTGACTAATCATGTATAAATGGAGTAAACTGAATTTACAAACGTGCTTTTACCAATACTAATGTATATGTATTAATAATACACGGATATATATATATGTATATATATATATATATTATGGGGGGTGTTTCATATCGCTTTTACCTTATCCATGATAGTGGAAATATATAAAATAGACTGTCGATTGAAACAGCCGTGTTCTGTGTCATACAAATGCGATATATATTTCAGGGCAGGATATAAATTGTTATTTTTCTTTCATTAGTTTTGAGCTCAAGTAAGTGTGTGAAAACTACAACAGCGCACTTCCCCCCCAAAATTCTTTACAAAGCTTTGTTTGCCCTCCCTTCCATTTTATTGATTTATTTTTATGTTTTTGGAAGATATATTTTTAAGCTTTCTCACCAATTTATTCTCAGAGGTGCTAAATTGCCTTCTTCCACACCTGTTTCTGCTTGGGGGGAGGGAAGGATTGAGAAGTTATCAGTGAAACAAAAACAAAAATAATAATAATAAAAAATGAGATGCACTGGAAACGAGGAAAAAGCACAAATTTGAAGAAACACGACAAAGTAGATAATCATTAACATCCTTTTGTTTTTTTTTCATATAGGTTCAACAGTGATTGACTAAATTTTTTTTAAATCTGGAATCGATCTTTGTCTTTCCTGGGGCCCCGTTTAGTATTCACAGAAATGGAGAAATCCTGTTTGAGTCTTTTTCTTTTTTTTCAACTTTTCACGGCTCGTCGCTTTATCATCTTCTGAATCTTCTGCCTTGCCCACTTAGGATCCAGTCTTCCTGAAGAGCACTTTAAAAGAAGTGTTTGTGACACATATTCGCCGAGTGTGAGCTTTTATTTTTTGGTTTTTTTATAACACGGACGTACCAAAAACACAAACAAACGAATAAACAAACAACACGAATTTGTTTCTCGTTAAAAAATAAACGATGATAAACGATAACGTGATAAAGGACCTAAACACAATCAAGTTCGACGAAGCACTGCTGGACAAGTAAACGGACAGTGCCCCCCTTTATGCTGAGGGGGCTTATGTGTGTAAGGTAGGGAGGGGGAGAAAAGAGATTTACCGAGAGTGCAGTATTCGGTAAAACAAATAAAAATAATTGAAAAAAAATGAGAAGAGACATACATTTGATCACGTCGAATACATAGAAGCAAAGGTTCTTTTTCCACTTTTTTTTGGTACAGTTTTGAGATCATTGTTCCTTCTCTCTTTTTTGGTATATATATATTATATATTTTGTCATTTGTGTTGCCTACGTCTTCTAAACATGCACACACGAAAATAAAAGAAACGAGTTGATTTTTTTGTATTTATCTTCATCATCTAGATCTCTACGTGGATTTATCGAAACAGCACGAAAGTTATGATTTTTTTGAAACAAAAGAAAGAAATCCAGTTTTTTCTCTTCTTTTCTTTCCCCACACACGGGAAGATAACGTCCAGAGTTATATATATATACGTGTTTGTATGTATATATATAGATATATAGGCCGGCCCCGTCGTTGCACGACGGCACGGTGCTTTTTTTTTCAAATCCGGTGTGGGTGTCTCGTTATATATATGTTTATATATTCCATCTCTTTTTTTTGTTGTTTTTTAGATACTAAATAATCTTAAAAAGTGCGCGCCAAGTCACTCGTCGTGGTGTGGGAAGAAGAACTTTGAGAGATAGAGATATTAGATTAAATTAGATAGATTAGAGAGAGAGAGAGATGAGTCTCTTTTGTTTGTTTGACTAGTTGTTTCGAGATTGAGTTGAAGTGAGAGAGTGAGTGAGTCGGTTGTTTGGTGGTGGTATCGGTCCTCCTCCTCCCCAGTTTTAGTCCTCGTCGCTGTCTCCCGGTCCGTACATGTCGGCGAGCTTCTGGAAGCGCGGTCCCCAGCCGTTGAGGTAGTCGAAGTCCTGCTCGGCCTCCTCGCCCCCCGAAGCCAACGAGCTGAGGGATCCCGCGGTGCTGCCGCAACCCTCGTACGCATAATTCCGGAGGTCGTCAAATGGAGGCGCACTCGGGTCGTGGTCCGCTTTGTCAAGGTGGTCACGAATCAGGTCGCCCACACCGTCAGGATGGCCGCAGCCAGGAGGCACTGCAAACAGAAAACTCGATCAATATTTCAATTAACACATTTATGTAACACATATACAGGGTGTCCCAAAAGGTCGTTTACAAACTTAACATGCTGGTCTGTCACATCACGATGAACAAGATTTACATAGGAACTTGTGTCTGAAAATGCAAACTGCGATCGCTAGAGAGCATTGATCACAAGTGTGGAGCAGGAGAAATAAAATGATATCGACAGCGGTGTTAATATGATTTTTACTACAGATTATGGTTAAACCACAGCAAATGCTCAAAATTGTTTCCCTTCGCAGACAATGCACCTTTCACAACTTCGGCGCATAGATTAACAAACCCATTCAAATTGGCCAGGAGTGTCACGGACATGTGCTGCCGCTTCCTCGATCCTTTCAATAAGATGCATGTCCGATGTTAAGGGTGTCTCGTACACCATGAACTTCATGTTCTCGACAGATGGGGCTACGTACTTCGAAAGCTCCTGACTCACTCAATCTACGGTGAAATTGTCCAAACAAAACATGACTTGGCTGATGTCTGTTTGGGAAGCGCTCAAGGTACATCCGTGCCGCGGCTTGTCCATTTCCATCAGCGGACCCATATACGTAATGCATGAAGTCCATTTCTGCGTTACTAAACTCATTCATCCTTCTCCTTCAACGTCCACGCCTGAAATGATTATTTTCCCCACTCTCCCGTTTTCTTGCAATTATCGCCCCTAGCGGTCACAGTTTGCATTTTCGGACACATGTTCCTATGTAAATCTTGTTCATCATGATATGACAGACCCGCATGTTAAGTTTGTAAACGACATTTTGGGATACCTTGTATATGCAATAAAAATACTAGATAACACAGAAAAGCTGAAGACTTTAGAGGCGACAGGAAAGTTCCTAAGAAGATTCCCAAACTTAACACAACATCTGTTGTTTCCAACAATTCCGGAACAGAAAGATTCTAACATGAAGTTATGGTCGCAACTCTGATTGGCCACCCCAATTCATTCTAAGGGTTTAAAAATCTTGGAGCATTGGTAAAACCCTCTTCTTTTCCCCATTATTATCCCTGTTCTGTAATAACCATTTTAGGTCAGGCTAGAGTCCTGGTTAATGAGTTATTTATTTAGTACTAATTTAATTTGCAGCAAACTTGCAGAAGTCTTGCTTTGCAAGCCTGCAAACTTGCAGCAAGTTCAGCATGACAAGTCTGCAAGTTTGAAACAAGAGTGCAGTAAGTTTACGCAAAACTTCGAAGTCACCATACCTCCAATTTGCAGCAAATTTGACATGCAAGTTACAGTACACTTGTCGTGCAAGTTTGTCTCAAACTTGTCATATCAAACTTGCAGGTTTAACATAGGCCAATACACGTGCATGAAAACGAAATCATTGCCTAGTGAATTAATAGAATTAATACATCTATTTCATTTATTAGAAATTTTATATAGTTGCAAATTTAGGAACAAAAAGAGAAATGCATACTTTTAAAATCTCCACACTTGCCACTGACACGTTAAAAATAATAAAAGTCCTTCATTATCAAGATCCATAGCAGCTTGCGGAATGGCGTGTTTGCCAAATTGTCATTCTTCTCTTTGGCCGGGAAACGTTTGCGCATGCGCTCGTTATCTTAACTTTCATGCAATGATGGAAATTTTTGCTTGCTCCAAGTTTGTTATAACAAGATTGCCACAGTTTTGCAGCAAAATTGCGTTGCAAAGGAGTGGTCGCTTTATGCCCCTCTAACTGGCAGGAGTTTTGCTGCAAGTTTGTCGCGTCAAATTTGTTATGACAGGATATTATCCAGAAAAAATCAAACTTGCTGCAAGTATGCATGATATCTGGGTTATTTAGTACTAAAGTCAGTTCTGGAAATTATGGAACAAAAAGGATTGTATGCTCTCCAGACTTCTATATTTTCATAGCTCTTTTTTTTTCTTACAATTTGCAAGTTATCTATTAGTGAAAATATGACTATAGCCAAGAAAAATAATGAAGTTTTTTTCGATATATATCTCCAAAACCTGGCTACATTATTTTCCGAGCACTGATGTCAGGTCTGGAAATTACGGAACAAAAAATGAGTAAACTCTCTGAGAGTGTAGTTTTTCAGATTTCTACATCTTCCTTTACAGTATTAATTCTGAAATTCAGAAATTCCTCCGATATGAAATAACCATTCTTATTATAAGTTGCGCTTCAAACCAAGAATCTTGGCCAATCAACTATTTTTTGAGTCAGTTCTGGAAATTTTGGAATGAAAAGCGAGTAAATGTTCCAACAGAGCACACTTTCAGACTTCTACATCTTCGAATCTATTTTTCTTGCCACTGACACGTTACCTATTGTTCAAAAAAGTCGTCTCTTCATTATCAAGAATACTACTGATGAAGCATTTTTGGCTTTTGTCCCAAAAAATCCGGTTCCATTTTTTTCCGATTCTTCTAAACCGCGTGTTTTATTAATCTTTATTCATTAGCGCATTATGAATCACATTCTGACTTTTGCATCACCCGGCGTATAGTTTCTAAATTTATACAAGATGAAAATAAAGTCTGTTTTGGTTTGGCTTGGAGAACGACGGTCTACTTTTTTGCAACACGAGGGCTAATGAGGCCGGGACCTACAGCTTAAAGCCGATTCCGAAAGGCTACGAACATCCATGCCACAGTGGATTCGAACCCACGAAGTCCGGTACCAATGACCAACACCCTAACCATTCGGCAAGTCTGTTTTGGAACATTTGAAAAGTACTCGAGAGGAGGAATAGTGATTAGTGTCTACTCACGCTGCCTCTGCCTGGGCTCGGTCTTGTTGTTGTTGGGCTTCTCAGGTCCCGGCTTGGCTCCAATGGGCGTGCCCGTCGCGTCGATCGGTATCCTGAGCGGGGTGATGTCGTAGGCGTTCATGTCGTCCTCGCCACCCCCTTCATCGTCGTAGCTGATGATGTTCTCGCGAACGTCGTCGTCCACGTCACCGTGTCCGTATTTCTGGTTGGGACGACGGTTGCGGGTGTAGGCCACGATCACCAGCACCAGGACTGCACAGAAGGAAGAAAAGGTATAATTAAGAGGTAGTTAGAAAAAGATAGTTCTTTTACGCACACGCTCGGAAGGTGAGTTAATTTTAAAGGTTTCCGCAGGACAGATTACTTCTGGATGGGATACATAACAGATTCACCAGTTTTCCGCTACACTCTACGTCTGTTAACTCTTTAAAGGTCACCTACATAAACTCTTTGGAATTTAATCAAATTATTTTATAAATATTACCTATGAACCTTATAAACGCAAAATGTATTAAAATTTTTCTTTAAAATCCTTAGAGGGGTTTGAATTAGAGGACCTCCTAGGAAGGATTGAGGTAGGGGGGTTAACTGACAAACCTAACCCTTTGTACAGCGAGAACATAATACTTTTTAAAATTTTAATTATATAGGAAGAACAATAAATAAGTGTTCTTAGAAAGAATAATAAATAAGTAGTTTAACAATAAATGTTGTTTGAATAGATATTTTTGTTTGGGGTCATAAGTGAAAAAATCGAATTACTAACTTTCCAGGTACAGAAAGTTTAAATACATATATCTCAAAATAAAAAATAAATTAAATGTAATACTATCATTTATCGTAAGCTTTAAATAAAAAAAAATAAAAATAAATAAATAAATAAATAAATAAATAAATAATAATAAAAAAAACCCGAAAAAGCCATTGATATTTCTCAAAATACAGAAAATGTTTAACAGGAGGCTTCGCTATGAAACCACTGTCCGCTAAAGGGTCATGGCAAAACAGATATATAACTTCAAAAGTAAATGAAGTATTAAAATAATTTTAGAGCAAGCAGAGTTCGAGATCAGTTTAATAGAACATTATTTCACTTTTTTAAAATTTATATATTCATAAGTTAATGCACAGTGAAGAATCTCTAAAGACTTGGAATGAAATTGCACCGGCAAAAAAATTGGAATTTTAGCCTAACACATTGTATGTGGTATGTATGTGTGTGTCTGTGTGTGTTGGTGAGTGGGTGGCTATGTATCTATCTATATATCTATATTCATGTGTTTATGTATATGTTACCGCAAACGTTTACTGCATATAAATATAGTAATTCTGTACAACTCTTGCATATATGCATATGCTGTAAATATAAAAAAATGTCTGGGAAATGAGATTCAATTTCCTGTAAAGCGCCTTAACTTTTAGTTTTCTTCCCATTATAGTCGCCATGCCGTGAAAAACGATGTACAGTCAAAGTTCCTTTTTAATTAGTGGGTAGTGGGAATTCCGTTATTTCGCGAGATATAGCCAAGTAAAGGATTTTTTCGTGCGATTAATAAATATTCTTAGTCAAACTCGCGAAATTGCCTTTAAAGTTTTCGTAAAAGCAATAATGAAAATTTTTACATTTAACTTACATATTTATTTTAATACTTATTTACTTATTTACTTTAATACTTATTTACTTATACTTATAATAATTATTTACTTAATAAGTATTACTTTATTTAATAAGTATTAATTTACTTAATTCTTATTTACTTATTTACTTTAATACTTATTTACTTATAGTAATAATACTTATTTAATTAATAAGTATTACTTTATTTAATAAGCATTAATTTACTTAATTCTTATTTACTTATTTACATTAATACATATTTACTTTTTATTTACTTTAATTTTAACATTTTGATAGCGGAAACTCTAGGATTTTCAGCGATGAAAGATCTACCTAATAAAAGAATTACGGAAGTATACAACACAATTTTAAAAAATGCTTCGTAAAAATCTTTCAAAATCAACCTTTCAAAAAAATTCTTAAAATTTAACTATAACCGTTACTTTTTTAAATATATATTGTGAGAGGGAGAAGTAATCAAACTATATGATTTAGTCTGTATACTCAGTCTTAGCGCATTGTATGCGGGACACGTACTAGTACGTTTTCTGACTATTGATACTTGATCGCGGGTCACGTACTAGTACGGGTTAGTGTAACAACATGGTTTGTTTGTGGGTACAAAAATAACGCTATAGACAGGAAAACGAAGTCGAATGTTCTTGTCTACTACATAGACTCTGGAAAAATTGAGACAAATAAAAACTAGTTTTTAAATTATTAGTTTTATGATTGCTCTCATTTATTTTATTATATATAAAATTTATATATAACATAATTAAAAAAATTAAAACTATATACTACTATTTCTATTTGATATTCCGTATTTACGATACTAATATAAATTTATTATTGAATTTACTATTGAATAAAAGCACAGAATTTGATAATTATATTTCATTTCATTTTTATTAAAAAAATTTATTAATGTTTTTATTTAACATATTTCTATGTTTTTGGTTATATAACAAAAGTAAAAATTTTCAGTCGTTTAAATATTTTCTATGTAGAATTGATTACATGAATAACCTATAAGTGAATGATGTATAATATTAGTCAAAATTTTGTAAGGGGTATTGTTTTATTACTGACACGAGCTTTTCACTTTTGGCCAGAAAGAATCATCACGTGTGTGATACGAGGTTTTCATTTTAGGCCCAGCATCAAGTCTCCCATACGTTGTTTTAAGGCAAAGGGTTAATATACAAATATTCCAGTTTCATTTCCATCTGTTTGATGCAAACCGCGTCTTTTAATCTTTATTAGTTGGTAATAAAAATTACTTGTAAAGTTTTCCTAACTTTTGGATCACTCGATGTATATATGTACTACATCAAAATTATTTCACTTTAATATTTCCTTAAAAACCTCCTCTCTCCCATTCTACAGACAGAATCATCACGTGTGCGATACGAGATTCTCCTTTTAGGCACATCAGTACGATCCCGTCTCCCATACGTTGTTTTAAGGCAAACGGTTAACAGAGGAACATCTTCTCAATACAAAGTCACCTGAAATAACTAGTAAAACATTTCTGGATAAGAAGTCTGCCAGATGACTAAAAAAAAGGCCTATAAAAATCTCGAAGGGTACATTAAGAATCTCTGTACCAAGTTTTGGGGCCTACAAAGCAACAGAAAAATATAACAACTTGAATAAAAGAAGACATCTACTGGGAGCATAATGGTAGATCAAAATTGAATTTATTTGGAAGAAATGCATTTGGTATATGATTCTCAAAAGACCAAGAAAGGCTCAGAAAACAATTCAGTGGATATCATTTCACCCAGTTCTTATCTGACTGACAGAATCTATCACGCTTATGGACTAAATTATGTTTAAAATAAAGACGAGACTTCGTTTAAAACTTAAGAGGTACATACATACACACAAAAAAAAGAAAAATCGAAGAAGGGGATCTGTTTTGAAATCTGTGTTCTGCAGTTTCATAAATATTCATACCCCGCCTTTGTTTTACTCTTCAATCGGGCAAACCACTTTCTTCTCTTAAATCAGAATAATTAGAAAAAAAATCATTTTTTTCTACTTCTGCTTCACCATGTTTCGATTCATAATTTTAGAAATAGGCTCGAATATCACTAAATATTCATCGCGAATGAAATTTTTTTTGGGGAGAGAAAGTTGTTTAATTTTCAAAAATAATTTACCACTGTGTCGAAATCTAATTTGAGTAAAACTAGGAATTTTTTTTTTATCCTGGAACGGCTTTATTTTTCCTCTGGGGCATAAATTAGCATATATATTACATTTTTACACATTCGCTTGGCGGTCATGCCGGAGTAATGAATTACGATATTTTTGGCGATTTACGAAATAAATTACGCGCGATTCTGTAATGCAGGCGAATTTTTCTTAAGGACGTCATTACAGAACACAAAATATAATATTAAACTGCAAGGAGTACTTATGAATATGATTTTTTAAAATTTGTATCACAGAAAAATTGTTTAGGTCGAAAACGATCTTTTTTCCCCCCTTTAGAAAACACTCATCTTGAACCTTGTTATATTTTCTCACGCGGAACTTCGTTAAACCTCTAATAAATCTTTATTATGCAAATAGAAACCGTAGAAAAAAAGATTGGGGAACACTTTTGATATCATTAATAAAGTTTTCCTTCTAAGATTTACAACCTTAATGTCTTGCGCTAATGAAAACCTTTTGCATATTTTTGACACGTTGCTTTGCATTTTCGGCAATACGTTGTTTTGATTACTCGCGGCTGCATTACCTTGTGGCATGCACTGCCGAAGACTGGAGAAGTGCTGGAGGAAGAAATTGACATACATACTAATTTACAGTTGAAGATACATTGCCCAATCGGTCCAAGCACGTTGGAAAATGAAGTTGATTGTATAATGTAGCATCACGCTACTGGAAAACTATTTTTATTTGTATTTGTGTATTACGGCTTGCTCTGACGGCAGTCGAACGTGTTCTTTGCTATCTGGGGGGTCCCCATACCTCCATTCTCTCCTCCCTAACCTCTCCTCTAGAACAGACAGAGATAGGGATGTGGGGGATTGCGAGTGACGTCACGAGGGCCAAGCGTCGTTTGGTGTGGGAGAAGAAGCTGAGAGATGTATGGCGGGCGAGCATAAATGAGCCGTGCCGAGAATGTACATGATGTAAATATTTGTATATATCAGAATAAACCCTCCCTTCTTCTCCATCTCCTTGTGTTCGATGTGTTATCCTCATGAGGCCTTTGAAGAACCCTGCTCGACTATCACGCTACCAAAGTTACCTATTTTAGAGCTGTGACGTTAGAATGAAGTAATCATTCTATTAGTTTATCGTGTTATTCTTTATGAGACATATATGAGAAAAATAATAAATTGTCCTTAAGTTTATTAAAAAGAATTAACAGTATGCTTATTGCAATTGTGTCTCAACTTTACCATTATTATATGAATGAAACTTTATTGATCATCTGAGAACAGAAATTTTGGTAAAAGTAGTCATATTGTATTAACAGTTCGCATGAAAACACAAAAGATTTTAATGTAACCCAGCGAAAAATTTCATAATCTTCTCTGATTCATTCCAGTGCATGTCAGGTGAGAGGCCACACATAAACAACAGCATAAAGTTTTTGATACTGTGGACAGCAATAATTGAAAATCACGGATAGTCTAAAATAAGGAGAGGAAAACGGAAATAATTCAGACAGTAAAGGACGATTTAGCAAGCGTAAAATTAAGGTAAGCTGTCAAATTTGTTTAAATGAGATATCATACCTAATAAACAAGTTCGTTAAAGACTGAAAATATATCTGCTTAGAAATACTATAAATCTTTAAATATTAAATTAAATTATGCAAAAATTTTGCAGACATTTAAGACCGGTTTCAACTCTCATAAAATCATATGAAATAATTCATCTTCATATGATTCAATTGGTTATTTGATCGATTCAATTAGTTATTGATCATTCAATTGGTTATAATAAAAAACATAAAATAATTAAGACAGCAGAATTTAAAAAAAGGTTATGTGGGCTATAATGTAGAATAAAGTTTAATATAGAATATAGATTTTAGCATAAAACTTAAATTACAGTAATCTCACTAACAATATAGGAGTATTTTTGATATGAAAAGCTCAAAAACTTATAGAAAAGTAGAATAAGAATGAAATTATAGATAATTAGTCCTAAAAAATAACATAAGGTTTCACAGAGGGCATTGAAAATTATAGTAGAATGAGTATCTAAAACTTGCAAAAATGCAAATATTTTAGAATCTGTAGAAGTAAAATGGGGTGATCCTGTTGGAAGTGAGTACACGTGAGTTGAGTCTAAAAAGTGGTGTGGGGATACTTTAGGAATACATTTAGGCAAAGTACAAAGGCACATTTCAAAGATGAAGCCGCAATAAAAGCAAACAGAATAGTGACACAGATCGGTGGGAAAGTGCACTCTTTCGGCGATTTTCCCCGCCTTACTTAGCAGCGTGAAGAGTGACGCGGCCACGACTGCTATAGCGTCGTATCCCATGACGATGGTGGGGTCAGCTTCTCGCTCCTTCGTCACTGGCACGAGCCCGGCGCAGCTGCAGTTGAAGCAGAGCTCATTGTCCGGACACACGCAGAAGAACCCCCGGCCGGAGGACAGGTTGTGACACTGGCCCCCGTCCACACACGGCTCAGACTCGCACTCGTTGTCATCCACGCACTGCTTGCGGTCGTACGGGTGACGACGCAGGCCAGAGGGACACCTACGCGCGACAAAGCACACAAGGGGAAAGAAAAGAATGTTTAAGAACGTAAAATAAGAAAGAGAGGACGTCGAGTGGCATCAGATCGTGACCTGAGGAGGAGGTTAAAATATCGTGGCAAGCAATTTTGCGCAGTCAGAGGTATACGGTGATTTATAGTGTTGATTCAGAATGAGTTGGTTGCCTTGTACCTCTACAGTAACTGGAATTCTAGGAAGGGAGGTTTGGGAGACATTGAAAATCTTTAATAGTCTCATATGAGAAGAAAGAAAACTGTTCGAATAGAGAACGGTTGTCCCCAAAATGTTTCATGTTTTTAAGAAGCATTTAGACAGTTCAGGGTGAAGAATGATTACCGGTGTAATGGATAATTAACCAAACTTTCAAATAACTTTTCATATTCTATGAACTGTACTACTGCCCTTAAAATAAAAGGCATTTTCTTCAATAGTATAACAGCTAGTGAACTCATCTTACAATCACAAAGTGAGTATTCACGGAATTACAGATGTTCTTTTCATATTCGGGAATACCGATATATGCTTTTGGTGAATTTTTTCTGCCTCAGTATCTAATTTTAAGTATTTTTCTCCCATTAAGAAAACCTCGAAAACATTTTATGATAGTTTCGGTGTGACGGTTGCCACACCTTTCTCGGCGGAACCTCCTCCTGTGGGTTTCGACGTGGATGCTTCCCGTCGCCCTCCTTCGACTTACTGAGTATGTTGAGCAGGCAGATTAGTATGGCAGCGAGGGCCGCCATGCTGAGCCGCATCACCTTCTCCTCGTGCCTTGCTCCGCAGTACAGGCCCCCGAAGCCGTCCAGGCACACGCAGTAGTAGCCCTCCCCGTTCGGGAGGTTCACGCACTTGCCCCCGTTCAGACACGGGTCGCTCAGGCACTCGTTGGCGTCCGTGCAGTTCTTACCATCCTCCGTGATTGTGAAGCCCTCGGGGCACCTGCCATGCAACGCATGCCGTGGTTAGTAAACGTTAGTGACGCCTCATCCAACAGTTGTCACTCTTGCTGGGATTGGGAAATTACCGACGAAGCGCCTTCATTTGTTTGCTTGGTTTAGAGCGCTACAGTCTACTTTTAGCTACACGAGGACTCATTGGAAGAAGACCTACTGCATAAAGCCGATTTTTAACGACTACTGACATCACTGTGAGATGTGGATTTCGAACTTCTGAACTATGGTAACGAATTGCAGCGTTTTACCTATTTATTCTTTATCGCTCGATCCGCCTTCACATGTAAATTCACAGACGCAAAAAATAAACTATTAAACAGTATTATAGTGAAATTAGTCACATTTGTTTTGGTCTATGTAAAGTATTTTGTAATTTCCCATAAAATGTGTTGGCGACACTTTAAATATATGAAGTTATACTTTAATCAATGATATAATTTGTTTTATATAAAATAATTGCGCGCTGTACGTAAATTTAAAATTAAAGGCGAACTGCAGAACTTCCGAGGCAACTTGTGTGGAAATGAGTAGTATTTTTTTTTCACTGTCTCTACTTATAAATTCACCGAGTAAAACAAATTTCTCTATGAACAATCCTACAGAAATGTATTTTTGTAATATTATTCATGTTTGGTTTGGTTCAGTTTAGTTTGGTTTGGTTTGGAGTGCTACGGTCTACTTTTTGCAACACGAGGGCTAATGAGACCGGGACCTACAGCTTAAAGCCGATTCCGAACGGCTACGAACATCCATGCCACTGTGGGATTCGAACCTACGAACTCCGGTACCGAAGGTCAGCATCCTAACCCATCGGCCATCGTTCGGCGCTGGTTTAGTTTGAAATACTACCGTCTATTGTTTTGCTACACGAAGGTTAATGAGACCGGGACTTACTGCTTAAAGCCAATTTGCCGATTTCGAACGGCTACGTTCATCCATGCTATTAGCGGTCTTCAAACCCTCGAACTCTGGTACCGAAGAATAACTTTCTACGATTCGGCCATCGTGTAGCATATTCATGTTTCTTTTGAAAACTTACTTTTTACTTATCTAAATGCGCTTCTACAGACTTTCCGGTGTCTGACAGAATTCGTTAAGAAATAAGTTATATTATATTTTTTCCAACAAATTCACCAATAGAAAATTACTGGAAACGTATTTTTGTCGTATAAGTCATATTTGCTTTGGTCCGCGTAAAGTATTAGTTTACAGCACCTCGTTGTAATAGGTATTGGCAACGCCTTGGGTATAGTTTGCCGTCATAAAATGTCACCAATGATAAATTTTGTTTTATTTATAATAACGTATGAAAATTTGAAATTAAAAGCGCTTTATAGATATTCGCATTTCCAAGACAACTTATTAAAAATGAGTGTTATTATGATTTCTCAGTCCCTTCACGTGCTTGGAAATTATTTTGATTAGAAGGCGTTAGACTAGCGCGCATTCAAACTTCGACAGATTCATCACTGCAATGCTCTCATAGATATGTTCGAATTTTGATTTCTTTCCGATGTGGAACAATTAAATTCCTTTTTGAGTGATTATTTCTATTCTTAGCTATGTTTTGATTAAATTCGGTTGTATCTTCGATCTGAACCACCGATCATGTATTTAATGTAAATAAACTTTTTCTGTGTTCAAGCATATCGAACTCTAACCTTCACTCCTTATTTGATATCACTACAACTTGTAAATTCACCGAGCGAAATTATTTTTGTCATATTAGTCATGTTTGATTATGATCGCTAAGCCTCCTATCCGCTCTATTTTGACCAATGATATAATTCTGTTTTATTTTAACTAATTATTGGAAAGTATGACGTCACTCATTTAGTTTCGGCCAAAAATGTATGCAAATTTTTTATTCTCGATAGTTGTTCAATCTAAAAAACGGACCGCATGTGAATCATTATGACCAGTCCGTATTTGCCTGCTTGTCTTTTTCTTTCCTTAAGTGTGCTGCAAGTTGCAGAGTGTATGTATATGTTAATAGATGTGTCGCTTATTAAAATGAGTTTTTTATTTATTCTACGTCTGCTTCGTCGTTTAATTTTCTGCATATTCAGCCAAAACTAATCACCTGGTGTATGCAAATTTATTCAAACTTCCAGTAACCAAGTGTGCTGTTTACTTTACTCTTGAATATATTTGTGGGTGTATTGTTGCATGTGTCGTGCGTAATGTGCTATCTGCGTCTTCAGGTTTCAACGAGCCAATTGTTACTGTTATACCATATTGTTGTTGCCAGTGGGATGCGGTTATAAATTTGTTTCTGATTTTCATGTTATATAAGTAATAAAGTGCCTTGAATTTTTTAAAATATATTAGTGTTTGTTTAAGTAAATAATTTTTAAAGTATAGTACTTCGCATTTATATCTCCGATTTCTGATAATTTCTTATTAATCAGTCTTCCCATCGTTTCAATAACAAGACCAATATATTATAATGGGTTTTGAGCTTCCCACAGGTGTATTTTGTAAGATCGCGTAGGTAGAAAACCCACAAAAGGATTAAGCAGTAGACCCTGGTCTCAAAAAAGTAGATCTTAGAGCTCCAAACCTCTCAAAACGGTTAGGTAACTCAATTTCTCTGATAGGGTTTAAAATCTGTTTCTATCTGTTTCAATCTCTTAAGAATTTTACAGTTTATCTTACTTTTCGACCATATTTGCTTGACTTGTTTCATTTTATGAATTTCAATTTGGTATATTTCTTTCATTTTAACTCAGTTGTGGTACTTGTTTTATCCAATTTTTAGACGCCACGCATTTAACACTTACGTATGAGGATAACGTTTACTTGTAGATACATTTGCTTTAGTTAAATGATTTGGAAATGATCTAGGCGCTTTTCTGTCAGTCTGTAGAGAAATAAATCAGCAAAGATAACTTTCTATAGATTATATTTACTGATAACAATTAAATTTAAAGGAATATGTTATGATAATGAGCCGTTTTATTTTCGAAATTAGTTTTATTAATAGTGTAATATAATCTAAAAACAAATTTGAATTTGAAATAAATATAGCATTTATTTGGGAACCCTGAAATACAACGGACTGAAAGCTAGGTGAGAAATGGCTACTATAAAATAAATCTCAATAGTTTTAATTAAAATTGTTTTGTTTTCAGGTAATTCAAGATCTTGAAATTTAAAGAAGACCTAAGTTATCTAACCTTCAGATGTTTTAAACGTCATTATGGTGTGAAAGTTGCCCGTTACATCTCTCAACCGCAATCTGGTTGAATTTTATGTTGAAAAAAAATAACTTAGGCGCTTTGCTGTTAGTCCGTGCAGAGATAAATCACCAAATATCGCCAAATATAATTCTATTATTTCTTTATATTTACTGATGTAAAGTAAATGTGAAATAATAAATTGTTTTATAGTCACCATTGTTTATATTTTACCGTAATATATCTAATAATTAATTTGAATTTTGAAACAAATACAAAATTTATCTGGGCATGTTAAAATCACACAGCCTTCTTTCTGATTGATTTTAAGGTAAGTAATGGATATAGTTCAATAACTTTAAATAAAATTTTTTCAGATAATTAAGGGTATGACAGTTTAAAGAAAAGCAAAGGTTATCTAATTTCCAGATGTTTTAAATGACTGTAACATAAGAACAGCACTTTTTATAAGGGAATTTCACTACTATCGCAGAGAAACAACTGTTGGATGACGCAAGACATTAATTTATACAAACAAAGCATTTATAGAAAAGAACATGCAACTAGTTATAACATATATAAGACAAATACAACAGGATAATACTTGATGCAAATTAGTTGACATTTCCAGAGAACAACATGCTTGTGTTACTGTAAAAACAACCCTGATAAACTTTCTGACAAATTTTACATATATCTTTCAAACCTATAAAAGTTACATACATAGTTTTATATTCAGTCTTCCAATGTCTTAAAACTACATCCTTTAACACTAAACCTACCAGAGCGGTGAAATGACCGCTTTTGAGACTTTTAACAAAATTGTTAAATTCTAAGTTTTCATTTTTCTTGTACTTACTGCACGACCTTTTCTATAATATATACCTACTTAATTTTTGAATATCTATTTCTCTTCTTTTTCCTGATAACCATATGTACTCTACAGTCATTTAGAGTCAGCTGTTTTTTAAAAACTAGAAAATATATGAAAACTTATATAGTTTTCTGCATTGAAATCCCGAACCTACTACTAATTTTAAATTTTCGAAGAAAATGTCACCCAATTGTGTTTAGGAATAGGCAATGTGCTAATACACAGTTCGTTTTATGATGGGTACAGAGCGCTGGTAACTCGAATACAACTGGTAACTTGAAGTAAAGATAAATCAAATTCGAGTACTGGCTTTGTACTCGGCATTGGAAATAGTTGAAAAATGATCGCTTCTATTCATAATAATAAAATAGGCTACGAATTTTGGGTGATAAATAAATAAAAATGCTAATTTTTGTATTGTATTTTTTGTAGATTATTCAAATACAAATTCAAAGATTTAGCTCTAAAATGTCAAAGGAAAGGAAGTTGTTGGAAGAAATGAATAATACAAGCGAACTCTGAAATAGAAGCAGAAGAAAATTCTGGAAATTAAGATGGTGTGTATGATCTATTGGACACTGACTCTGTGCTATTCGACACACATACTTAGGAAGAGAACATCATGGACATGCGTAGGGGGTGAAAAAGAATGAGATTGTTCTCTAGTTCCGAAGACGAATGTAAAGAGAACGAGTATTGGAATTTTAATTGATTGAACCATTTGCAAAACATTCAACAAGGTTCTGGACCTAGAAGATCCCCACTTTTTCAGTTCCGAGTCTTTCTAAAAACGTATATTCCAAAATCTCTAAAAAAACAAATGTTTTTAAGCTATTACATGATAATTATTTTGTGTTTTATTGAATATTCTGAAATCTGCATTGTTTATAATCAATAGGTATGTATAAAATGGAGGCAGGTTTACTCTAAAGAAAATGAAAACTTAACTAAAAGTTCGATACTTTTACATTTAAAACCATCGTTTCTCCCACTGAGAGTATTTACCACAGTTATATTAATAGTAATAATGTAGCCGTTAAAAAAATAATATATGACAGCAACACCAAAATATTTTTGTCTTAAGCGGAGGTTGGTTAGTGTACATCAGGCTAATCATATAAACAAAATTACGTGCATGAAAACAAAAGCATTCTTAAAGAAGGCATTTTTAGTCACACATGTAAAAGCAGCTTTACAGGCAATTAATAAAAGCATGTTCAAACATTTGTAATAACTACAAAATATATATCTAGTAACATTTTCATCACACTAATAATTTATATTTATAGTCATATACATACACACGCTCACATAAATACACACACACACACACATATATATATATACATATACATATATACATATACATATATCTATATATACAAATACATATATAATATATACAAAATCATATCTATATATCTACCTATATATATACACATACATATACATATCTATATATATATATACGTATATATACCTATATATACAAATACGTATATATACCTATATATACATACATATACATACATATTAAAATACATTTATACATATATACGTATATACATACATGTACAAATACATATATACATATACATATATACATATATACATATCATCTAAATACATATATACATACATATATACGTATGTACATACATGTACAAATACATATATACATATCATTACACATAGTATATATACATACATATATATACATACATAGATATATGTACGTATACATACATATAAGTACATATATATGCATACACATATAATGTACATATACATACATATATATACACATACATACATATAAGTACATATATATACATATATATATGTACATATACATGTATACATATACATGTAAACACACACACACACACACACACACATATATATATATATATATATATATATATATATATATATATATATATATATATATATGCATGCGTGTGTGAAAATACTTTATACATTCTAGCATGATGGACAGTATCTAATTACAACGATAATCGATGCAATTTGTTAGCAACTTACCTGCATTCGTGTTGCATCCAGAGATCAAGGCATATGAATGGTTTGGGACAGATGATCCCTTGGCAAGGATTGTTGGAGGGACACTTGTTGATAAGGTTTCTCCATTCTAAAACGGCTGCATTTTCGGAGCCATTCTCCATTGGCAAATAACGCTGGTCCAGTCGTATGTCGTTCATACAGCCTGAAATAGAGGAAATTAATTAGTCAGACATCTCCCAAAAGACTTTGCAGTATCTACCCACATCAAAAGATTTACGTGAACCTATAAAAATAATAAAGTTAAATAACTATTGCAAATTTTTATGAAATATATAACCGATGGTTGAATATCAGACATCGTATGTTAGCGCTTAAAGAAGCTGATTTAACATACAAATATTGTGCAATATCGAGTTTTTTCAATGAGACTAAGATTAAAATGAAATAGGAGTCCTTGCAGATAGCCCATCAATAACTATTACTATTTTATTGATTAAGAATGTAGGAGATGTTGAAAAATGAAGTCCAAATCAGAATTTTCGGAGGATATATTATAGAGCAATCTAGTCACAAAGTTGTCAGTTTCAAGTTTTTTTCTTTATTAAAGCTTGCAAAAGAGTCAGTAATAGACCTCTATGGACCTCTGTAATAGTCCTCAGCCTCAAGAGTCCTCTATAAATTCTCTATAAGTGTTCTTGCAAGTGTCAAGACTCTTTTGCAAGGAAAACTATAAACACAAGAATACTCATAGAGAATTTATAGAGAAATACTTGTAACTGACAACTTTGTTACTAGATTGCGCAATTGTATTGACTCTATTGAAAATATCATGCATTAATATTCTGCACAACTTTTAATATTCTTTATTACTGTTGTGCTATGAGTAATTAAAATGCATCCCGTATATCGGTGTACGATTGTTGTATAGTTTTTCTCAGCTCAGACAGAGACTTGAATGTAAAGGGTCGGTAAACCCTGATTTCGTTTATTTAATTATATATATATATATATTTACCTTTTATTTTTATGCATCCACATATGATTACTGTTTATTTCATTATTATTCTCAGTTATGAGCTCCAGTTTTTTTTTTTTTTTTTTTTTTTTTTTTTTTTTTTTTTTTTTTTTTTTAAGTTTTGAACTGAATGAAGGACCTGGCTCTTGTGATTTAGATAGCTAGTAGCGTTCAAACATATTCGAAATCAAACATTTGTGGGATTTTATTTATTTGAATCAACAAAACTCTTTATGTTCCACAAAGCTTGTTATAAGGTTATGGAAGTAAGTAATAAAATACAGCAACTGTCAAGACATACGTTTGTATGATGTAATAAGATATTTTGTCTGTTATCTTCAAGGACATCATCTTCATGGTTATGTATCTTCAATGTATTTTACATATGCTAATAAGGCTAATTTGAATTTTATCTTTGATGCATACACAGAGTAGGTAAAACAAGTAGTTGGGACGGACACTAAGAAGTGAAGTTTCTTTAGTTAAATTTGTGTCAAACCTGTTAGTTTAACACTTGTGATGGGAGTTTTGAATGAGTTTCGTATAGCTTAAGAATCTTTTAGTAAGTCCAATAAGTTCTTTACGAAAGTTATCTCTGCTTTCATATACACTGTTATATTTGCCACACAACTATGGGCACAGGTTTTAGTATCAAATTGCGTGATAATATATTCCACTTAAACTTTACAGTGGATAAAAGGTAATAAAGGTAATCTTTAACAGGTTTAAAGGTAATCTTTAAACCTGTTTAAATATTTAACCTGAGTTTTCTCATTAAAATATCCTGACTTTTCAACTTTGAAACCTATAAATTTTCTTATTTCCCATATTTCTTTTAAATGAATTTAAATAAAAATTTAATTTATGAAGTGTTATAATCTTAAATTGTATACTGAAGTTATTTTGAATAAAAAATGCTGATTTTAATGAAATTTCAGTTTTTCTCTCCATAGACATAATTAATTACTAAGTTACGTGCTAAGTTTTATTCTTTGAAAATAGCTTACAATTAAAATTCTTTTCAGTCGGGAAAGAAATTCGCATGGAATGTTTCGAAATGTTATAATTTGCCATTTTTAAGTAATTTAATAATAGTAACCTAAGATATTTTAAGGAAATTAACAGAATTTTAAGAGTAGAATTTGAGCTTACATTGAAAAATATATTCAGTTCAGAAAAATTCATTCAAGATTTTAAAATCCACTTTATCTTTTAATTTATACTAACAATGAGTCGAATTTAAATCCAGTTGGTTAACACTTCGTGTTCGGGTAACATATTTTTACGTTTTTTGCAGTCCGTCACTGAAGCGCGGGTCCTTAAAAATACGTATTTAGAAGATTTGTGGTGGATACCCTCTAACCACCACAAATCTACTTAATACGTATAATTATATGTATGTGGGACATTATAGGCGTGTTGTTTACGTTGCTGTCAACTTTTTGCATCTTTTCTCTCCGCAAGTTATGATTGTCGAGTTACTCGGTCTTTTGTTGCGTTATTTCTTCTTCAATCGAAGTCCTAGCTCCAGAATGTGCAAGTCATGTTTTGTCAATTTGAAGTTTGTTTTTTTATTGTTGAATACAAAATTGATAAAATGAGCCGTTGGGACAAAGATAGTGGATATAAAGAAATATACAATGACAGATTATCGGACTTTAATTTTAAAAACATTTATTTTTGTGATTTCGTAAAAATATTGTTTTTTTTTTGTTAAACACTTATACAGTATATATTAAAGTGTAAAGTAAAAAAAAAAGTTTCGTTCATAAAAACAAAATTTTCTGTTTACTGCGATTTTTCTGAATAACTAAACTTTCGCGCGATTCATGAAAAAACGCCCACTGCACGCGTAAGTTAGCGGTGAAATATACCCTTATGCCAAGTGTTAATAAGCTAGAATTTTTATCATGGGATATTTGCTTCTATCAGTTACGGGTTCCATTCCAACTCAAATCAATCAAGAAAGTTGCGAGAAACTTTTCTGGTTTCTCCTACACTTTTAACACACGAGAGTTGATTACACTTAGACGACATACAAGGAACTGTTACAATTGTGAGCTTGATAGGCGTAGACGTCTACTAAGCAGTTACTAGTAGCGAGGCACAGCTTATAGTTGCAGTACCAGGTTGTATATGGTTGATCTACGATCCTAAACCTCCCCTTAGTAAAATTATAGATTAATCTAGACAAGTTAACAAATAAATCCACGGATGATCCACGATCCTAAATCTTTCCTAAGTAAAATTATAGATTCATCTAGACAAGTTAACAAATAAATCCACGGATGATCCACGATCCTAAAACCTCCCTAAGTAAAATTATAGATTCATCTATACAAGTTAACAAATAAATTAGATTCATCTATACAAGTTAACAAATAAATCCACGGATGATCCACGATCCTAAAACTTCCTTAAGTAAAATTATAGATTCATCTAGACAAGTTAACAAATAAATCCACGGATGATCCACGATCCTAAAACTTCCCTAAGTAAAATTATAGATCCATCTAGACAAGTTAACAAATAAATCCACAATCCTGGATTCTCCTGGACAAAAGAGATTTTCACAAATCCCATACAGTGTGACGTCGCTACACCCCATTGGTTTCACAAAGGGGTTTTGTTAAAGCACAGGGACGGGCGACACTCTGTCTGGGTTTTTGACACTACACCATAAAGGGTTGTCGATTCGACTACGCTTTGAGATGTCCGAGGTGAATCGGACGGACGAACGAGACAACGAAATGTCAGACAGTGAGGATCCACCGAAGCAGCCAATCAGAGGCTACCAGAACAGTGACGCAAAAAAAGCCAGTGGGAAGAGGCGAAAGGTGACATCAAGCGGCGCGAGTTTTTTCACCAGAGAGGGCCCAGAAAAGAGAACGGAGAGAGATTCGACTTGCGGAGTTTTTTTTTTTTTTTTGAGAGAGCTTTTTCTCCAGCTTTTTGTGGGACTCAACCCCTGGGCAACGTTATCTGTCGGCACCTGACCGCAGATTATTTTTGTAAGTTCGTCTTGAACTTGGGTCTTTCAGGTCCGCACTAGCCGGCCTGAGCTCTGTGATTTCCATTTGGAAAATTTGTACATATTCCATTTTAATCAATAATAAATGTTGTTATTGTTTCTAAGCTGTACATCGTGTCATAATCACATCGATACCCACACGGTACAAGTGGATCCCGTGGTGTTACAACAGGAATAGAATGCATTTTATTTATTCTTTTACACTAAAAATTCAAATATGAAATCTTTTGTTTAAACTGATGAAATCATTTAAATTAATTATCGGGGATTGTTTGTAATTCTAGACATCACATCACATCACATCACATCACATCACATCACATCACATCACATCATATCATATCGCGCGAAATTATAACTCTGTTAAATTCATGACGAAAAGCCTCTCTATAAGGTCAGAAAAACAGTGTATGTTTCAAATTCTGTATTTCGGTCAATCTCAAATAGTATGAGGGAAATCAACATAAAATGGTATAAATACTCATTTTATTCAGTTGTGTCGAGAAAGTGTGCGATCACCTCGTGGAGAAGCTCACCTTCTTGGAAGTCGTTGTCTACGACCGTGACTCCCGGTCCGACGTACTGCACGTCTCCTCCTGCGATGACGTTCTGCTTCTCGATCATCATGAGCTGGTGTTGTCCTTCATACTCGAGGAGCTCGTTGTAGCGCCGCCCTCCTCCGCCGTCCAGGGATATGCTGGCAGTGCTGCCGTGACGCAGCACTCGCACCGTATGCCACTGGCCGTCGCTCACCTGCACGTTCGGCAGCCAAAGCTCATGCTCGTCCGACGAACGCAGGTGGTTGAGGTTGAAGCGCAAACGAAGCTTCTTGTCGCGAATCTGGAAAAATGGAGAACGACAGATTTCGTCAGAACATTGATGAAAAAATTTCACGGGCATTCATCATATTATTTCATATTTCACTAACATTTAAAATATAAAAGAAAGCAGGTGTTTTTTTACCTCCAAAATGCAGTATTCCCGTCCATGCTTGCTGGTGGCTCTGAACAGTTCTCCGTGTTTCTGCCTGGTTCGGAACTGCAGCTGAATGTCGGTCCGGTAAGGGTCAGGCTCAAATGAAAGAGCATACTTAATGTAACTGTTCTGCTGGAACATCTTCGAGATCGTTTCTGCAAGAAATCGTTTGTTGAAAGCCCACATATATGCACAAATATACACACACATACATATATATGTGTCCGCGTAAACATTAAAAGAAGTTACAAGAGATAGAAATCAGGAACAAACAGTTAATAAGACAAAACGGAAGTAAGTGGAGTAATGTGTTTTAGAGAATTAATGCATGGATTCGTACCTGAAGGTTTTGTAGTACTGAAGGACATTTAGTCCAAATGAATATAAATTTAGATATCCCCACATTTGAAAATATATATATACATGCATATAAAAATACAATTCAGTCATATTAATGTGACCAACGCCTACTTGTGACGTCAACGTTAGATAACCAATCAAAGAAGGCACGTTGTATCAGTATATTTGGTGGATATATAAAGTGTTATAGGCATTCGGAAAACATTTCGATCTTGCAGTCATGCAGAAAAAGAGCAATTTATCAGATATCCAAAAGGGTATGATAATTCGCTTTCGGGTCAAGGGTAGAAGAATTTCCGAAATGGCTAATTTTGTAAACTATTCGAAGGACCGCCGTGGTAAAAGTATAACGTGTATGGCAAAATGGGACTATCAAAAATCTGCGATGTGGTGCACCACGGGCTATAGGAGGCAAAGATGAACGACGGCTGCTGAGATACGTTTGAGCGAATAGGCGTGCAACCGTTGAGTAACTGGCCGCCCAGATGAACCAAGGAGCTACCAACAGTGTCTCCCCAAGGATGGTTTAGTGAACGTTGCTGCGTATGGGCCTCTGTAGCAGAAAACCCGTTAATGCACCTATGCTGACTGCTGTTCATTGTCGTAGAAGGCTGGAAATTGCATGCCAGTACCACAACTAGACTTCCCCTGAGTGGAGACAAAGGGCTATTTCTGATGAATCTCGTTTTATGCTCCATCGGACAGATGCATGTTGGAATATATAGTGTGAAACGTCTGAAAGCAAAGACTCTGCAACAATTTCCAGAAGGGTCTATAAATGGAGGAAGGAGCATTATAATCTGGAGAAGGTCTTCGTTGTATTCTTTCGGTTCACTCATCATTGTGGAAGGCACGAGGGATCAACACAATTATGCACATATCCTTGTTGATCATGTTCACTCATACATGTGAATCACTTTTCCTAGGAATGATGACATCTCGCAGTCTATGTGTGTGGTTCGAAGCGCACCAGGGGGAACTTACCGTACTCGCTTGGCCAGCAGATTCCCCGAACCTAATCGAGAATCTGTGGCAACAACTCGATCGGACTGTTCGCACCATGGATTATCACCTCTGTAACCTAGCACAGATGGCCACAGCACTAAAGTCGGCATGACTGAACATCCCAAAGAACACTTTCAGGAACCTAACTGACTGTCTTCCTGCACGTTTCGTAGAGACCAGCTCTTAAAAGTTGGTTATTCTGGATTTTTATTTCTGGATTCTGGTGGTCACATTAATATGACTGAACTGTTCACATAAGCCCATAACACTATATGTGTACAGTATATATGTCTGTATACCATACATAAAACGTAGTAAAATTCATCAAGGCACAGATACTTTCATTGCTTGGGTACGAGAGATCACGTGGCAACCTCGCGCTAAATATTTTGCATTGTAGGCTTATATGCAATAGGCCAAGATATAGACCCCCCAAAAGGTGGATGGATGATGTCTTAATGGACTTGAAAACTTTAAATATCTCTAACCGAAAAATTGAAGTCAAGGAAAGAGTTGTAGAGAGAAATTCAGACAGTCTAATGTCCAACTTGAGCTGCAATGGCAATAAATAAGAAGATATATACCATAAATGCATAGATGTCGGTATGTAAGAGTCATTATACACACACAAATATATATATATATATATATATATATATATATATATATATATATATATATATATATATATATATATATATATATATATATATATTAGTGAGTAGAACAAGTATAAAAATATGCATATATGTATATATTATGAACATATCCATATGGATATATCACGAAGTTTTTCATACATATACACAGGTTTATATTTATTCATGCACGTATGTGTAATACAATGCAAGGTTACCTAACTGCCTAATCTTTTACTGGATATGTCAACGTGACATTCTGGATGTGATCGGAACGTCGAATGAACCTCTGTGTGGTTGGGGCGGCATAAGGACTGTGGAGAGAGAGAGAGAGAGACAGACTCACCCTTATCGCATCTGAGCCCGAAGTAGCCTGGATAGCAGATACACCTGGCCGAATTGTAGGTGCCGACACAGGTGCCGTGCTCGCAGTGGCGAGTCACGCTGTTGCTCTGGCAGGCGTCCTCGGCGGGCTTGCATCCGGTACTGCTCGATGAACTACTGCCTGGGTTGCCCAAGTCGTACATCTAAACGATAAAACAGGGTTTTATAATATATGGGTGTATATATATATACACACACACACACAAAAAAAAAACTGTTACAAAATATTTTGAGGAAACTTTTTTTACAAATCCTACGGAAGAAAAGCAGATGTCATTTTTTTAATATAAATACACGCATAATAAAACACAGGTTCAGAAACACATTTGACAACCATAGCGATTATACTTTGTCAAATTGACATCGTGGATATTACATGGGTGCTAAATGAAACACATAAATTGTTAAGGATACCTCTTATTAGACAGGTAAAAGTTTTTGTGCTAGAATATAGTAAAAGATATAAAAGCAAATCCAGAGTGAAGAAGGGTACAAATAAAAGCCAAAGCCGTCTCGTCGCTACAACCGAAGTAACCTGATTGTGACTATAAAGCAGCTGCTTGATTTGGAATTTTATTTAATTTGTTCACTTTTTACACTGGACTTGCTTTAACATTGTTTTACGTAGACATGTGTGTCTCTTAGCAACAGCAGAGCCGAGATTATCTTTTGTCCAAGGGAAATATAGAACTTAAAAATATGTAAATAAATTGCTAATATTTTAAAATGAAAATTCATAGTATTAAAAAATACTCATGTATGAAATCCAGTAAGCATTTAAGATTATACTTTTAATGATAG
>CM063508.1:174439488-174454488 GCA_032207245.1 Pardosa pseudoannulata | reverse complement strand
TTGGAGGGACTGTAACTGACTCCCAGCTTTAAAAAGCCTAGAATTTTACTACGTAGGTGCTTTGACCTCGTGAAGGCTTTCGCGTCTTTTGACTGCCGCCAGCTTTTTAGTGATTGAGTTCGGGAGACTCGTAAAGTCCGCTCATATAAGGAGCGGCAGGGTCTCGGATACCGAACGGGGGATAGATTGGGTTGCATTGCACCCTGGAAGGGCCTCCCCACTTGTGAGATTATTTAATCTTTTTTTTTTCCAGACTGTGATCGTCGTGGCAATTCAGTGCCAGCCGAAAATCCTCTGCATTTCGATTTGTTTTGGGAGATTAGAATCCTCTTGTATATAGCCGTATTTACTCAAGAAATAAAAGTGATTTCCAGTTTTATCGTGACTGTGATCCTTCTTCACGCTACCTCTTCACTCGAGAACACTGAAGTCGTCACAATGCAATTGTTATATTGCAAGTAAGGCCCTGCAAAATTTGACTCCGGTACAACTGTTGTACGGGGAATCTTATTTGCCACTGATTCCATAATGACCTTTTTTCTTTCTTTCATTTAATGATAACACTATTATGTTTATAGCACATGCAATTCCATCGAAAATCTATGTTTAGGCACACTGTACAAATTATGCATTCTTACCAAATTGGATGTGTAATCGTTGATTACACATAATTTCTATCATATTGACAATAGACCCCCAAGATGACAGAATTCGACAAAAAATGCGGAATTCTTCCGCTGGCCCGAAAGAGTCTAGATAGGTTTGGACCCTAGTCAAATTCTTTTATTCGATTAATTATTTAATTTTATTAAAGAATTGATTTTGTCTCCTTCTAACCTTAAAAACCTTAAAAATTTTTTAGTATAGAATATTTTTTTAAAATTATTGATAGCTTCAATATGTTCCAGTTGCATTATTTGTTTCTATAAATTTCTATTAAATTTATGGATGTTGTATATTAGTGTGCTTTTATTTAAAACTAAATATGCTCTTTTAAAAATCTATTTTAATTAATCAAGTTACAGAGGGTACTGTGTAAAACGAAGACATTTCTATAACTTCCACAAGTTATATTCTTTATTTATATACTTTAAAACTTTGGTTTTACAAAAATTTATGAATTTTCAAGTTAAAAAGAAGAAAAAAACTAAAATAGTTCTTCGAATTTTCACCACTGTTACTGTCGAATCATGTATAAAGTCTGTATAAAATATCGAAAAATATATTTGCTAGAATTAAGTAAATTCTGAGTGATTTCGGTATCTAAATTAATAGCACTATTATTAAATACAACTGATCTACGTATCTTTTATTTCTAAGAATTTTTAACAATATAACAATTTCGTATACTGCAAAAAGTCAAGTATATTATTTATATAATTAATGTGATAGGAGTCAATAAGCATTCACTTTTAAATCTGTACTAGAATGTTGAAAACCCCTTAACTCATATTCCCACTCTTTAATAATCATCCGGAGAAATTAAATTTCTTCAGACAAGACCATTCGATGCTCCTCGTATAAAGTTTAGAAAGATGAAGTATAGAAGATAATAATAAGTCTGTAACTTATCTATTTGCCTTAACTATACCTCATAGGATCCATCGTGTCTGTATGCCAGTATAGTTAAAATTAGTCACAGGGTTGGAAAAAAAATCACGATTTTTTTTAAATAAAAAAAATCAGATTTATTTGATTTAAATCAGATTTTTTTTATTTAAATCGGATTTATTTGATTTTTTTCTGAATACTAATTTTAATTGTTGTTTTTATGTTTTTTGCAATATACATAGAATAGTTTGTTATAAGAAGTAACATCTTATCTATCTAGTATATTCTACACACTGATTACCTAAAATTAAATATATAAATTTTAATCTAAATACATTCCATTATTTTGTAATTGGATAGTGCAAACTAAATAAGATGTAAATTTAAAGAACAAATTAAATATTCATTTAATGCAAACTATTTATTTAAAAAACAAATCACAATTATTTCAATATTTTTAAGCACCGAATTATGGATTTAATTGTTTCAATAAAAACACTAGCTTTGATGCTTTATAGCAGCGGTCGGGGAACCGGGGTAAATTACCCCAAATGGGGTAAAAATGAAATTTTTGGGGGTAAAGAGGAAACTTTTTTGAGTAAAAAGTATATATTTTTAATTTGCTATTTTATAAACTTGTTAGTATTTTTTTCAACTTAAACAATTTAGCGACATATGCAGGTCACGCCATCTCACTACCCACCACACTAAAGTGTTCTCGCCATCTCACGACCCACCACTAAAGTGTTCTCTTTGCGCAATAAAGCACATTTTATTTTACTTTAAATTCGGTACAAATAAAGTGACAAGTCAGAGAGCGCGTTTTCATTAGTTAATTGCTGATTTTATCTTTAATCATCGATATATCGATAAAGGTAAGCCGCAATTTAAAAATTTAATTTAAATATTTTACAAATATTATTTTCTGTCTCCCTTCAGATGGCAGCAAATAGAAAAAGAACATACCAAGAAGAATTCCTTAGTTACGGTTTTACACATATAGAAGGCAATGGTACAATGAAACCACAGTGTGCTGTATGTATGAAGGTACTGACTACAGAATCTTTCAAAAAAGTCAATTGAAGAAACATTTAGATAATTTGCATTCAAACCTGTCTTCCAAACCGCGAGAATACTTTGCAAATTTAGAAATATCTGTTAAAAGACAAAGATTGAATAGCAACTTGTTTGGTACATTCGATCAGCGTTCAGTATCAGGGGCTAGCTTTGAAGTAGCCTGGTTGATTGCTAGAAATAAGAAACCATACACTATTCGTGAAGATTTGGTTAAACCAGCTCCTGTAGAAATGGCAGAGATTATGTGTGGTCAAAAAGAAGCGAAGAAACTGAATTCAGTGCCCTTGTCTGCAAAAATTGTGAAAGAACGGATTTCTATATTAGCAGAAAATGTGAAGGAACAGATTATTTTCGCACTAAAACAGGCTAAATATTTTGCTATTCAGCTTGATGAGACAACTGATTGTAATAGCAATTCACATCTAATGGTATATGTTCGCTACAAAGGTGCAGATAATTTTGAAGAGGAATTGCTGTTTTGTTCTCCTCTTGAGTTGAGATCTCGTGGAATTGATGTCTACAATAAAGTAAAGGAATACTTCATAGCTCAAAGTTTAAAATGGGAAAACTGTATTTCTGTATCTTGCCTTCTGATGCTGATGGAGCTCCAGCTATGCTGGGTCATATTAACGGTTTTTCGGCTTTCGTAAAAAAAATAACCCGAATATTGAAGTTATTCACTGTATGATCCATCGCCAGGCCCTTATGGTCAAATATTTAGAACCTACACTGGAAGCTGTCATGCATTGTGTCATCAAGATTGTAAATTTTATTAAGGGACATGCACTAAACACGTAGCTATTTCGTGAATTTTGTCAGGACGGTGAAGCTGAATATACGGACCTACTTTATTATACAGAAGTAAGGTGGCTCTCTCACGGAAATGTACTAAATCGAGTATGGACTCTCAAAACTGAAGTCGAAATTTTTATGGTTGATCAAAAAAATATTCTCGCAGATAAGTTTAAAAACTCTTCCTGGGTTGCATATCTCGCATATTTAGCGGACATTTTTGAGAGTGTAAATATATTAAACAAAGAATTTCAAGGAAAGAATATCAATATCATTTCAGCTAGAGAAATAGTGTCAGCGTTTGGATTAAAGTTGCAATATTGGAGACAGAAAGTAGAACAGAACAAGATAGCTTCTTTTTCAAGGTTAGCTTTGTTTTTGGAAGATTGCGAAAATATTACTTTAGTTGACATCAAGGATACAATTATAAGTCATCTTATCAAACTCAGAAAGCGGTTTTTAGATTACTTTCCAGATCTTGATACACGTACTATCAGTTAAATTGTAGATCCTTTTAAATGTGATATTGCTATGATACCAGAAGAACCTTCAGGTTTGGCAGAAGCAATTCTTGAACTTCGATCTAATACTGAAGCACGTATTCAATTTGAGAGTAAATCAAATTTGACGTCTTTTTGGATTTCAAAAGCTGCAAAGGCTTTCAAAATTGCACATGAAGAGGCGGTTATAAAATTGCTGCCATTTGGAACAACATATTTGTGCGAACAAGGCTTTTCCACTCCAATGAACATAAAAACGAAGAACAGAAATCGATTAAACGCCGAAGACTGCATTCAAATCGCTCTTACATCAAAAAGTCCTAATTTTGAAGCAATTGTATCGAACATGAAACAACACCATTTCTCCAAAACGTGAAAATTTTTTTTTCAATTATTCTTCTTTTTTTTTTTTTTTTTAAATTTTTTCAATTCTAATTATTGTTTGTTTTTGTTTTATTATTATTATTATTATAATTTGTTACAATACAGTTATGGATTACTAGGTATTACATTGATAAATTGAATAAATGAAGTTTAAATAAAATTTTTAGTTGTTTTCTTTTCAAAATTATCATGGGGGGGGGCTATAATATGAAAGATGCTAAAAAGAGGCGATTTCTTTTTCTTTTTTTTTTTTTTTGCTTTTCGCCATGGGGTAATATCAACTTACACAAAATTATTTTGGGGTAATGATTAAAAAAGTTCCCCGACCAATACTTTATCCACTCCTAATTGGTTAAGAAGGCTAGAATGAACAATACTAAAAGAAGAAAACTGTCTTTCCTTTCCAGCAGATGAAGCCACGGCTGTTGTTATTTGGTGGACAAACGGGATTTCAAGTTCTGTAATACTCTCTTTACCTCCCATTACATAAAATGAATTCCACCAGTCATAATCAATCATTGTACTACCCCTACTATATACTTTCTGATAACAACTCCTAAATTCTTGGAAAGCACATGCTATCTATTTACACTTATTTACTTATTGGTATTTCTGTGCTGACTGATTCCAAATTGTCATGTCTCTGGAATATAGGTTTTAAAAGAAGTGAAAAAATGATTTAATGATTTTTTTCGAAAAAATCAACTGATTTAAATCAAGATTTAAATCATGATTTAAATCGTGCCAACCCTGGTTAGTCACCTCAAATAAAGTATAGAATATAAGAAAGTAGTCCTTTAATTCATCGATTTCCCTTAACTATACTGTCTTAGGATCCATCGTGTTTGCATGCGAGTATAGTTAAATGTTAAGATGGTTGGGTATGGGCCACATCCAATTCCTTTAGCTTCATTTTAACCTGAGAGAAAGTTCCTGCAAAGAACGACATTTTGCCATCATAAATTGTAAAAAATGTGTCGCTGCCTTAGATAATTTTAAGCTATATCACATGGTAAAATTCGTTTAAAAAGTCTTTAAATGTAAACGGCCCAGAAGTAGAACAATTTCTCCCATAGGTTAATTTGGAGCTAGAGAAATCTAGTATAGCCGGTAATAACACCTTAGGTAACTTCTTTTGCATTCAGGTGGATAAGGTATGGTACTGACCTCTCTATCCCAGAAGATGTCGACCTGGTGCCACTCCCCGTCGCTGAGTGACTCATCGACGAGGACGACGACCTCGGCGGTGCCCGATCCGAAGTCGACGAGGAGGCGCGGCCTCCCGCTTTGAAGCTCTAGGGAGATGAAGTCCTGGACCGCGGCCTCGCCGACGTCCGGGTTCGAGATTGGTCCGTTGTAGAGCAGCAGTCCGTCCGGCTTGCGAGTCATGAACTCGAGGCTCAAGTGAGACTGCTCGCACTGCTGAAGGGAGGGGAACCAGGCCCAGCCACGACCGCTGAAGCTGCGGGTCGTCATCTGGCACTGGGGGCCCTCGTAGCCCTCAGGGCACTTGCAGCTGCAGGAAGAAAGAAATATCAACAATTATAGAGAGCTACAGAGAATAAGAATGTTGCATCTACTATGGATATCTATGATTCTTGAGCTTGAGTAACAGTAACTGATTAACTACAATATTCAGCTTTCAGAAAAATGTTGATTTAGAAATTTCTGGATGATTCCAACAATGGTGTAAAGACCCACTGACCAATCAAAACTATGCGTTTTATTATGTTGTAAAAGCAGAATGTTTAGAAATTTGCTAATGTATGATAGAAAGTGTATCTATATTTTAGTTTTACCTCTAAAATAAAATGATATACATGTTCATAAATATTTTACTCAGATCTCTTTAGTGATGTCGTTTGAAAACATTTTCAGGGCTACGCTATTTCCATACTTTCGCGCAAATAGCAATAATTATTTTTCTATAACTTGCATAAGATTTTTGTGACTTACCTCACTCCTCCATATGACTCGAAGCACCTGCCCCCGTTATGGCATGGTAAGGGTCTCTTTCGGCAGGTCTCGATCTCTGAGAAGTCCCTCGCGCCACAGACACACTTTGGCTGTACCCAGGTGTTAACGCCGACGAAGGAGGTCCGGTTGGCATTGACCACTATTGGTTGTCGATCCACCATGAGGACGTTGGTGCAGCTCGTCTCGCAGTTCAAGTTTTCCATGAGGCACTCGTCGATGCCTACCATCGTGATGTTGATGCCGACCTCCTGCTCGATCTGTCGACAGAGAGCGAGTTTTAAGAGGATTGGAAGTGAACGGAAATCTTTTTGGGAAGGAAATTATCTTAGTGTATAATTTCCTTTCTCTTTTAATGAGATAAGTACTTTACTACAAAACGTGTTTAAAATTCTCCTACAAATAGATTTATCGACTAAGAAGATGTTTCTTGTGATTCCGAAGACTAACCTAAGACCAAGACCCTACGATTCCGAAGACTAACTTAAGACCCTACGATGATACTGGAACAAGCTATAAACATAACTCGCCTTTGTATTTAACGAATTAAGTACGAATTAAGTACTTTGTATTTAACGAATTAAGTACTAAGAAGATGTTTCTTGTGATTCCGAAGACTAACCTAAGACCGAAGACTAACCTAAGACCCTACGATTCCGAAGACTAACTTAAGACCCTACGATGATACTGGAACAAGCTATAAACATAACTCGCCTTTGTATTTAACGAATTAAGTACTTATGTTCTACTAGTAACCCTCGAATCTATTCACCACTTGGTGAGCCGAGATCATAGAGTTTATATACACGTTTGAATATACCGAAAATGCTTTGTAACGAAGAAAAGGGAAATAAAATTACAACAGTACTGGTTAGGAGAGTTAGTATTGTTTTGTACCTCTAATATATTTGATTCGGATTATCACCGTTCCAACTTCTATTGGAACTAATGGGGCAATAATCTGACAAGAAAGGAAACTTTGGGTAGAGTTGCTAAACAAAAGAATACTTAAATTAAAAAAAATAATGACAATAAAAGTGTAAGAGTACCAAATTGTTTTATACAAATGAAGCATTCCTTAATATGTTTGGTTTTGAGTTCACAGACTCACATTTTTCCACACGACGGCTAACATGGAACTATTAAAACACGAGTTGGCGTAAGAAAATTAATTGTGGAGAGGAGTGGTAATAACTGTCTGGATTTAACAGAAACTGTTTGAACCTGTGTTATTTATGGTGCAGCAAAATAGGTAAAAAATATGAATTAATCTCCACGTTTTCAAAACTGACGTTAATTAGATTTAGATATAAATAATTTCGTTAAAAAGTGCATCATTTGGAACTTAGTTTTTGCTGCATTCTTCAGTTGTTTGACGATTTGAGAGTGATTTGCCCAGATAAGGGTGTCTATTTTCCTTCAGAGTACTAGTTGCATCCCGAGAATACCAATGTCTCCCTTATCAGTTCTTCGTTGTCTGTCTCCGTAGCCACTTACTAGTTACACTTAGGAATACTGTTGTCTCTCTTACCATTTTCCCATTGTCTATCTCTAGGTATATCTAACATACATCTACGTCTGCCTTATCATTTTCCTGTCTTCTATTTCTATATACCTATAGATGCTACAACTAGATGACATCGATGCCTCTGAAACAAACATTGACGTATCTCTTAATCCACTTACCTTTTACACTTAGGAATACTGTTGTCTCTCTTACCATTTTCCCATTGTCTATCTCTAGGTATATGTAATATACATCTACGTCTGCCTTATCATTTTCATGTCTTCAATTTCTATATACCTATAGATGCTAGAACTAGATGACATCGATGCGTCTGAAACAAACATTGACGTATCTCTTAATCCACTAACTAGCACTACCATCAAATATCGATGTCTTTATTACCAGTTGCCTTGCATCTATCTCATCACACATGAATTAACACACCCAAAGAATACTGATGGATACTTTTCTTTCCCACCCCCAACAGCTGACTGACCCACTCCATCAAGCATCTTAGATCTTATCTTTTTCCATCTCCATCAAGCATCTTACCAGTTCCCTGTTGAGGGCGACTATTCCGTTGAGCATGCTGGCCTTGAAATAAGGCGATCTGTGGGCTGCGAAGCGGACATCGGTGAGTGGGGGTCTCTCCTGTTTCAGGATGACGCTAAAAATGTCGACGTTGTCTCGGCGGGTGGTGGTGAGACTGGCAATCATGTCCCGGAACTTCTGGTATTTGCTCTTCACCTGGCGGTTCTCGGTCCAGTTCCAGACGCGCACAAAGTCCTCGGCACTGATACCTAAAGTAAAAAGTGATTCACGTATTAAATAAACACAATGGGTGTGTCAAAACGGAGCAGATAGTTTGAATCTGGACACGCGTAAAACACATTTTCTTTTAAATTTAGGATATATATATATATATATATATATATATATATATATATATATATATATATATACGTATATATATGTGTATATATATGTATATATATATATGTGTATATATATATGTGTATATATATATATGTGTATATATATATATGTGTATATATATGTATATATATATATGTGTATATATATATGTATATATATGTGTATATATATATATGTATATATATATATACACATATATATGTATGTATATATATGTATATGTATATATATATGTATATATATATATATGTATTTATATATATGTATATATATGTATGTATGTATATATATATGTATATATATATATGTATATATATATATATATATATATATATATATATATATATATATATATATATATATATATATATATATATATATATATATATATATATATATATACTTTTGTATGCCTAATATATATGTAGGTATGTATACGTGTATTTACGCTCATAAATATTAACACGTTATAGGTATTTATAAACAGATATAGGTATATGTGTGTGGCCATAAGACATATCTGCACAAACTTTACAAATATATATATATTTTCATGTACGCTTTATACATACTTATTTGTATATTTATCAATGTATACGTAGTTGCTCGTATATATGTACAGATGCACACATTTATAGACATTCATTAATATTTATGATGCCTTCGTGTAATCATTCCACAATATACAAGTGATAGACTGCGACTTACCGGATATCCGGATGGAGCCGGAGTTGAAGATGGCCTCCTCTGGAATCTCCTTGACTGTGACCGAGACGTTGGCTGAGACCTCTTGTGTGTGGACTCGGTCGTGCACAACGAAACGGAGAGTGTAGGTACCACCGCTGGTGACGTTGCGCATGACGATGAGGCCTGTGTCTTTGTCCACCTCAAAGTTGGGGTGGGCCACGTTGTTCTCCCAGTAGAAAGACTTGTCTGGAAGGTCCCAGTCATCCAGGTCTTCCACGTGCACTCGGCCAATCGGGGTGGGAGGAGACTCACCTGCAAAAGAAGATGGATATAGATTGTAGTAACGTTTCACTAGCGTCTCGGTAACACAACATCGTAAATGCACCGGCCTCAAAATGCGCCAAATGTTTGCCACATTTGGTGAACTAGCATCCGGTCATCACAACATCATAAGTGCACCGGTCTGAAACAGGCTGGTGCATTTAAATGCACCCGTGTGAAAACAGCTATCGTAAACACTAGCTTTTTTCACAACATCACAAGAGCACCAGTCTGAAAAAAAGGCCAGTACATTTATGATCATGCCACCTGCTATGATTTCGTTTTAAAATGACATTTTTTTGTAATGTTTTACTACATTAATTTTTCTTGTCTTAAAATCGGTAATATCGATCACCACAACATAAATACATCGGTCTGTAAGAGCCATATGAAAATATCTACAGTAAACACTAACACTTTTTTAATTAGAAATCACACATAAATGAATCTCTGTGTTAAATTTTTCTTATTTTAATTTGTCTTAAAATCGGTAATTTCTAAAATAATTATTTTGTACTGGAAATTTATTTTATAATTATGATTATAGAAAACTATGCAAATTATGCAACCTAGTCCAAGAAAAATATTTTAATGAAGCTGCTTTATTATCAAGCTGCATTTTATATAAAAAAGGACATGTTTGTTGTAGCATAAATATTTGAACATAGTATATATTTCAACAATTTTTTCCATAATCCACATACAGTCGAATAACAAAAGGGGGGGGGATTTCATAAGCCCGAAGCATTATTTTCAGAAATTTTTGGGCCTGAAAAGTACTTTTTTTGCTCATTAACAACACAAAGCTACTGTAAAGAAGCTACTGGTAAAGACCTGTTTATAGGATAAACCTAATTTTCTTATCTCCCGAGCTCGCCAAATCTCCCATCTTTAAATCTCCCAGAACAACTGCGCAGGCGCTGCATAGCCGGTGCATTTAGGATGTTGTGTGACCCAGACGCTAGTGTAAGGTTTTAACTCTTTGTTCTACGGCGTTACAGATGTGCAACATACCCAAAATGAATGTCATTTACAAAGCGAGCTTCTAAAAGGCGGTTTTGCTGACTGTTGTTATCACGTAGCATCGCGATCAACTCAATTTACTCTAAAAATTCCTTTGAAATGACCAAACTAAGTTTAATTTTCATATCAAAGTTCACTCGTTGTTGATCGGATGCACGTGATTAAACCAAGTTTTGATTTATTGAATTAATTCATTAACCCTCTGATTGCTCATCTCGTGATTTCCACGGACAATACCAAACGTAGCAAAATTTGCTCATCTCGCGATTTTCGCGGGCATGTGTTTTTCTTCCTGTATTAAGAAGCACATTCCGCATTTCACCGTTTAACCAGTGGAATAAATTATATAGAGCATTGGACATTTAATTAGGTAATAAATAGAATTATATGACGAACTATAATTATATTAGATAATAGAATTACAGATAGTACATTATAAATAGAAATTAAGTGTATTTCAATTGAAATTTATTAAAAGATAAATTTTTTATGTGATAACATCTGAAATTAGTTTTTCTGAAAGCGTAGTTTCTCATGATAAAAGTCAATATAAAAATCTTTTCTAGAAAATAAAATTAGTATTTCAGTTCTCCAATTTATATATATACTTAAACTATGCAACAAAAAATACGCAATTTTTAAAGAGATCTCGGTTTACAAATTGAGCAGTCAGAGGGTTAATGCCCGAATTATTTTTGCAGAATATGTATTGATGAATACCTTAAAATTCGGTTATTATAGACTGAGAATGAAACAAGGTTGAACGACACGGGTTAGGAATTTATATTTCATTTTCAAGCTTAGCTTCAATTTGTAAACCGAGATCTCCTTTAGCTCACTTACCTTCTGAAGGAGGGAAAGAAATACGAGCTCACCTTTGAAGTTGTAGACAAAGATGCTCTTAGAGCCAGGATGCATGCGGTTATCATTCACGTCACCAATGATGACTGTTAGGGTGCTGGTGCCTGTCATGGATGGTGTACCACTGTCCTTGATGACAATGGGTACTAAGTACTCCTTCTGCTGTTCCCGATCAAAGCGTTCCTTCGATGTCACGATCGCCATACCGTCGCCATTGGCGCCAGCTACAAATAAAAAGGGCCAAGCAGATAAGATTACATCTTAGATATACACACATGTAAAAATACACTATTTTAAGAATAGTAAAGAATGTAAAATACGTCCATATACATATAGTGATACCATGGACATGTTATTTTAATCATTTGTATACGCAAAAGGGCTATTGCGCTTGTAAAACAAATGCGCAGAAGCGCATTTTCGCTGCTGTTTGTTACTCTAGTTTTCGTTTTCGTATCCCCTTTATAATAATAGCCTGTTATCTGTCCGTCTGTCCTCGAATTTATGAAGCGGTTGGACCTGGAATGGATAACGGCATCCATGTTGAATTCTTGATGAGTTAGGGTTAGCAAAATTCAAAGCGAGTCTTTAAAAAGTTCAAAATCCCCCCCTCTTTTCGAGCTTTTAATGCCCTTATTTCAAGCCTATGCTCCCTATTAAGTTTATCACATAATAAATAGGTAAAAATAACATTTTTTCTAGCATTAAAACATTTTGAACTTTGATTAAACTCTGTAAGAAGGTATTAAGACTTATTTATTGCTTCGAATTAATAAGTTTTTTTTTTAGTAAATAAGCTTTATTTTGATTTTAATTTGTTTTATATCCAACATTGATAAAATCTAGACCAAAAATTATACACATTTAATTTTTATTAAGAAGTTAGGAAGACATATCTCAAAAATAGAAAAGTTTTGGACAATAGGGGACATTCATCAAAGAAGAGAACAATTAAGATAACTATTAGAATTCATTGAAAGAACACAGATTTATGTCGACAGTAATAATTACTTATCGGCTACGGCACTGATCAGCGGCAGAAAAGAAAATAAAGAATGTGAAATCGAATTTGAAATGAATAAATGTCGATCGTTTTTGGCCGGGCCATAAATGCCTTTTCCCAAAAGGATATTGATTTCTGTTCTTGATGAAAGAGGAGGATGTGGAATTGGGGGGTGGAGGGAATATATTCCCCTTTTCCCAGGTCCTTTCATGAATTCCATGCGAGTCTTGTCTTTTATTGGGCTCTCGTGAATTATCTGATGTCAAGCAAAGAAATGCCACTGGAAAACTACCACGCGACCCGTGTCTGTCTTCCGTGAATGAATTTCAAATATTTCGAAACGTCTGAACTCGTTTTCGAAGAATAACTCGTAGAATGATTGTGAATCTAGGAAAAGAAGCAATGCGCGGTTGATGTTTTAGGATTGGAGAGATCGTTAATGAAGTGACACCCTATTCTACAGAAATTTTGAATCAATTAGTTGGTTTATATGTCCTGTAGATACTTCGGCAACGTTTATAAATACATAAAAAATAGGCAAATATTATATTTAAACTATTTTAATAAAGTGTAGTCAATTTTGTTGTAGTATATTATGCTGCTAACTTTAACCCTCTAAGCGGTTCGCACGTACAATTCAGTCAAACCGATGATGTCTCTTCAAAGCGGTTGTCACGTATAATTTTCGACCTCCAAAAACGTTCCGAAAATGTATGTAATGTACATTTCTGCCAGTGTTTGAGGTAGGAGGGTCAGGTCGATTGTTTAGAAACGGCATCCCTCTTTGACTGACATTTATTGAGGAATGCACTCCCTGAGGAACTAAGACGTTAATAGCTTTTCATGCTTTTGTAAATCTCTATTTTGAAGTATTTCGTTTGACGTAACAGATGTATCTCTAAATGCACCACTTAAATATCTTGGATAACTTTCTTAAAAAATATAAATAATTTTCTTAAAGAATATTTTTATTTGTACTTTTAGAATCCATTATTTCTTATGGGATGATCTTCGAGACTTAACGAGTTTTATGTATATTAAAAATTAACAATCTATAATATCTATTTATAACCGGAAATAAATGGACAGTAACGAGGGTGGGTTTCCCGTATTCCATTCTAGTCGACAAAGTGTGAAGTAAAAAATCATAGAACGCTTTGGCCTTTGACACAATAAACTTTTAGCATATTTTTGGAGACTTTTTTTAATCGGTGTGTTTCACTCGGACAGTTAAAGAGGGTGACAACTGTTATATTTTTGTTAACCCTTTTGAAGGTTGTTGGAAGATTACTTCCTACATGATCTTACAAAATACACCTGTGGGAAGCGCAAAACCCGATATAATATATTAGCCTTGCAATTCTGACTATGGTAAAACTGATTTCCGCTTCAGTTTCTCTCTGTCATCTATTGTTTGATGAATTGGATATAATTAGCACTTTTGTTTTGAAAAAATGAAATAGTTGTGCTAGAAATAAATGGCCCACGAAAGGGTTAAAGTATTTTATTGGTGATATCTAAATGTAAGTACTTGCTACTTTACCGCAATATGTATTACTTTCACATAAAAATATTTCCGAATACCCAATTCTTGGTTGCAACATAAGTTGCCTGTTTTAATTCCCAATATTTAATAGAATTGAGGTTCAATATAGGTATACTAATGTGTGCGCTCGCACACAGACACATGCATATATATGTATAAATGTATATACAGTGAAACCCGCTTAAGAAGTTTTCCAAGGGCCTAACTTTCTTGAGCGGGAAAACTTCTTCGGAAAAACGAGAAATCAGGCAATCAGTAAATTTACATCTTTTGAATAGAAAGCTTTCGGAAATGTACTGGAAGTCCAGGACGCTCTTTTGATTAAGACATTTTGAGGTTGGGAAATAGAATGGGAGAGAGGAAGTTTTTAGGGAAATATTAAAGTGAAATAATTTTGTTATATTACATATATACATCGAGTGATCCAAAAGTTAGGGCAAACTTTACAAGTAATTTGATCACCAGCTAATAAAGATTAAAAGACGCAGTTTGCATCAAACAGATGGAAATGAAACCGGAATATTTGTATATTAACCCTTTGCCTTTAAACAACGTATGGGAGACTTGATGCTGGGCCTAAAATTAGAACCTCGTATCACACACGTGATGATTCTTTCTGGCCAAAAGTGAAAAGCTCTTATCAGTAATAAAACAATACCCCTTACAATATTTTGACTAATATTATATATTATTCACTTATAGGTTATTCCCGCAATAAATTCTACATAGAAAATATTTAAACGACTGAAATTTTTTACTTTTGTTATATAACCAAAAACATAAAAATAATATGTGAAATAAAAACATTAATACATTTTTTAATAAAAATGAAATGAAA
>CM063508.1:174396988-174434488 GCA_032207245.1 Pardosa pseudoannulata | reverse complement strand
TCCTCGAAATTTATTGTTGTCATGAAATTAAAAGTACATAGTAATAGAATAAGTATTAAAGTAACAGAACGCTATACATTATTAAGTAGGTTTAAGTATAAGTTATTAAATACGCATAAATTATCTTTGGCTGCTAATGTATGGTGTTTAAAGTGTGTAGTTCCGTCGACGGGTCAAAATGTTTCCTAACTGCCTTTTGAATATGAAAATTTTTTTCGCCATTCTAGTGTTAAATATTTAAAAAATATTCCATGGAATTATTGCCGTAAGCTCGAGATTGATTAAGCTGTTTTTAGTTTTTCGCTATTGGCAACATGAAAAGAAATTGAATTGAAAAACAAAATGCAGCTGAGGTTATCGCCAACGATGTCGAATACTATCTTTATTGAAGAATAAAAGCTTTTACAATCAAAATTGATCCCACCTTCTGGTTTAAGATTTCTAAATGTATATATATGTGTGTGTACGTCAGTAAGTGAATAAACTATTAAAGCTTTTCTAAAGACTATTCATTTAGAAAATAAAAAAATATTACTTATGCGTAATGTAGAAATTGGTAGTTCTAAGACCCTTTCTATATACAAGAATAAAATTTTGGCATTTACAGGAAAAAACTATACATGTATAGTAAAAAAGGAATTCCATCTGTACAGCAATTTTCTCCGTTTATAATATCTCCAGATTACTAATTACATATAAATTAAATCTCATATAAATTACAAGATGAGAGTACTTATTATATAAACACCACTAGTACCTCGCGTGCGAGAGACTTCAGCTAGTTTACCGTAACTAGAAAGGAAATATTTCCTAACTTTACTTCACTAATTTTGACATTTAATAAAATGAATTCTCTTTACAGTCTGTGTCATGGACATTTAATTAAATGAATTCCCTTTACAGTCTGTGGCATGGGTTGTTAAAAAGAGGTCACCATTTTGACGTAAATTATCTGAATTGGAATAACTTATAGTTAAACTTATAGTTAACTTATAGTTAACTTATAGAAAATACATAAGCATACCAACATCGAGAATCCTGGAAGATTGGCATTAAATACCAAAACTTCGTAGTCAGAAGTCTAAATATGGTGGCATAGTATGAATCAATATCGCATGAATTGAGGAATATGAAATAGTTAGTCATCTAAATGGATTCTCACCTAACTCGTGATTTTCCTCCTTGGTCTGCGTCTGTTGCTCTGAAGGTGGCGAGACTGGTTCCTATGTCGGCATCCTCTTTTACGATCACTTCTATGTTGGGTTTCTCAAATTCAGGTTTGTTGTCGTTGATGTCCCGTAAGCGGACACGAACCTTGGCGTAATCCACGTGGTATGGCTCGGAGGATTCACCGCCATGGTCGCTTACCTGAATAGTGATATTGAATCCAAAACGCTGCTGTAGATCTTCGAAGTCTAGGGGCTGGAAAATTAAAAAAGAAAAGAAGTAATTAGCTTTAAATCTTTTGATGCTTATTTAGTTGGAACTGTAAACTCGGCTTTGAAGATAGATCTCTATTAAACATATTTCCATGAATTTACTGGAGTTTAGTATGTGCTTTTGTACACGAGATGCAATTGAGAATTCAGATTACCCGCATGGAGGTCAAATTTATATAAAGGAATATAAAGAAGAAAAAAAAGGTTCTTTCAGCCAACTTACTTTCGCTATCTTGAGAGATCCGGTTCCGTCTGAGTTGGTGACCATTGTGAATTTATCAGCCCCAAAAGCATTATCGATGACCTTGTAGCTGAATCGATTCGTTTCCAATAAATCACCATCATTGACGGAAACCACGAGGATGGGAGTTTCAGGAATATTGTCCCCTTCTGTCTCATCTACCTCAACTTGCCATTCTTTCTTGGTGAACTCCGGAGGCATATCGTTGATATCTTTGATCTTGATGGTGGCTGTACCCGTACCTACAAAAAGAGAGAAGTTGGAGTGAGGATAAACATTGTCTAATGGAAGAACCTAAATCTGAGTTTTCTTGTTTGACCAAAGAAAGGAGTTAAGAATTTTTCTTTGTTTGCTTCTTGTTTGTTATGCCCCACTTGCAAAATAAATAAACTAATTTGTGTTACACATCATTCTATTTCCTGTGCAGTGACAGTATGTTGGAAACAAAACTTATGATAATTTGTGCTTGATTCAAAATGATACGAAGCATATCGTATTTCTTCAATACTGTATCAAGTAACGCTAGTGTCATGACTAACAGCATAACGTTGTTTAAATTAACTTGCGGTGAAGAGATTTTTTACTTGGTGTTTGAATAAAGTACCTAGACAACCTGTTGTCTATTTTGATGGCTGTACGTGACTGTCACCGACTTTAAAAACCCTACTGGAATATTTATACAGCAATACTATATAAAATGTGTAATAAACCCTTCTGTAATAATCGATTTTTTACCGAACTGCACCGAATGCAATTCGTTCATAACGCATAAAACTTATTATATTCTTAAAAGAGTGAATAACAGTATCAGGCTATCCGTCTACCCAGGCACAGTATATCATGCTGAGTACTTAACAGAGAAAGTATTTAAATGGCTAGATGGTGTCTGAACAGGGAATCTTATTTAGGACACATTCCATTTACCTCATGAGGTAAGTTAGACTGTATGAATAACTACTCATAATGTCTTTTGAACTACACCTTGACTATGTACATTAAATTACCCATAGCACGTAGTAAGATAATCAGACATTAAACTGAGTTTAGAACAGTACCTTATTGTCAATGTACAGTATAATTTACCCGGAAATGTACTTTTAAACAGTTCCTTGTTTCTAAGACACAAGAATTTGTTTACTTGTCTCAGTACCTTAATTTATTAGACACAGTATGTTGTTTAGTTTTTCTTAGCGTTGCTAGCAGTTTAGTACACTTAAAAAAAGCTCAAATGAACTTGAAATAATGAATCATGAACGACCAGAAACCTTACCTTTCAGTCCTCCTCCATCCATGGCGACCACTTTTATAGTGTACTCCGGGTTAGTCTCCCGATCGAGGCAGCACACGGCCGTCGAAATGACCCCGGTCTCCTCATCTATTGTGAATATAAGCTCACCGTTTTCGTTCACCTGATTCTGTTCGATGGAATACTTGAGGCGGGCATTTGTCCCTTCGTTCGGGTCGTCATAGTCAGTCGCCGTCATAGTCATCACAGTCATCCCTATAAGTAATAAAACAGGAAAGTCAGTAACAAGTGGCTTAGGAAATACAGCCATGCCAGTCATTAAGCATAGGATGTGATAACGATTTACGCCGGAATGGCAATCTCGATTGAACAACGCAATCTACCAGATTTAATAACGTTTGTACACAGAAAGGCTTGGCATTCAACATACAGTAACGTCATTTAGAATCTAATACGAATCTTAATTACGCTTAAGATCACAACGGGCCCTAATCGCTGAAATTAAATATAGATTCGTTCATGATTAAATGAAACAAGCACTGTCTAAGATTTAATACACTGGAGGTTTTTAAGCTTTATATAATGAAAATGTGATTGTAGAACATTATCAAAACATAAAGAGTGTTATCTCACTTTAAGACATTTGTTTCTTTTATGACTTCGAAATGCCCCATGTGCATTATACCTCTTCCCTTTTCAAATATTTTTTCTGAATTATTGTTTAAAACGTTTGTTATGAAGCTGAGCATAGTTTTCTTGAATAGGATTTTTTTTTATAAAGTGATAGATCACTAATTATCACACTAGGGTATAAAATAGTTAAGAACAATACGGAACTTTAAAAACATTTTATTTCCCGACCTATGTTCGTAAACAAATTTACAACGATTTACAGGCTTGTTTTTTGTATGCATCACGTTACCATTAACGAAATTAATTTTTCAATGATGGTAAATACGCGTAGCTCATTTACGTATTTTCTACAAAATACATCCCTTGCTGTTACCAGATAATTTCTTTGAAATGTTAACCGTGTTAATTTGCCAGAAAGTGTTTATTTTTCCTTTTCACATAGTTTTTTTTATATTAATTTAAAAACATTATGAAAATGTACGTAGAATATTCTTCATTCTGTTACTGCAAAATGATTTTCATATTGCAGTTCATGACTACCCAGTCGGGTGTAAAATTTTTAGCGAAGTAATTATCCTGATTTGTACCATGCTTTGATGAATTTATTAGATTAAATAAGTTGCTCTTGGAGCATTTGGTTTTCTTCCCATTGTTGTACTCAAAGTTGATGTAACTCTGAGTACAAGAATAAACATTTAAATATATTTTTCATGGAAATGTTCAAGATATATAATATTTTTGTTACTTTCACTTTTGCAATACTTGGAACTATCGTACTAGATATTAATACTGAAAAACTGCATTTTTACGATGAAAAAGAAGTTGACGGATGTATTCAAAATCCTTTTTTAACTGTACAAAAAATTAGAAAAATACATTTTCAGTACAAACTAAATGATATTTATGACTGTATATTGAGTATTTACATTATGACAACAAATTTGAAAATCTTTGGTTTGGTTTGGTTTGGTTTGGAGTGCTACGGTCTACTTTTTTGCAACACGAGAGATAATAAGACCGGGACCTACAACTTAAAGCCGATTCCGAACAGCTAAGAACATCCATGACACTGTGGGATTCGAACCTACGAACTCCGGTACCGAAGGCCAGCACCCTAACCAATCAGTTTTCATTCGGCCATCTTTGTTTTAGAAATAATCTTAATTTGTTTTATATTGTAATGAAAGTTGGATTTCAAGAATGATACACACAACCCCGTATAGGCTCTAGCTGAGCTTCGGACATGCTTTAGAGGAGAGAGATGTTTACGATTAAAATTAAAAAGTCCATTTTCGGATCAGATGTCTGAACAAAGTAATCCAAGAAACGTCCAAGGCGTATGTAGCTTGAAAAAATCCATAGAAAAAAATAAAACATTTTTTTAAAACTTTAATAGTTTTTTAACGTTTGAGTGCTGAAGAAGTTTTCTTGCATATGTGCAAAAAGTGTATGATAAAACGAACATTTTATTTATTTTTTTTGTGGGGTGTTATCGTAGAAACTTTTGTAATTAACTCTTTTACAAAAAATAGTTTTTAGCAACTAAAATGTATTTATTCTCACTTATTTCAAGATGAATTTACTACATAAATTCCATGAATTCCTTTTTTTTTACATATACTACAAATTAAGTTAGATCATTTAATTCCATTACAATTTTTTATTGCACACCTCACACCGTCATGAGTTTCCCCCAGGCATTTTTTTCTTTCTTCTTTGATTTTTTCTCTGTTTTACATATTGATAGGTTTTCCTGTGGTATTTTTGTTTGCTATCTATTTCTTCTGTGCAACATAAATAATGCCCGAAGTAAACTTTAGTCTAGTTAATTTTTTACTCAAGCAATTTTTCGAATATAGTATATAAGTGTTTAATCAATTCATACCTGACACTACTGCATCAAAAAACAAAAACTAGATATTCTGTCCGTATACTTTGAACAGCGTTACAGTACGTTGTGAAGACGAAAGAAGTGAGAAATGCAACGTATGAAAACAATCTTTCAATACAAATGATGATCCACAGTTAAAAACCACAATTTAATGATTAATGCAAAGATCAATCGATACGAATACAGCTGCTTTCAATTAATGTGAAATTGGAGTAACAAACATCAGTGCGATTGCGTTTACTAGCATTTTTAGCACAACACAAGAGAAGCACGATAACGCTTCACAACACTCAGATGGTTAACTATGCTTTTATTTAAGCTAAAGTTTCTTGCTATCCAGGAATATAGACATTTTTCACGACTAAAAATAAATTAATTAAATATACTAATAATAAATAAACTAAAAATAAATTTTAAATATACTAATAAGGTATAGATATGAGGCATATTATTAGTGTGGTTCACCGATAATATACCTCATATCTATACCTTAGTATGCATACCTTACACTATTTAGTCATGAAAATTTTCAATTTTCCGAGTAGTACGAAAAATTATCTTTTCCTTATATATTTTATTCTTTTTGGCCAGTTTATAATTGAAACCATGCTTAAAAAATTATATTAACCCTTACCTTTATTTTTATTTTACTCTTATAAGTTTTTGGTGAATATTTCAATCAAATTTTCAATCATTATATTTACTGTATAATTTGATGAATCTTTTAACTAAGCTGAAAGATCATACACATAACGACATATGGCGTTACTGTTTCTAATGGATTGCATTTAGCATGTAATTTATCTGTAATGATATACTTGTGATTTATTCATGTTTTATTATTGAAGATACATTAGCATTCAAAACTTCAACTGAATTGGTGATCGGGAAGTTATTGAAGAATGGTTAAAAGACTTGACGACAAAAACACAGACACTTGAATAAGGAAAGCTTAGTGTTGTTGTACTTACTTATTTTTCTGGTGTAGGAAAACCTACAATAGGTCCAATAGGTCGCGTGAAATATGCGACCGATTTATGGTTAAAGAGCAGTAGGCTATTTGGTTTGAGGAACCACGAGGGATGGAGATTGACCAAACCTCAACACGTGGTGGGCGTTTCATTTGATGAGAACAGCTAGGGTGAAAGAAAAACTTTACTGAAGTGGGTTCTCGTCATTTACACGCAAAGACCAAGCATTAAACCTTGGCTTGCCTAGCAGGCATGACTTGCCATCTCCACAGGTATCGTTTGGGAATTTGGAGGCCATTGCGGCTACGAACCTATGTTTGCGTATCCCTACCGTCATTAATGAATACGGTGGATCTTTTTCGGCTAGAGCCTCCTTGATTCCGCTACTATCCCGGTTACGAGATCACTGTCTTTACCGACTGAGCTACTGCGCGTTCAATAGGTCGCGTTGAAATATGCGACCGGTTTATGGTTGAAGAGCAGTAAGCTATTTCGTTTGAGGAACCACGAGGGATGGAGATTGACCAAACCTCAAGAAGTGGTGGGCGCTTCATTTGACGAGAACCGCTAGGGTGAAAGAAAGAAGTGGGTTCTTATCATTTAGACATAAAGACCAAGAAGAAAACCCCCAGGCTTGGCTTGCCTTCTCCACAGGTATCCTTTGGGAATTTGGAGGCCCTTGCTGCCACGAACCTATGTTTGCGTTCCCCTACCGTTATTAACGAATACGGCGGATCTTTTTCGGTTAGAGCCTCCTTGATTTAGCTACTATCCCAGTTCCGAGATCGCTGTCTTTACCTACTGAGCTAGCGTGGCCCAAGACATCTTGTAAAAAATCACTGGTTGATCGTGCTGTATCAAATATACAACTTTGGCTTTTTTGGGCCTGCACTGTGTAGCCCGAATCATCTGGATTTGTAAATGTATTTCCATACAATGTATTAATGTAGTTAGAAATAAAAAAGTAGATGAGGACGTACCTGCCGTTCCGTTTTCTGTGACGTTGCCGGTGTAGATGGCATATGGGAAGAAAGGGGCGTTGTCGTTGATGTCCTTGAGATTGACCAGTACGTCGGCATACCCGACCAGCCCGTTGCCGCCCTCGTCCTCTGCGAACACGGTGAAGCGCCATTGCGACCGCCCGTGTGGCAGATCCCGATCCAGGGGCTTCAGCACATAAATCTCGCCCGTCGTCGTATTGATGGCAAACTTGCTGTTGGCTGGGTCCTGATCATCCACTCCCTGACCTGTCAGGAAGTAGACGATGTCGGGCTTGCGATCGCGGTCGCCGTCGGTGGCCGTCACCTAAAGTGTGGAATGACGTCAGCAACGCGTGCATCCTTGCACACTCATTAATCACTGCAAATACGTGCATATTCTCTTGACAACTTGGTTTGTTTGGTTTGGTTTTGGAGTGCTGCGGTCTACTTTTTGCAACACGAGGGCTAATGAGACCGGGACCTACCTTGGTTTGCTTGGAGCGCTATGGTCAACTCTTTTGCTACTCTAGGGTTAATAATACCGAGACCTATTATTTAAAATTAGTTCCGAACGGTTACGAACATCCTTACAGAAATTTGAATTGACGAACTCTATGCACTTGACGGGGTTGGTTTGGTTTGGTTTTATTTGGAGCTCTATGGTCTGTTTTTCTCAAGATGGTTAACTAGATCGGGACCTATTGCTTAAAGATGATTCTGAACGGCTACGAACAATTATGCTATCCGCGGAGTTCGAATTCGAGAACTCCGGTACCAAAGAGCACCGCTCTACCATTCAGTCATCGTTCGGCACTCTTGACGGGGGGAAACCACTACACGTCATAGATAGAGTATTTGGACAAATAGGGCCAAACGATAAAATATAATTCTAGCCAGGATTTTTTTTTTTTTTGGGGGGGGGAGTAAACTAAACTGAGCCAATTATATATTTCCCTAATTTTTTACTAAAAGTAACAAAATTTTGTGAAAAATGACATAACATTTAATACTAATATTTAATAGTAGCAATAAAAATTATATAAAAGTTAGTATAAGTCCATGCTTAATCTACTGTAATATGTTTTGGTAAATGTATAAAACAGTTTGAAGCAAAATTACTAAAATTAAAATAGGTGATAAAAATTAAAATTTGATTAATTATGCAGTTAAATAATTATATTTGGAAACGTATTTTCATTTCAGTGCAATATAATATACTCTAGAAATTCGGGAGGGAGTGAGAGCTTTAGCCAATCGAGCCCCCTCCCTTTCCAGCTCTGTTCCAGAAATGAAATGTAAAAGAGCTTTGAACGGTTTGTTCAAATGGGCTGATTGTTTTGAAAATTAATAGTAGGAATGAAAGTATGTATTTCAAAATGCATAATTAGCTAAGACATTTAGTTTTTTGAAACCTGCTTGAGAATCGAAAACGATGGCCTTCAACGTGTGCTGATTTCTTTGGAAATATAGAGTGGTACATAATTAGCTAAGACATTTAATTCTTTGAAACCAGCTTGAGAATCGAAATCGATTGCCTTCAACGTGTGCTGATTTCTTTGGAAATATAGAGTGGCATTGTATTTATTGATTTAAGCATACATTATTAGTCTGAGTATTTGCTCACTTGGAACAGCCATTGAAATTTAGCATTTGAAAACAGTGCAAAGTGTGACATTAAAAAAAATATCGTAGAGGGCAGGAGAAAGGATACACGAGGGCATGGTAACTATGTATTTCCAAAGGTAAGAGATAGTACGAAATCGTACTAGAAGTGAATTTCTGATTGCCTTCAATGTGTGCCGATTTCTTTGGAAATATATAGTGGCACTGTATTTATGGATTTAAACATACATTGTTAGTCTGAGTATTTGTTCACTTGGAACAGCAATTGAAATTTAGCATTTGAAAACAGTGCAAATGGTGACAATTTTTAAAAAAAATACCAGTAGGGGACAAGAGAAGCGATACAAGATGGCATGGTAACTATATATTTCAAATTACGAAATCGTACTAGACGTGAATTTCTGAACACTGGGTTTTTAATTAACGAACAACTCAAAAATTTCACTGGCAGAGAAAATTTAGTGTCAACCAAGTGGATTTCGAATTTAACCAATGAGAGTTCTTCCAACCTATTTCGAAATGTCTTACAATATCTAATTCAATTACTTAGTTTTCGGATTAATTCGAATAAGGATTCAATTTCACCCTACGCAAAGGAGTAAATTCAACTCAAAGATATAAAAGAAGGGTTTCATCAGAGTTACATACGTGTATATAATTCTTAATAAATGGATTAGGATTTATCGTGACTTATTGGTAAATCCTACAGAACCTTTAACTGAAATCATAACCTTATTTTTAGTGAAGTTGAACAACCAATAATATTGTATTGAGGTCAATAAAAAAATTCTTTTTCTTCTCTTCTTGTAAACTATAGATAAAGGAATAAAACCGATCAAAAATAGACATTTAGAGGATAAAGCTCAGAATGCCGGAAAATAATTTTTTTTAATTAAATGAGTATGGTGTGAGAATGATAATTCGACGATAGATTGACTTTGATAAAAAATATCCCACGTAAGTGTGTTTACAAATTCACACAATAATGCAACGAACTAGATGCATGAAATTTAGCAATGAAGTTTATTGCATCATATGTATAGATCTGCATCAATTTAACACGGCAGTGTTAATAAATCTTTTTCAAATAAACATGTAATTTTTTAAAACATGCCTTTTTAATGATAATTTTGAATCATATTAATATAATTCAAGAATCGTATTAAATTATCCTGATTATGATAATATATTTAATAATTCATATTAGAATGTAATTAGTTGCTTCAAATCTTGCATAAATCTTTTTTTCCATACTTTTATGTCATATTTAATTCATGCATTAATACGTTTTTTTAATGCCGTTTCATTTTCATTTTATGCACGAAATAGTAACATAACTTAACGCGTTAAATTATTCTTCATCATATCTGTTTAAAATCGTTTTAATGAGTTCTTTTGTGGACTGGTTTTCCATTAGAAATGCCTGCTTGTAATATTTACAAACTTTCTTTTTTGATTGTGATAAGATTTAATTTGCACATTTTTCTAATTCAAATAAATTGCTTGAAATTTCTATTTCGTAAGATATTTATTTATTTTAATTCACAGTTCTCTGGTGTGGCATCAAAATGAAGCATTTTAAAATTCTTTTTAAAACTGTCTTAACAGAAATCAGCATATTATATATATATATATATATATATATATATATATATATATATATATATATATATATATATATATATATATATATATATATATATATATATATATATATATATATAAACTTTTCCTAAATTTTAAAATAAGCTATTTTATTTGTCATGGTTTAAAACGTAAATTACGTTTGTTAAAATGTTTGAATTACGAATTTTTGAAGATTTAAGTAATTTAAAAATACGTTGTTTGCATTTCATTAGGTCCTACTTTTATTCTAAGAGATGAACCTTATTCAGACATTGATGTCTAATTTCAATAACAAAGTAGAGATTGAGAGGATAATGTTAATTTATCCAATTGTACATTGTTAAAGAGTTTTTCCTGCTAGTACATCTGCAAGTTCCTAAATATTTTTAATTCTCTTAATACACTAATAAAATTATCTCGATTGTTTGAATATTTAAACCTCGGCTTAGAATAAACATTGAAGCTTTAGATTTGCCCGATTACAAAAAATAACAGCATGAATTGTGAACTTGTTTGTCTGTCCTCCCATGTGTAAATACGATAAATCAAACATAGGACTAGTTAAGAGAATAGAATTTGGAATTCAGTTATCACATTGAAATGATAATCTCTAGCCAATTTATTTTTTTTATTTCGTTTTAGACGATATACTTTGACATCGAAAACCAGGAATTCTTTCCCAGTAGGTGTTTCTCCATTTTACATTTTACAAAAAATATAAAATTTGTTATTGTTGTTGTAACAGACTTTGTAGAGAAACAGCCCCTGGCTCACGCATTTTTGGTTTTGTTTACTTTTATGCTGCATCTGCTGGTATTTCTTTAAAAAATAAGAAAAACATGGAGATGTGAACTCCCAATCCAATGTTGCCCTACAAATATTTACACTTTCTGAGGTAAGCTGAGCTTTACATCTTTTAATCTTTCTATAATAACTTTGGACAAATATTGAGGCATTCGTAATACTATGCTAAATAGCCTTTTGTTTGAACCTCATTGATGATAAGGATGATTTTTACTTCTGTTTCCACATATCTTTGCTACTTACTAATCTATTAATACCACGTATTTAATCCAATTTTTCTCTGCTTACACCAGGAAATGTTTCAGGTTTCAAGACGCTCAAACCCAGCAATTAGCCTTCGTACTAATTACCATCTTCAGGGCCGATCTCCCCAAAGTTGTTTAACGGCAAACCGCGATTAACCAATGTCGCCAACCAATGGTGGCACGCAATTCTCAGTTTAAACACAGAGATTAATCGCGGTTAGCAGTTAAGCGACGTTGGTGAGATCGACCCTTAACATTTTGACAGTTTCATTTTTTTTTCCAGAATTCGGTCAAAAAAATGTCACATTTTTTTATTACATTTTTTTGTTCATTTTACGTTTTTAAGTAAAGATATGTTATTAAAATTAACATTTCTAATATTTTTAAGCACTTATTACAACTGTTTTTCTTTCTATGAAAACATCATAGAACTGAAGTTTATCTTTTGTCTCATCGATATCCAAGTTAATTTTTGGAATTCCAGTGAAAGCGAATCTAGGAGGCGGATCCGAAGGATTATCACAATTAATTTAAAAAAATTGTCTTGCTTGACTGATTCCATCTGTACTACTATCAGAGTCACTACTATCCAGGTCATCTAGTAAACTTTCGCTACTATCATTTACAGATAATTCAGTTTCTGATTCCGAGTCACAGTTCGAATCACAAGAAATTAGCTCCATACCCTCTGAATTATCCATTATTTTAAAGTAAAAATATATTATTCTACTCTTACATCAATAAAATTATCTTTGTAAAATATAACCAGAAAGCTATACACTGAAAGATAACAATTCGTCTTCTGATACAAAACATGCGAAAAAACCCGCGCTTTTGAACCAATCAGAGTAGAAAATACAATAAACTGCAAACTATCATTTACTGGACATCTATACGAATAATTTGTTACTAAAATTGGAAAAAATACGACCGAAACAGTGCAAGTGAAATAGAAATCAGATTGCTCGTACACCGTTCGGGCAAATCAGTAAAGGCCCGAAAGCTGTGCCCGTACGCCGTACGGGCAAAACAGGGAAGGGGTTAATCTCATTTGTAAGTTCGTGTGTGTTATGGGCCAGATTACCTGATCAAAGTGTGGTCATTGTTCTTGTCGTTTTGACTAATCGTCACAAATAAAATTAATTTTGAAACCTTTTAACGGGTTTAAATTAAGACCAATCGAGAACATTCCAATGCATAAGGCATAGGTGCGACCATTTTTGTAATCGAGCGTCATAAGTGACACACTGGAGTAGACGGGAAAGTATGTTCCAGTATGTATGTGTGTGTAGTGCAATAAGCTGTAAAAATAATCGTAAATCCTAGAGCAGAAAGAATACCGTAGTAACAGGTCACGTCGAAATCCTTCTAAAAAACTTTTAAATAAAGAGAATATGCATGTATGCAGTATTTATACACATTCGAAATACAGTTTTTTACTAAAAGCATGCTCAAAACATTTCCAACTATCCATAGTTTTATTTAAATTAAATTCAAAAAGAACTGTTATTGCCCATTTTAAGTTTTTGACGCTAATCTGGATATTAAATATAACTTATCTATAATGCATCTATAACAAATAATATCCAGACAGAAAAACATAATGCATGTTAATGCATTTGAATTTAATGGAACATGCATTACTGGAAAACATTTTTTCCATTTGAAAAGTATTTTAATGGCATTAGCTAACTATTTGAAGTTAAAGTAAAACATCTAAACATTTCATATTACAGATTAAAAAAAGTACTTTGTAAATCCAGTGAATATTTCAATTATGCCTTAATATAAAAACTAGAATAATGATTAATTTTAAAAAGTACTTATCATTAATAAATTAATTTCTAAGAACAAATTCAGTTATTAAAATTATTAGCATTTTAAAGAAACATCAACAGAAAAATAGAACTGCGTAGCAGAGAGGTAAAAAGGAATATCAAGCCCATGCAACAAGAAAAGCAAAACATGCAAATGAGGAGAGAGAATTTTCTCTAAGGTGTTAATAATGTTAAAAGAACAGCACTCGAAAAATTTTCATCTACCTTACTGTTTTTTAATAACATATTCTAAATCCATTTCTGTTCACAGTTCGTTTTTAGAGTTTCTCAATTTCTCTCCTTTGGAGTGAATGGAGGACTCTTAAAAAACTCTTTCAGCAATTTCTAGGGAATAAGAAAGAAATCTTTTCTTTCATGAACCTCAATGCAGAAGAGAGCTTTTTAAATACCCGCTCTATTGATCCTGCGCTAAAGCTGTTTGTTGATTTAACTGGTTTAGTTTAGGAATCAAACACTCATCCTTTCATACTTTTTTACAGTTTCAAACAAAAGAGATCCATCTTTTTGAAGTAATGTTTGATCACAGCGTCTGAAGTTCATCACAGATTTTATAAGCATTTCAGCAATTTGGGTATTCAAGACCTACATTCAGAAGGCTTCGGTTTATAGCTAACCTATCAGTATGTTTACTTTATGCTTTTTTCAATAAGGTGTTTTCACGCAGTAGGGCACATGACAGTTCTGGCTTTAGTTTCAAACGGAAGGGCAGCTTATTGTTTGTCTAATGGCTGTTGTAAACATGAAAATGAATGGGAAGGGCATTATAGTAGTTTGTGACGCTGCGACAATTGCTCTATTTTTACACAAACTCTTTGATCTAACTTCTGTTATAGAACTTTTATTTTAGATGTATTCATGCATACATCAATTGATGCACGTGTAAACACTCACGCATATATACATATATGCACACACACACTTATATATCTATATATGCATGCCTAACTTCTAGTTTGCAATCTAAGGTTGAAATTTGCTGAAATCAGCTGTAAATATAAAGGATGAAACAACTTTAAAGATTTCACCAATGAGCTTTGCAAAGAGAATTTGTTAACATTACCGAGATTCAATCATCTCAATATCTACCAAAAAATTGAATTATTATCTATCCGTTTAAATGTTTTTCGTTGAGTCCCACTCAATCTTCTACGAATATTCTTAGTGTCCCTATGGTAAATATCTTTTTCATGTCACAACTTTTAAAAAATCGGCCATGGCCCTCTCGTGATGTTTCTAAACAACTTTCAACTCAATATGGGCGAACAACACACTTTGCAGGTTGTTGGAAAATGCTTTGCAGATGGCGGGTGAAGAAAAGCTTTTGAAGTCGACGCTGGTTAACTAAAACGTTAACCAGAGTGGTTAGTATTCAAGGTGGGTTAAAGGAGAGAGAGGAAAGCTGCCTGAGCCACCTTCGCATTCTTTCCACTATACCTTCATGACGCTTTTGGGCATCCCCTCTGTATCTTCCTCGAGAATGGTGGTTATGTAGGAAGGCTGATCGAACTTAGGAGGCAAATCGTTGATATCGTTAATCCTCACGTGTACGAGGGAACTCGATTCGTGCAGCGCGTCAGAGGCTACGAGTGTGAGGTTGTACTGGGGAAAAAGAGTTCACACAACATCACATGCAGGGATCATGCAAGGTAGAAATAACAAAAACTAAAATAACTCTTCGCTGTGCAACCATCTCTCAGGTGAGTGATAATGCTTTTCAGGAGGGAATTCCAATGAACACAAACTACTTTCAGAAAATGGTACAGTTTCCACGAAACATATTCTTAAACTAGTTCCTGCAAGTTGATGGCAGTAAGTCTCATTTTACGTTGGCGATTGGAATTCTGCCAAGTATTCAAGCAAAAATGGGACACGTTTTCTAGTAGAGTTGACCATCAAATAAGAGGAAGTATTAATCGCTTAAATGGTACTCATACAGTTAGCCTTATCTAGCTTTAGAGGAGATCTTACATTTGGACAATTTCTCACAAAGAGGACCGTTTACTTAGCCAACTACCTTGTATCTATATAAAGTTGGAATAAAATATCATAATTTGTACCAGAATAAGGTTTTAGAAAATGTTAGCGGTTAAGATGATTTTATTTACTGGCACACAGATAGTTTTACATTTGTGTTATAATTTTATATATAAGACAGAATAAATAATTTAAAAAATATAATTATATTGAGAATTTCGGAACTAAACGTGGGTAAATAGGAGAATATAGTCAGAATTAAGTACTAAGTCGTCAAACCTATACAATACTCAATAATTAACTTTAAACGGAACATTACATAAACATTAACTTTTTCTGGAAATTTTTCGAGAAGCCTCCTGGAAATTGTTCGCACGAGATACCTTAAGCGAATTTAACTCAGACCATCAAAGTTTTTCTTTCTTAGTGAGAGAGATGGGTGCACTCGCAAATGAACAGAAAAATAAGATTTTCCAACGTAATTAAAACGTCATGCGTCAGGCGAATCTGCAAAATCAAACGAAAGGTAAACAACACAAATCCCCAGGCATAACCAAAACTAAGAAGTGAGTCAACTGAGTAGATGCTATGCCAGCAGGTGGCAGCAGTTGCAGGGGAATTTCGATACTCAGAGGTTTCTGCTATTCTATACCCTTCCCCCTCATCTTCCACATTCACAATCTTTATTAGATGTCTTTTAAATATTGTTGACAGAAATTTCGAGTGCATTTTTCTTGTAGATGAAAACAGAAGTCGTCTTTTAAAATAATGACGTCATTTCTTTTCTCTCTAATGGGGGAAGTGAAAAAAGATAAGACAAATGAAAGACACGACAATGGACTCTCGGCGAACGCGGAGTGATCTGCAGAATTTTCGAATGTCTTGTCCTGGGTCGACCGCAAAGTCGAGATTTGACATTCCGTATTTAAATGGATTACGTGAGCAGCCGCCGTAAATATTCGGAGAGGAACTCGCGTTTCGTAAAATCCGCAGGAAATTTTGAAACAAACATCTCCCCCAGGGAATGCGCACCAGCTTTTGTTTATTTATGTTGAATTCGGTTACAGATACGAAATGAGTTTTGAAATAAATGCGGTCTTGGTTGAAATATTTTAACATTTTCAAACGAAATGCTCTATTGCTTTCGACAGAAGGCAAGCCGCATAAGATAAATGGATTAAAACTCTTTATTCTAGGCCAATGCACTATCGACCGAAAAAAGCACGTAAATACGGATTTTTTTTTTCAACTTTGGGTTTTGACATGGAACTCTATTTCAATGTGCAGCAAGGAGTATTTGGAATTTTTTTAGCAAAGGATTTAACGCTAAAATATTCACTTCCTCAGTTTTTGTCTTTTTTTTTACTGAAGTTTTGAGTTCGTTCAAATTTTATATCTTGGAAGGACATACTTAGAGACTAGTTCCTCAAACAGAGATGTATTTCCCGTTTTATAGCACGGGTTAGATAACCTTTTTTAGCATTATTTAACTAGCAATTACTTAACTCCATGGGGATGTGGTACTCTGCTAATGAAAGCAACACCTTTCATTTTAAAATGATGTTCTAATCGTTATTTAAAGAAATATTATAATTTATTTGGAAAGTGCTCTAGTTGTACAGATGACAATGGTATCCCATTTTTTTTTCATCGTATTAATAAATGTTTCGTAGCTAATATCGAAATCCCCCAAAATAAAAGATGGTTAATCTGAGGTATTGATTATTTTCTTCGTGATTATTTTCATTAAAGATTTTGAGTAGTTTACCTACATCTTTTCTACATTAAAATAGTTTAAGAAATACGATAGTTTTGATTCAAAATAATGGGACTAGCCCATAAATAGAATCATAGTACGTATGTTTAGTCACTAATGATAGAGAAGAGTAACGAACAACTGGTATATAAGGCTGATTTAGGTTCATATTAAAAAAAATCACGAGTTTGCGATTATTGGGATGAATAAATAAATTTAAAATAAGGCGTTTGTGTAATTTACGGCATTTAGTAATAAATATTTGTAACCGAGTTAGATAATTCAAACTTAAATCTAACTTAAACTTTCCTAAGGCTTGGAAACTTTAGAAAACTGTCGTAAAAGGCAATAAAATATAATTCTGTTTTTACACGTTCCATTTTAGAGAGATAAGGGGGTGGAAGATGCTGCTTGATTTTTCATCTTAACCCTTTCGTGGTCCGTGGAAAGATTATTTTCCCTCTACACGATCTTATAAAATACACCTGTGGGAAGTGCAAAACCCATTCTAATATATTGAACTTGTTATTAAAACTACGGAAAGACTGATTCCCGCTTCGATTTTGAGCTGTCATCAATTGTTCGATCGATTGAATAAAACTAGCAGCTCTGTTTTGAGAGTTTAGGAACGTGGAGTGCAAAATAAATGGCCCACGAAAGAGTTAAAGAATCTCGCTCCTAGCATTGGTCTAAAAAATTAGATTTTCGAGATGTATTGGGTTAGTCAACCTTGATATACGAGATAGTATAGTGATTGTTTGAAAATAACGACAAGTGTTCGTCAATTTAAAACAACACTACATAGCTATGCGTTTTCTGCCTCAGACACCTATTCCCCTGCTACTGCTTCTCACCTTTTGGTAGTTCCCGTGGTGGCTCACTTTCAACCTAATGGAAAAAAAATAACGCCAACTCAAATAAATAAAAACAACAACAACATCAAGAGGTTGAAAGCGAATCTCCGAATTTTCAACTGGACCTGAAGCACTCTCTTTGGCAGGTTTCTGTCATCTTCTTCCGTGATCTGCGTCTCGTAGGTCGGCCTGTCGAATATCGGAGGATTGTCGTTGACATCCTTAATGTGTATCACCACCGTGGTGTGGTTCTCGTTCAAATTGTCAGAAGCGACTAAGCGCAGCTTGTACTGTAAGGGTAATAGACACACAGTTTGACACACTCGAAACGTAAAGGGGAGAAGGGAGCACGAATAAAATCCGTTAGGCCGTGATCCGAATAGATCTTACTTAGTTTTGGGGAACTGTTAACCCTTAATTTGGCTAAGTCTGGTCGCTACACCGGACATGTATATTTATAACTACTATATAACATAATTGTCAGTGTTCGCCACAGCGGACATTAATTATCTCAAAAATGGAAAATGATATGTTTTTTTGCTTATTTTCAAGAGATCCTAATGTCTTTACAAACATGGAAAAATAACAGAAATTAAAAAATATTTGAAAAAACATCTTGTCAAATTAAGGGTTAAAGAAAAAACAGGTTTTTGTCTCTCAAGTGCCATAGCAACCAGACAATTTACGCATGTTTCCCAACAGTATGAAAGAACAGAGAATTGCCCAGGCTATAGTCAAATTGAAACGCTGAAAGGATTTTTCCCACTCGCTCACTTAAACCATACAAAATTTAGTTAAAAATATTTGTTAGAGAAACATTCATCTTAAATGACATCTTTTATATATTTAGGTCTCGTATGGGGATTGGATGATATTAAGATAACAGGTTTTAACACAAGACTGAAAAGTTGATGCCTTAAATTTAATTACTGAATGCAAAAATGAAGCATTTTGTTTGTATTTGATTTATTCTCTTTGTTAATAAGACTTTCTAAAAAGCTCCAACCCCCAACAATGTAAATTGTTATTATGGGTACAAAATTAACCATTTAAACACATTGTTTTGTTTAATTTTTTAAATATGTCTGAATTTCCAGTACCCCTCTCCCACAATCATTGAAGCCTCATATGAGATTCCTTGAATTTTACTCAACGAGATCATGATAAGCTACTTTTTCGACTTAAACTAGAACAACATTTTAAATACATCCAATCCCAAAATTATTTTGAGTTTTCTATAGTGAGTAAGGAGGTTAACACTGCTAAATAAAGGATTTGCACTGAAAGGTTTTTTCAAAGCAAACTTGATATCAAAAGAGAAAAAAAATTAAGGTTGCAACATTTATCTCTTCGCATACTTTTTTTTATCTGGAGAATGATAGACATTTAACGATTGATAACAGTTTGCCGAACTAAGGATGAATTTTATTCAAAAGAGTCAGTTGTCTGGGACTTCGTTTAAATCTCATTTTGAGCAGTCGAGCAATGGAATTTCAATTCTAGGACTTCGATACCGGTAGAAAGCGCTCAATTTCAACAAACATTGTACGTTATGAGAAAAAAAAGAGTCTATAATTAATTCTGTGCCTATTTTTGGGTGGTCCATCATTGAGGCATAAAGATTATCAAAGAATAAAGCATATCAAAGCTTGATTTAAATGCCTCTGAGAATTGGGCAGCTGAATTTATTATCTTAAATTAGTAGCAATATTTCTAGCTATGAGGTCATTAAGTTTATTCGTAACTAAGGAAAAACTGACATATTGCATTAAGAAAGATTATTCAATATTCTACTTCCATTTAAGAGTAACCCCAGATAGCAAATTTAGATTACAGCAAACTTGCAGCAGTCTTGCTTTGCAAGCCTGCAAATCTGCAGAAAGTTCAGCATGACAAGTCTGCAAGTTTGGAACAAAGCTGCAACAAGTCGAAGAATTTTCGCTCGCTTCAAATTTGTCATGACAAGGTTGCCACAGTTTTGCAGCAAAATAGCATTGTGGAGGAGTGGTCGGTTTATGTTCCATCTAACTTGCAGGAAATCTGCTGCAAGTTAGTCCAGTCAAATTTGTTATGACAAGATATTATCCAGAAAAAATCAAACTTGCTGCAAGTATGCATGCAAGAAATATATTCTTAGGGCATAAGGAAACATGAGTATCCAAGTTCAAAGATAGACTCAAATGTACTCAATGTGGAAAATGACTTTATTGTCTTAAATTAGAATCCATATTTCTATCAACGAGGCAGTTAGCTTTATCGTGTAATTCATTATATATTTACATACTATATGTGTTATGAAAAGTACTCAGTTTACTCTTTTAGGATAAATTGGGATTAAGAATCAGTTCTTAGGACAAACGGAAACACGAAGATTCAAGTTAGCAAAGATCACGGCACAATGGATATTATTAGTACTCGGTAAAGGGTTCAAAAACGATGAAAATAACAGTATTTTTTTCCATTCTGCCACTTTTTCCACTAAACACATAAGTAGATATATATCCATACATAATATAATTTTTAAAGAACTGCAATAAATCCTGTAAAGAAAAACACATTAAATATATATAAATATGGCTTGGAGATAATGAGTGACACCCGAAATACTCACCATGAAAAATTTAGCTGGCTAGGTATTTTACTGGATTCACATTGCTCCACTTTATCTAAGCAAATTTTTAGCAATTTTATCAAATTAGTGCCTGTCTAAGAGTGATTCTAATTCATTTCCAACAAGATTTTATTACACAGATTTGTACATAAGAAAGAGTTTTTATCTGATTTGGTTTTATCTTATAAAAATTGAAAGTAAAAGACTTATAATTTTATATTATTTCGGAGACATAATCATTTGTTTTTTTAGAACGCTAATAATAGTACAAAATTGACAGATATTTATTGAAAACTGTAACAATCTGAATTTTTTCTACGCAATTATAATTGTTTTCAAAGCTGTAAAGAACAAATAAGTTAAAAGTTTTTAAAATTTTATATATTATAGGAAATGTTATATAAAATCTGTTTTATGGACAACTAATGACAGTGGATCGACATACATATTTCAGAGAAGGCAGCGTATAAGTTATCTTAAAAATACTTTTTGTACGAAAATCATTTTCAAAGCTACGAAGGGTGAAGAAATTTGTTTTGGTTTAGTTTGGAGCCTTAAGGTCAATTTTCACAACACGAGGGCTATGTAGATAGTGGATAACTGTTTTAATCCGATTCTAAATGGTTCTGAATGCGGTATATCCATGCTATTAACGGGGTTTAAAACCATGAACACCAGTTTGGGAAGGCAATACTTTAGATATTTCGTAAGGAAGGCAATACTTTAGGTATTTCCCAAAATCTGCTTTATGTGCAACTAATGACTGTGGATCGACATACATATTTCAGAGAAGGCGGCGTATAAGCTAACTTAAAACTACTTTTTGTATGAAAATCGTTTTCAAAGCTACGAAGGGGGAACAAAATTGGTTTAGTTTAGTTTGGAGCCTTAAGGTCAATTTTCACAAAAAGAAGGTTATGTAGATAGTGGATAACTGTTTTAATCCGATTATAAACGGTTCTGCATGCTGTATATTCATGCTTTGAACAGGTTTTAAAACCATGAACACCAGTTTCTGAAGGCAATACTTTAGATATTTCGTAAAATCTGTTATATATGGGCAGCTAATGACAGTGGATTGATATACATATTACAGCATTTTATTGTCAACAATGAGCTAAAAGATTCCAAAATAACTATTTCCCAGCCATCTTAAGGGTATAGTAAGAATCAAAAGTTAAATGTCTAAAAATTAATTTCTTGTGTTAATGAATTACAATAGTCGTTATTGGACAGTTGAGATAGAAAGATAAGTTGTCTTCCACGCATTGCAAACAACAATAACCCTCCCGTAGGATTTAATTAATTGTTTTATTCGTAAAATACTTTGCTGCCTCTCGCATGAAAAATCCTTTTCTTCGTGATAATTATTCTCTAAGCGAAAATGTGTATGAATTTGTATCTGTCAAGGAAGCGTGTTTGATATAGAACTGAGGAACGGCGCCAAGAGTTCTACTACTTTTGGCGTCGTCCATCAAAACCCTTTTAAAGATAAAGCAGGATGCCTATACGAAGAAACAGGCTTTAATGACAAGAGTGCGACAAAAGGCAAGTCATTATTCTTTGGCAGCGCCATTAACATGCAACTCATTTGAAGCTAAAAGATTTTTAATCCAAAAGCGTGCGGTAAAGGACATTTTTATAACTTTTTTTATTCTTTCTCTTACGTTTGGCAGGGATAAAAATTTATGAAAGATCAAACTCGTATTTTTCGGAAATGATGCCTGGGATTCAGTCTCATCATATGCATTTAAAAATGGTATTTTCCAATCGGTTTTCTCGGTCCTTATCAGTTACATACCAAGATAACACTTCAGTCGAGACAATTTTGTGGTAAAGAACATCTTCTGGACCATGGTTTAGTTCTAAAAGTATGTACAGAACCACAGTTATGCCTTAAAATTAAACTAAATGCGTAAAGGAGGGTATCCATTATTCTCATTGTGTTTACAAGCTGGGTTCGGCTGAATTCCAGTTTACTAAACACACCAAATTCTGATGACAGTAAGGAGATTATTGTTTCCCAGAACTATAGTTTTGGCGTAAGAACAACACAGCAAATGCTGAAAGGATAGTATCCATCAATCTCACTGTGGTTACTAGTTACGTTCCACTGAACATACCGGATTCTGGAGATAATGATGAGATTGTTTCCCAGAACTACAGTTTTGGCGTAAGAATAACACACCAAATGCTGAAAGGATAGTATCCATCAATCTCACTGTGGTTACGAGTTACGTTCCACTGAACACACCGGATTCTGGTGACAATGATGAGATTATTGTTTCCCAGAACTATAGTTTTGGCGTAAGAATAACACACCAAATGCTGAAAGGATAGTATCCATCAATCTCACTGTGGTTACGAGTTACGTTCCACTGAACATACCGGATTCTGGAGATAATGATGAGATTGTTTCCCAGAACTACAGTTTTGGCGTAAGAATAACACACCAAATGCTGAAAGGATAGTATCCATCAATCTCACTGTGGTTACGAGTTACGTTCCACTGAACATACCGGATTCTGGAGATAATGATGAGATTGTTTCCCAGAACTACAGTTTTGGCGTAAGAATAACACACCAAATGCTGAAAGGATAGTATCCATCAATCTCACTGTGCTTACGAGTTACATTCCACTGAACATACCGGATTCTGGTGACAATGAGGATATTATTGTTAACTTTGGCTGAAATAACACTACTTCTTGGTATTTTTTATAATTACTTTTAAAGGTATGTTAACACTAGATTTACGGACCGAGCCAATTTGACTCATTAAAAATTTGATCATTATATATTTATAAAACTTTAATATCACTTTTCTAAAACATACGTTGCTTTTTAGTTAATAAAATCTATGTAAAATTTCATTCCTCTTCCCCGCAGACCCCTTCATTTTCGCATTATCCAATGTGGTATACATATTTTCACGGTTGCAAGCCGATTTGACTCATAGAATCGTTTAACAGTTTAATCGCATAACATGAAATTTATTGGCCCTAACATGCCTGGGATATTTTCCAATTGACTGAAGATCTAAGAAGTAAATATAGAGAAGGAGTCGAGAACACTTCCATTCCAATGACAGAAATTCATGCTACCGACGTACGGAAGAATTGTCAAGTTCAACAATCATGCAAAAGAAACAGATGTAGAAACCATTGGGCTAAATGTAACAGAAATGTTTGCGGAAACAGATTTTAAGTGTAAAAATTGTTTTCCATGAATTTTTTGATAATAAACATTTCATTTAAATTAATTTGGAATTATTTTCTTTGCAAAAATTTTCTTGTCTGATTCAAATATGCTCACTTCAGTAAAAATAGGTATATGATCAACATCTGTAAATCTAGTGTTAAAGTTTTTTTTGTTTTTATAAATAGAAGGACAAAATTTTTATTATGTTGGTAACACTTTTATTTCGTGTTTTTTAATAAAATTATGCATTGTTTATTTATTAAAATGTTTTTTTATTCATGTCTATAAACCTCAAAATTGAACCTCGAGTATCCTGATAACATTTGGATTACCATTTCAAATCCCAAACTAAAAAAGTTGTTAACTGGAAACCTAAAATATACTATTATACCGTTGTATTTTCTGCTCTCAAAATAGAGAAGTCATACAATCTAGATATTTCTACAAATCTCGCAGGTGCAAAAACACTGATCAGAACACTTTTCCCGTATAATTCGATGATAAAATACATTCTCTGTAAAATTAAATAATGACAATGTTTTCGTTAGTAATGGCAATACTTTGTCTCGCTATATATTGATGATGACAATACTTTCTCTTAGAATGGAAATGATTTTTATTGGTGTATACTTTACAATCTAGATATTTCTGCAAACCCTACAGGGGCAAAAACACCGATGAGAACACTTTTCCAGTATAAATAGATAATGAAAATACTTTATCTGTAAAATTATTAAACGAGGAAAATATTTCCTCTAGTAATGGCAATACTTTGTATATATTGATAGTGACAATACTTTCTCTTACAATGGATGTTTCCTCTTTATGTACTTTAGCGATGACAATGCTTTATTTAACAACTGAAATACTCTTCCACTCTCTGTATACTTTAACTATGACATTTTCCCTTGGGCTCAAGATGTCGTGTTAAAATCCCGGTATTCAGTTCTAACCTAATAGGCACCATACTAAACCTTTCTCGGTATACCGAGAGAATAGGTAAGATAAATATATGAGTCTTGATGTTTTCACGCTAGTTCGTTTGGCTGGTGAGAAAGATGTACGGAATCAGGAGCAAAATTCTCTCTCCCTCTTCCGAGAACAATTAAAATTGAGCGAAATTTCCAGTAGCTTCACTAATTCTCAACATTTGTCAAGGTAGATGGATCATTCAAGATATAAAAATATTTTCTCTCTGTATACTTTATTCTTCTTATACAAGGCAGTCAAACTCGAGTACAGCAACATGCTTTTCGGATAATTTAAAATAAAAGCTATATTATGCTATTTTCAAGGAAATTAATTAAATTGGGACGGGCGTTGAAAACGTTGAAACCTATTATGAGATAAAATTCATTTACGCATGTTGTGAATTATGATCTGCCCCAGTTACTTAAATAACTTTGTCGTCAACCCTTCAGGCATTGACGATGAGGCAACACCTGAAACACACAGAATAGAATTGTTGCTTTAAAACTTGCCCGAAGGTGAAGTAGAAATAGGGAAACAAACTCAATCGAGTGAACACCACTCGGAATTCCGTATCCATATCTCGCGGTAAATTTCCAATAAATCCTTTCTTAAAATTCGAAATAAGCTATTCAAAATTTAAACAGTCCTGGAGGTTCGCAAGTGTGTGTGTGTGTGCATTCGGAAAGGAGCTCCGAAGGATCGCAAAGTTTTAAATCTTGCTTCAAGACATGAATTTATTTTTTCCTCGGGAGTTTTGTGTCCCAGGCACAATAACACTCCAAACTCGAGACTGTGTTTGGATGCAACAAGAGCTTATGTTTATTTACGGAGCTGTTATTGTGAATTCGAGAGGGGAGAGGATCTATTTATGGCATCCAATCGATACGTAAGCCGATGAAGCGCAGAAGCTCAGGGAACGCCCCTCTCGTTAAGGCAGAGGACAAGATTAATTGGATGGCCATTTTGGACCAAAACAGGAAAAAAAAAGAGACAAGAAGTATGCTCATTATATTCTGACCTCTGAGGATTTCGGAAAGAAACGAGGTCAAAGTCGGATGCTTTTTTTTCTCCTTTTTGTTCTTGCTCAATGACGAAGTTTAGAAGAGAAAGTATTGCAGTGGAGGACGAAATCTGATCCCTAGATCTGGATGAATATCGATACTTAAGACATCCTGCAATACCAAGAAAACACTCTTTTTTAATTATGTTTAAGTGATTGGCTGTCCATAAATTAATCCAACTCGCTAGTGGGATAAAATACGGTTAAATCTGTGAGTCTGTCCGTATAAGAGCAATTGATAATTACAGTGAGCTGAAAGGAGGGAATTTGGCGATGCGTATTTGTTAACACAAATCTAAAGCGCAGTGAAGCTGCATGAATAAAGCTTATTAGCATGCATAAATTTTCACCAAAAGGCTAAATATGTGTTTGCTTTGGAGCAAATCACTTTTCCAGAGTTTACTGGTTTCTGAAATTTTGTTTTTTAGTCCCCCCTTAAGCCACATTTTTGCAGTTTTAGGAAAATCTTTTGGATGCAATGAGACGATTTTCATCAACGATAATGATACTAGAAAACACTGGAATGTTAGTTTTTAATTATTCATTCAAAACAGCATCTTTATATGTGAGATTTCAAGAACATCAAAGGAAAACCCTCGCGGATTTTTCAAATTACTGTTTCTATCAGGATTTAACATTAGATCTTGCACAATAGATCACTTCTTTGCATGCTCAGGGTGTCATATGGGTAAATAATTAGGTAATAACCTAAAAAAAATAACGTTTCGTACAGATATTCGAAAGGTATAGGTAAATAATCCAGATAGCCAAAATCATGACATTCTAAAGTCGCAACGAACGAAATCTCAGCTGTTCACAATCACAATATGGTTAAAACTTCCATACAATCTATTGTACAAAGGCTATTTATGCCACTCGCCATTTAGTGGGGACCCCAAAAAACTGTTGTCAGTTGACTCGCAACAGCGGTTAGGATAAGTTGTCCAATGTTTGGCATACTAATGTACGTTTAAATGTTATTTCTAGGCGATTAAATGTTTAGTGTCATTCTTTTAACTTTTCTGTGCTCTTTTAGAATCTGTTAATAAATAATTCGAGAGCTATCTTGAGTTAGTGTTTATTAAAGAACGAATAAGTATGTTATATAAGTATTATTTATCTAATTTATTAAGTATCATTTATTAAGTTATCATTAAGTATTATTTATCCTCATTTGATAAGACTATTTTTCTACTATTTATAAGTTTTCAATCCTTTGACTATCATTTAATTGCTAAAACTTATTTCAGGAATAATATAAATATTATGATTCAACGATGAAAATTAACAATTTTAAGTAAGAAATAGTTAGTTAAAATCGGAATTTAACTAAACCAAATGGAGCATTTATACTTAGATATTGATTTATTGGAATTTCAGCTACCGGGATTAGAATTCAAGTCTGAAGCGAAACGTTCAAATTGAGTGGAAATGCTGTTCTCGCTGCCGAATACGATATCAACGTATAGTAATCATATGATTTGATTTTTCAGAAATTGTTCAACTATATGATGTTGTCACACCCTAAGCCGTTATTTTACTTAGAGGAAAGTTCAATTGAAGCAGCACAAGTGGAGAACAGTTTCTGTGGTGGAGTCTTTCTAGAGAAATATTTTCTTCATTTGACTCTTTTATTCGTCGAAGTGCTAACGAAGCAAGCTTAAGCAAGCAAGCTGTGTTTACTTTTTGAGCTAGTGTAGGAACAGAATTTTGAATTTATCCATTTTATCTCAGATTTAGATTAACTTCATTACCTTATGGATAGAAAAATGAGTTAAGAATCTGGAACTGTACGTTTTCCTTCGAGCGAAGCAACCGTATTATGCTCCCTAGCTAGCATCTGTTGAAATTCCAATTTGAGTTGCTTATTTCAACAAGGTTATCATAACAAGAAATTTCCAATGACTGAGCGAGACTAGCTCACCATCTATTCCCTCTACTTTGAACTCAGTGCTGCCAGCTTTGTTCGAAAAATAATCGAAAAGTACTTTTATTTTGCGAAAGATTCTCGTATATCTGATGTCCTCGTCAGCACGTGTAAATTGATAATCAATAACGATAAAAGTGAAATGTCATAAAGTAATCGCTAAACAGTTTAGACAGCCATGTCGAATTCAATTTTTGAGAATCCTGGTATATTTTTCCTTCTTTACTACGAGAAATATTTAAAAAGAAAACGGACTTTTCTGTGCAATCGGGATCGATGTCCTAGAACAATTTTCCGGAAGAAAATTTTAAAAAAGACTTCGACACTTCAGTTATACAATCTGAAAATTGAATGTAGAAATTCTTTTTGTTTCAGGTATCTTTTACATTCCATGGCTTTGTTCTCTTTTTTTTTTCAACGGCATGAAAAGAAATAAGTTTCGAGAAAAAAATAATAATCAAATATTCAATTAGAGCGAATTTTACCTAGATGTCTTTCCGTTTTCAGATTATCGAACGAAAAGATGATTCCTTCCTAACTCCCTCTCACACTCCTCTGTGAAATTATCGGCACTGGGAAGGTTTTTCTTCTTCTTTTTTTGTTTCGCAAGCAATTATTAAAAATGTGTTTTTCCGAAAGAATGGAATCATACTGTTTCGCTTCTCTCCTTTCGTTCCAACTTTTTCCCGGAATTTCTCTCCCGACCCCCCCACCTATCCCTCTCCTTTCGATCATTTGTTTGAAAACGTAATTTTGTCGGGTGATGTTCAATTGTTCTCCCCCGGAATCGTTAAAATATTTTCTAAAAATGTTTCTGCAATTTAATAGTTCTCGAGTTCCGGCAGCCATTAAAAGAAAGGCCACCAATTGTTTGGATCGCGGAAGGACGGGGGTGGAAGACGAATGCTTGTTATTCGCTTGCGATGCCCTTTTCTTAGTAAAGAAAAGGGTATCCGACCTGCTTTCGAAACTGCAAAGAGGCTATTTGAAATGATTCGGTCGTTAATAGTGCACTGGCAATTATCTCCAAGCCATATAATGGAAGACGACAAAGGTTGATAGTTCAAAACATACCTGTCAATAAATACATTTGAACACACAATCAAACTCTAAAAAAATACATTATTATACACAAATCACATCTCAGTGGGAATTTCGAATGATTTCTTCCCCTCCTATAGCAATTTTATCAAAACAAACGTGACAGGTAATATTCTGATAAAGACTTTCAAGGATGTAGTGTCCCTTAACCAAAACGTGAAACATCGAAAGAATTTATCTTGATACGATTGGGTAGACGTATTCACGAAAACAATCCCAATTTCGGCAGCAGATTGAAAATTATATAAGCAGCATTGAAATAAAAGGTGGAATTTCATCTACATCTGCGATCTGTAACGATATCCAGATTTCAAAAGATTTCAGTGATGGGCAGTTGTCCCAAATCTACATTTAAATTTCTTCAAGGAGGGATAACTAGCCAACTAAATCCAATGAAATAATATCTACCGAAGTTCATCTGGAACTCAGCAACAGCTGCTAATCAACCATTTCAATCAAACTTCAATGGCTCCTGAGGCTCACCAATAATGGCCTGTACAGTCACTTTAATCAACTGAAACGTTACTCGAAGGGGTTCACTTGAAATTCGCCAATAATAGTTAATCAGGTATTTCAGTCGAGGGAAGACCTGCTCAGTGACATATACAAGAAATTATCGAACAATCGCTAATCATGTATTTTAATCATCTGGAATGTTATTAGCCTTTGCCACCACAGAATTAGACTCCAATGTGGAATTCAATTCAATAATCAAAATTTCATTGTTTTTACAATAAAAGGTATTATAAACCGAGTTTTCTTCTCAGTTTACGATCAATGCACATAAAATCTCATAATTCCTACATATCAGCGTAGATCAATGTCAACTGCTTCAATTCGCTCTGAAAGTCCTCAAATCGAAATACAACTGACCAATAAGCTCTATGAGACAATTATTCAGAGACAATTATTACCAATTATTAGACAATTATTACCTCTTTTCTCGATTCATAATCGAGGGGTCCGGCTACGTAGATGGCCCCTGTCTCGTTCTTCACGGCAAAAGCACCACCGATATTTCCCTGCGTGATCTCGTAACGTATACGTGACGCTGAAAAAATAAAGACAAAAAACTGTTATAATAGAAGCCTTTTAGAGAAATATTACAACTAAAAGAATTAGCTTAAAACAAAAATTACTTTACAACTTAAAAAAAGAATTACGATTTATGTTTTCTCATCACATTACGCAACACTCGTCAAAACTATAAATAAACATATATGTTCTCTTCTGCATCCCGTAATATGATTTTATTTCTCAAAAATATGAAAGTCAGTTTTAGAACTATTAAATAAATTTTTATGCCTCATAGAGGTTTTTCTTTTCCGTTTGTACAACCAAACTTTTCGTATTTTTTCTTCAGATAGTTTCTTCTTAGCAGTTTGCTTACAATAAACCAAAAAATGACATGCATTTCCTAATTTCTGACTTTTATTCTTTTTTTTCAGTATTTCCAGGTAAATCTATCCTAAAAATGTTAATTAGAAAAAGTTATCCTAAAAATGTAACACAAAAATCACTGTATAACTCCTATAACAAAAGAGGTTTTATAATTATGTAACACGATGATTATGAAAAATCGTCAGCCACGATAAAAATATTCCATCAGTTTTTTTTCTTATCCGAGTAAACTAATAAAATGTTTTATTTGACATATGTTCTATGAAATTTGCATTACTGCTATCTTTGTCAAGAAAGTGTAAAATTTTCGAGTGGCCTTATATCTTGTAACATACTGTACTTGTGTAGATGTCAGCATTATATTATGAAATAAGAAAGCATAGAAACACTCCATGCACTCATTATATAGTTACAAACATACTTTCAAGTGCATACAGGGCCTGATTATCGCATGGGCACTTGGGACACATGCCCTGGGGACGAAAATTTTAGGGGGCACGAAAGTTTACTAATTGTACTAATTTACTAATGCACTAATTGTTTTATATTGCAGCTTACTTGATGATTTATTTTTTTCTTATTCCAGCTGTATATTACTTCTGCTTTAGTTAATGCTTTTTGTATGCATATCTCCTTGTATTCATCTCCTGGTGTAATTTATAATTTTTTACCTTTGTTTATCATTTTATAATGTGGTTATTATAATTTTCAGTAGTTGATATCAATTTCTGTGTTTAAATTTTACCTGCTAAATATTTAGTCTTGATAAATTTCAATCAATATCTTTGATATTATTTTGTGCATAACAGATGAATTTTATGTCAATGTCATTGTAGTAATTTCATTTCCCTTGTGAATTCTTGTTCATTTGAACTTCCTCAGTATAATTTTTAATCCACATGTACAATTCCCTTTTCGTTAAGTTTTAATAAATTATTGTGCGGGGTAATTGTGTTTGTCACGAACTCTATTGTTTCCTATTTACTTTAATTTTACTATTATTTACCTGATAATAAATTCCCTCAGCGAACCTGGCGCTCTTTTTATCCTATGGGTTATTGCATTTTATAAGACAGATTATTAGCAACATACCACTATAAACCATTAAATCACCTCATCAATTTAAACTATTTTTAATTCTAGTATTGTCATGAACTATATTGTTTTCTATTTACTTTAATTTTACTGTTATTTACCTGATAATTCCCTCACCAAACCTGGTGCTCTTTTTATCCTAAGGGTTATTGCATATTTATTTATAAGACAGCTTATTAGCAACATACCATTATAAACCATTAAATCATCTCATCAATATAAATTATTTTAATTCTATTATTAATATTTATTTTCTGCACCATAGAGCTTGTGAGTGTAACAAGGTAAAAAATAAAAAAGTGGGTCACTCTAGATGATTAAAAATCCTTAATTTTTAGCACGGCTAAATGAGATAATAATGATTACTTAAAATAAAAATTTAATGTTTTTGATTTTGAATATTACTTTAATGCTAATTTCTTAAATCCGTTTGTTAATTCAATGTTATAATTTTATATGACTGTAATGATGATATTAACTTGTCGCTATAAATTTGAATTGGGGTTTGGTTTGGTTTGGAGCACTACGGTCTACTGTTTTGCACCCGAGGGCTAATGACACCGGGACCTACAGTTTAAAGCCGAATCCGAACGGCTACAAACATCCATGCCAGCAGCTGGATTCGAACCCGCGAACTCCGGTTCCGAAGAGCAGCGCTCTACCATTCGGCCATCGTTCGGCTTGCATGGGGGTGGAGGGCACAAAAATTGGATTGTTCCCTGGGCACAAAAGTAGCTTATTCGGGCCCTGTGTGTACTTACAAATACGTATATAGCTTTCCGAATTTGACTCAAAAATAGTTTTTCCCACCCAAAGTGTCAATGGACAGTTATAATCGTTATAGCTTTTTGTATGATATTCCTATAGATTTCAGATTTCAGGCATGGGGAAAATTCGATATTTTCCCCAATTCGCTTTCAGAATTCCCTTAATGACCTCTCGAGCCATTCCGCACTTCGTCCGTCGAATGCTATTATCCCGACCATTTTCTGTCTGGTCTGGAATCCGATAATAATGGGACACCACGGGAGACTTAAGTGTGAAGCATTACTCTTCAAACGAGTTGCCACAATGAAATGAAAAGATCTACTTTCCTACTCGGTTTAAGACTTTGTGAGACTGCTCTTTTTCCATTCATAAGTTTTTACTTTAGTGTATATTTTACTGAAAGTACGACTTCCCAGTTTTCATGAAAAAGGATTCTATTTTAATAAAGCAAATATTTGAAGATTTAGATGTCTTATACATTTATGTAATAGCATTACATCTGTCCTTCACAGAACACATTTATAACTGAATAAAAAACGTTTAAAAATTATATAATTTGGCGAAAAATGCAAACAAGATATAATTTTTACACTTTCTTGACAAAGATAGGAGTAATGAGAATTTCATAGAACATATGTCAAATAAAACATTTCATTAGAGCTTACTCAGCTAAGAAAAAAAAAACAAAACAGATCGAATATTTTTATCGTGGCTGACGATTTTTCATAATCATCGTGTTACATAATTATAAAACCTTTTTTGTTTTAGAAGTTATACAGTGATTTTTGTGTTACTTTTTTGGAATAATTGTAACTTTTATTGTGAACACTAAAAATAAGTCAAACAAGGAATACTATAATGAAATTAAATTTTCCCATATGAGTTATTTTACTTAAATAAAACCATTTTTTTTGTCATACATTCCTATTTTAAGGGGCAGTTCACCTTTAAACCTTCATTTTTTATTTTCAAATTTTTAGAATTTCTGGATATTTATGAACCGTTTTAAACAAATTCCACAGAAATATTTGATTTAGAACTTGTAAAACTACATAATCTTTACATTTAATATCAAAGCTTTTAAGAAACTAAAAAACTTTAAATCCATTTTACTGAAAATGGTATTTTTTTAAACTTGCACACACTGGAAATAGAAAAACTATTGCACATATTGATTTGAAATTTTCCTAGTAGATACAATATAATATTTGATTTAGAACTTGTAAAACTACACAATCTTTACATTTAATATCAAAGCTTTTAAGAAACTAAAAAAACTTTAAATCCATTTTACTGAGAATGGTATTTTTTTTAAACTTACACACACTGTAAATAGAAAAACTATTGTACATATTGATTTGAAATTTTCCTAGTAGATACAATATAAACCTAAAATGAAACTCTACCAACTTTGTTTCTTTTAGTATCTATAGTATTTGAAATATAATTTTGAAGAAAATAGTTATTTTAAAGCGCAAATTATTTTGAATACATTGTATATATTCATCTCAAACTTTAATAAAGACAATGGATAAGCAGAAATAGTTCTTAAACGAAAGATAAAACTTTGGAGTAAAATGTTTGAATTATTATAAAATGTTTGTAATGTAAAAGGATGAATTAAGCTGATAGTAGTGGAATAACTTTATTCGATAAAAATAGTTTTGCTGAAACTTCTGATTTTTACTTCCCTTAGACTGGTACCTACTGGTTAAAGTTAATTTAAAACAATTCTGATTAACGATTAAGTCTAGTGATTCTGCCACTATCTACTTTGTAAAAGTACATACATTTTGAAGAAATTTTACCAAAATTCGCTGCACACTATGAAATTTGTAATCACACATAATTAAAAAATTGAAAAATGCTTACTAGTATCTTAAAACCACTCGTTTAATTTTGTATGCCTGCATCGAAAACTGTCAAATATTTTTAGCGATGTTAGACACTTTCAAACTATTTTACTACAATTAGATATCTTTAACTTTGTGGAAAATCGAGTACTTTTGTTTTAAATTATTTACAGTTACGTAAAAAACGTTTTAAATAATAATCAAGAGAAAATCTGGTACGAAATACAGTAAAGGAAAAAGTTGTTCTTAGACTAATTGAAACGACAAACATTTTTAAATTAAGAAAACATCCTTTGTGTTTCAATCATAAAGAGCGCAAAGTACTATTTTAAAATGTTATAAAAGGCTGAAAAAAATCCCTTGCAAGAAAAAAAATAGAAGTTAAACATAAATTACCGAGTCTCTAATCAACTATTCGTTAAAACATTTTTTTCTTTTCACTAATTACTCCGATTTTTGCCAAAATAGAGAGCCATCAATGTTTCAGAAATTATTTTAGCTTAGATTTTTAAATGCTATAGTGTTGATTCTATATTGACCAACAGTAAGTCTAGCCAGAAAGTTTTAGAAAAGATGTTTTAAAAGAAGTATTTTATCTCAAACTGATTTTTCAGTAAGCGAGCATTAAATTTCTCTTTGTATTATTGATATTACCCGACGAAAGTCAATGAAAGCATTTAATTTCCATTTAATTTTTACCACATTCTTAATGGAAATGGTTGTTTTTAACAGAACTGCAACAACAATTTAGTTTTCATGGTAATTTGTGGTCTTATTGTCGCCCTAATTCTTGGTACAGGATTCCACGGTTCAAAAATATTTTTAAATGTAAACATTTTGTTTTTAAACTTTTCTGGAATCATTAACGATACTGTTCCATCACAGTACAGTTAATACAGCCAGTAAATCCCTAAGGAAGCGGAAAGTAATATTTTTATCCTGTTTAATATTAAGAAGCTGGTAAAAATATTTTTCAGAATTTACAAGGACTTTTTAAAATACAAATGTTTCGACTTCGATGTAAATTTAAAAGTTTTGTACTTGCTGTTTGGATACGGAAATAATAAAGTAGATAGTTCAATTTTTTGTATAAAATGTATGATTGAATCCTTTTAGAATAAATTGATTGTGAACAAAGTAGAGCGTTTGGTTTGGAGTGCTACGGTGAACTTTTTGCAACACGAGGGCTAATGAGACCTACAGCTTAACCCTCTAAGCGGTTCGCACGTACAATTCCGCCAAACCGATGACGACTTCAAAACGTACAAATTTCGACCTCCAAAAACGCTCCGAAAATGGATGTAATGTTTATTTTTGCCAGTGCTTTTCCCAATGGAGTTTTGAGGTAATAGGGTCAAGCCGATTGTTTATTAACTGCACCCCTCTTTCACTGACATTTCTTGAGGGATGCACCCCTACCCCCTGAAGCACAAAGACGCTGATAGCTTTCATAGCACTGTAAATCTTTATTTCGAAGTATTTCATTTGAAGTAACAGGTGCATCTCTAATTGCACCATTTAAATATCTTGGATGACTTTCGTAAAAAATATAAATAAGTCTCTCAAAGAATATTTTTATTTTTTAGAATCCATTATTTATTATGGGATAATATTCAAGACTTGACGAGCTTTATGTGTATTAAAAATTAACAATCTACAATATCTATTTATATATCTATATATAACCGGAAGTAAAGGGATAATAACAAGGGTGAGTTTCCCGTATTCCATTCTAGTCGAAAAAGGGTGAAGGAAAATATCATAGAACCCTTTGACCACTGACACAGTAAACATTTAGCTTATTTTTTTGGACATTTTTTTTCGCGATGTGTTCCACTCAGAGGGTTAAAGCCGACTCCGAACGGCTACGAATATCCATCCACTGTGGGATTCGAAAGCACGAACTCCGGTTCCGAATGCCAGTACCCTAAACATTCGGCCATCTTTCGGCAAATATAATTTTGAAACATTATTTTAGATTTTTAAAAAATTTAAATTCCCGGTGTAATATTTGATACTTTTTAACTATTTCAATGGTTGGTATACCTAATAATTATTATTTACAAAAAAGCAAAAATTATTAGTGAACATTCATTTTGTGTAAGTCAGCGTAGAGTGTGTCAGAAACATTTACAAATTGCGAACAAAATAGAGGGTTTAGTTTGGAGTGCTACGGTGAACTTTTTGCAACACGAGGGCTAAGGAGACCGGGACCTACAGCTTAAAGCCGATTCCGAAAGGCACGGCTACAAACATCCATGCCACTGTGGGATTCGAACCCATGAACTCTGGTACCGAAGGACAGCACTCTAACCAATCGGCCATCGTTCGGCCCCAAAGCAGAATAGCAAAATTTCAAAGTAATAGAAATTAAAACTATGACTGAATTCCCCGGCGAATCATTTTATGTGAACTGCGTAGAATTTTTTTCCCACTATGTGACCACAAATTATAGCTCACCGCTCTTACGAGACTTCTATACGGTAAAACCGTCCTCCTAAACGTGTGAGGATAAGAATCCACCCCTTGTTGTGCACTTGTGCAGTACTGAGGTCATTGGATATATACGCCCTACTAGTTACTCAAAGGAAAAAGAAAACCTTTAAAACACATCATACCCCTTCCTTATAGTATGTCTTGGATGTGAGAAATATTGAATATTTGCTTAAAGCTATCTAATCAAAAATATATACGTTTTGTACTATAGAGCAATTTGTCGCAACGTTACGAACTACTATAATGCCCTTCCTATTCATTTTCATGTTTAACTTCCAATAGACAAACAATAAACTGTCCTTCCGTGTGAAACTAACTCCAGAATTGGCATAAGTTGAGATCTGGCCTACTGCGTGAAATCGCCTTATATTAAATAGTTGACGAGAGAAATTTATTTTAATGTTAACTTATTAAAATTTACTAGTTAAATTTTTTTCTTTTTCTAAGTAATTGGCTGTAGGAAATACACACATATACACTTTAATGTGTGTGTGTATTAAATGAAAGGCGTATATGCATTTTAAATGTTAACGATTGCTTCTTAATACCACCCTGAATGGAGCTTTAGATATTAAAACATTAATTAGATTAAAATATCAGCACTTATATAATTACTAAACAAAAAACACAAACAAACAAAAAAAAATCTAGCAAACGCGCGTCAAAGGTCCCTCGATACATTTTTGTTAATTTAATTCTATTTTTTATCGACGTTACTGAAATTGAAAGCATTCAGGAGACGGCTGCATTTCTAAAAATTAATTTTTGCTAACTTTAATGAACTCTATTTCCCAATTTCAGATATTCCATCTTATTACATTAAATCAGTCCGTAATTTAGATGTTATTAATGTATGCATCAAGCGCCGATTAATTCTGTTTCACTCGTGAAAAT
>CM063508.1:174369488-174391988 GCA_032207245.1 Pardosa pseudoannulata | reverse complement strand
AATACTAAGGACACCAAGGTGTAGAAAGAGAGTTATGTAATAGTATGAAAATTGAAAGAGTTAGAAGCTGTAGGAATTCAAAATGTATTATTGTGTGAGGGAGTATAGAATATTTATGTATGTATGTGTTATATATATATATATATATATATATATATATATATATATATATATATATATATATATATATATATATATATATATATATATGATATATGGATATCTATATATTTGACTATTGTTATAGCCTCAGTGTAGAAAAAATGTAATTTTTAGAGCTATAGAAAAGCTACAGAAACATAATTTGTTATTTTTTTCAGTTTTTTGAGAGGTTAAATTAATGTTGTACACTTTGGCATATAAAATGTGATTATCTGTGAACAAAATGTACCTAATATATAAATTAGAAAGAAATTCCGCAGAACCGAAGACGATATCGGTTTGGTCTGAAATTATATTGACACAGGCATCATCATTTTACACAAGTTTCCTTTTTCCATAATCAGGTAATGAATAACGTTGTGCGACGATATAACTACTTAATTTTAAAGAACTGGTACGAACGTATTTTAATGCTTTCTAACTGGCTAGTTTAATCAGCATCTGAATAACCCATTTGAGTTCTATTGCGGCGTGAACATGTCCCGACACTTAAGGTACAATTCAACTTGGCCCGGTTCGATCGGTTTTACAGGAAACTGCTCCAGGCACCGCAGCGGGGCTCCAGACAATCGAAATATTACGAGGGAATTGTTTCCTCGCCAATACACACTTCTCTGCATTTAATACATAGGATTGTATGTACACAAGTATGTACACATATAACTATTCCTGTGAATTTCTCTCTTTATGGGAAATATATATATATATATATATATATATATATATATATATATATATATATATATATATATATATATATATATATATATATATATATATATATATATATATATATATATATATATATATATATATATATATATATATAATATATATATATATATATATATATATATATATATATATAATATATATATATATATATATATATATATATATATATATATATATATATACAAGAATTGATCATTATATATATATATATATATATATATATATATATTATATATATATATATACATACATATGATCAATTCTTTTTTGTCTACACTGTCTACAAAACATATACCTCAATACAAATAGGGTATTTCATTGTAGCCTTTCTCTGCACATTATATATATATATATGTGTGTGTGTGTGTCTATGAGTTCATATACATGTCAATATATATATATATATATATATATATATATATATATATACACACATAAACCATATGTATTGGGGATATTATAATGATATTAATGTATGTATGATGTATAATTATCTACCCGCCTATATTCATTGTCGAGGTGTAAACATTTGCAATTTCTTAAACTATTATAGCATTATTTATGGTTTAAGGACACTGAAAAGTAAACATTTTTTACATTGGATACTTATTTTTTATCATTATATATATATATATATATATATATATATATATATATGTATATGTGTGTGTTCATATAGATGTAAATATACATATATATATATATGTGTGTGTGTGTATATATATATGTATATTTACATCTACATGAACGCGCGCGCACACACACACACACACACACACACATATATACTTATACATAAATACATATACCATATGTATTGTGGATATTTATATATATATATATATATATATATATATATATATATATATATATATATATATATATATATATATAATCGAGGAAAAAACATTCCAGTTATGAGTATCGATTATGTTATTTTCTCTGTACGAGGCTTGTTTAGAATGTCATCTCCGTTTTCCTTGGTAGCGGGGGAGCGAAGGAGGACACGTGACTGATGGCCGATGCCACAGATAAGTCGGAGAGATGATTTTCTTCTGTGCTTGTTTTGATTTTGTTTTTCTTCGAGACGAATGGTTTAGGGCCGGGAGAAAAAACAAATGAATGATCCTTTTCACGATCTGCGGATTATTCTCCGGCTCTAATCCTGGGGTTATTTTTTTCTTAAGAACAACATTGACTGTTCTGTACTACGAAATGATTCCAAATTGAGGTGATACTTAGATTGGCAAATAATTTGTATTTATGTGCATATATACATACATAAATACCTTTCCTAATTTTAATACCTATTAAGGGGAAATAGTACCTTTAGTCTCATGCATTATAATACCAATTTTTGATTGATTCGGTTTGGTTGAGAGAGCTACGGTCTACTGTGTTGCACGCGAGGGCTAATGAGACCGGGACCTACAGTTTAAAGCCGATTCCGAACGGCTACAAACATCCATGCCAGCAGCGAGATTCGAACCCGCGAACTCCGGTTCCGAAGAGCAGCGCTCTACCATTCGGAAATCATTCGGCCAATTTTCGATTGAACACTAAATAAAAAGTCCTGCAAAATATTCGATAACAAATCATTTTTTGCTAATTGTTTTTCCTAAATCATAAATAAAGTTTTAAAATTTTGAAAATAATTTAGTTTTATTATTGTAAAAATAATGTTACGTTGGTCTAGTGTTTGAGAAAGAAGAAATTAAAACTCATTAAGAAACACATGGACAAATATGTTTTGATTAAATGAATTTATACAATTAAACAAATGCCTAAGGAATACAACTGTAATCAACTTATCATTTGGAGATATCGAAGACTGCTCTCGAGTAGGCGCCGGCCCTAAAAAAACAATATGGCAATGATTTTCCTCAAAAGGTCTATCCCGCAAGCCGCGGTTGCCAGCAGTGTTCGCCTTCTACTCTCCATTGGCTACAACTTTGACCTCTAAAAAAGTAAGAATGCCTGGCGGAAAAAAACAGGGGTCCACTCCAGAACGGCGGGGGGGTCAGAATTCCCCAAACCAACGGACCCTTCTATTGGTCGAGAAAAGTCCGAAGTTTCTTTCTAGTTCAAACCGGTCCTGTTCTGGTATGTCTTTGACGATGACTCACGGGAAGGGGTAAAAAGAGCTGAACCGAATGTAACTTATTGTTACAATTATATGAAGCAATACATTTAAAAAACAAAATATAAAAAGTAGAAATTCACCTATTCGCAAAATAACTTCGGAAATTTTTAAATTAAAAAGTAATTTTTATATTAAAAAAAGCTAGTTACCTTTTCTATCTGTTAAACAATAATTACATTAATAAGAGTAATATATTTTATTTCATAGAAAGGTAAAGGCTAATTTCTATTAAATTTAAAATTCCCTAACAATTTTTATTTTTTAAATTTAAAATGTTAGTTACCTTTAAGCTTACAGAATCTAACAGATATTTTACTTCAATATGATATAAAAATTTAGTTTCTAATATTCACATTTTCAAAGTTATATCGCGTGTAAGTGAATTGCATCTTTGTTTTCACCTGCTGTATAATTTTTTTGTGTTATTTTAAAAAAATATACTACTTGAAATGATAGCATTAAACTTTTTCAAAGCTACAGCATTATTAGAAAATTATAAACATTCTGAAGAGGGCAAAACTATTTTCTTTACTCATAAAACTTTCTTACGCATAAAAAAAGGTTGTTATAATGAATATTTAAAAAGACAAAGTATTTTTTCCTTCAATATTGGTTTAGTTTGGAGCGCTACGGTCTACTTTTTGCAACACGAGGGCTAATGAGACCGGGATCTACTGCTTAAAGCCGATTCTGTACAGCTACGAAAATCCATGCCATAGTGGGATTCGAACCCGTGAACTCTGGTACTGAAGACCAGCATTTTAACCAATCGGCCATCGTTAGACTTTCTTTAAAGATACAATATCCCCTTACTGCAGAGCTTTTATTTATTTAGTTTTCTAAAGCTCATATTCACAGTTTATGTCCAGAGAAGCCCCAACTAATCTCTAAAAAACTCATACCACACTTTCGTTCGCTCTTTTTTTCCATAACAAATCAATCATCAATGAATATCATGCAGATTTTGCCCCGAAAAGATAAACTTTATTACGCGTTAGCATTTGATACCCATCTCTCTGTAGCAAACGAAGTTTAGTCGCAAATAATTTCAGGATTTCTCTCCGATAGATATCTTATTCCAATTCCTTATTTTCTGCTTTTGATGCGGGTAGAAAACGTCGCTCCGAGTTTTTATTCCTGTTCGATATATTTCTTGCATATAAAAGTTGATAAAAATGAAGTTGGCTGCAAACAGATTTTTTTCTAAAATATCTCAAAATAAATCATGCTGGAATAAATAAGAGCTATTTCACTGTATAACATCTTCAACTCTAAGTATTTATTTTTACTCTCTCTCAGTACTCACACAGTCTTGTCACCTATCCCCCCATATTAATAACTCAAAACTTTTAGATTTGTAGCAGGTTAAATTAAGTTAGATTTGGAGTGCTATGAATCACTTTTTTTAATTAAGGGATTCCGTAACCTACTGTTTAAAATCGTATCTGAACGGCTTTGAACATCTGTGCCAGTTGTGGGGTCAGCATATTCTTGTTGTTCGAAAAGTATTTATTTTAACTATTTCTTATATTAGAAATTTCGGAGGTAAACGGCAGTTACCAACGGAATTTACTCACTCTCATTCACTCACACTGTCTTCTCCCCTCTCCCCCATATTAATGACTTGTAACATTTAGATTTGTAGCAGGTTAAATTGGGTTAGATTTGGAGTGCTATGATTCACTTTTTTATACAAGGGAATCCATAACCTACTACTTAAAGTCGTATCTGAATGGCTTTGAACGTCTATGCGAGTTGTGGAGTCAGCATATTCTTGTTGTTCGAAAAGTATTTATTTTAACTATTTTTTATATCAGAAATTTCGGAAGTAAGTGGCAGTTACCAACGGAATTTTTTTAATATTTATGAAATCCACAAATTTTTGTTTAATATAGTTTTTAATAATAACCGAGGTGTCTTTTGTTGTAGTAATTATATTCAAATGAGGCGATAGATATATCAATACGCTTTTGGTTTGGTTTGCTTTGGAGTGCTACGGTCTACTTTTTGCAACACGAGGGCTAATGAGACCGGGACCTACAGCTTAAAGCCTATTCCGAACTGCTACGAACATCCATGCCAAAGTGGGATTCGAACCCACGAGCTCCAGTACCGAAGGCTAGCATCCTAACCAATCAGCCATCGTTCGGCCAATACGCTTTCGGCTTCTCGGTTTTAGTTGTGATTCTCACCTCAATGAGAGTTTTACTAAGCCTCTCACAAAAGTAATGAGAAAAAAAATTACACAAATCAAATAATCGTACTCACAAAGAAAAACAGTTAAGAATCTTAAAAATAGGTGCTTGGGTAGCAATACAACGAATTCAGAGTCGTTCTTAGTGGCCGTAGCTTTGTTTGAACGCAATTTGTGAGATGCCGCAAAGCCTTGTGGTTACTGCTCTTTGATCATCTTGGAAAGTATCAAAAGGACGTTCTTTCATGCACTTGTTTAGGAAGGGAAAGAACAAAAGATCACAGGTGTCCTCATCTGGACTGTATGGTGGATAGAAAAGAACAGGAATGTGTTCCTGATAGGCATTCAGTCACAACCAACGCCATGTAAGGCCGAGCTTTGTCGTGGTGGACATTCCTGCTGCTACCAGTCTTTTGGCAGACGCGGTTTACACTTCTTCATGGGATTGAGCATGACCACTTCCTCGTAAAATTGCGAATTCACGAAATTACGCAATTGAACTCAAATCTAACCAGCAATTGATGTTCAGAGCATTCCTCACTTGTTCCATGTTTACATCCGTTTTTGTTTTGTTTGGTTTGGTTTGGTTAGGAGCACCACGGTCTACTGTTTTGCACACAAGGGCTAATGAGACCGGAACCTACAGTTTAAAGCCAATTCCGAACGGCTACAAACATCCATGCCAGCAGCGGGACTCAAACCCGCGAACTCCGGATCCGAAGAGCAGTGCTCTACCATTCGGCCATCCGTTTTTGTAATCGATGGCCTTTATCAGCGCTCTGTTGGCCTTTTCTAAAGACAATGCGCCTCTTGTAGACTTGCAATTAACACAACTTCACCTTTGTAAGCCTTCGTTAACACTTGCAAGGTTTCATTACCATTTTTACAAAGTGTAAATGCAAAATTTTATTGCATAGCGTAGTTCACTAGATTACTGCATCTTCATCATAACGAGCCATGCTCACAGCACCTTACAGTTAGGCAAAATAGCAGGGCCGTAATTAGTACGTGGCAAAGGTGGCATTTGTCACTGGCGCATCAGTGATAGGGGTGCTGCACCGGGAGGAAAATAGGGTCTGAAAGAGGAGTAGAAATAAGAAATTATTCCCCTCAAATACACTATACCGTTAATCAGGAAAATAATGCCTCCTGGATGCTTAAAAATATTTAAGTATTAATACGGTAAAAATGGAAGAAAAAATTGAAAATTAATATACAAGAAAAATTTTAAAAATTAATAAAATATTTTGTGAGTTCATACTAATTATATGATATAAAAAAAACCCCCACGCTTTTATATTTTCTCACTATATTTGGTGGTAGGGGCGCAGACTATAGTTTTCTGCCACGGGTGCTAAAGGGTCAAGTTACGGCTCTGCCAAATAGTATGCACCGTGTATTAGGAGCAGCTCTCCAATTGTTGAAATACTTTACTAACATTCTGAGTCACCTGTTTTCCTCAGTGATTTGCCAGAAATGTACAAGGAAAGTTTACTCATTACTTTTGCGGCATACTTTGTGTTCAATTTACATACTATTGCCACCTGAATGGACCCATTTACTTTCTTTAACCCTTAGCGGACAGTGGTTTCGCAGTGAAACCTCCTGTTAAAAATTTTTTTTTCTCTATATTTTGAGGAATATGTATGGTTTTTTCGGTTTCTTATGTTTTTGACATTTAAAAATTACAATAAATGATAGTATTACACTTAATTTATTTATTTTGAAATATATGTATTTAAATTTGATGTACTTGGAAAGTTAGTAATTCGATTTTTTCACATATGACCCCAAGCAAAAATATCTATTCAAGCAACACTTATAAATTGTTAAGCTATTTATTTATTACACTTTTTAAGAACACTTATTTATTGTTCTTCCAATATAGTTAAAAGTTTAAAGTATTATGTTCACGCTGTATAAGAGGGTGGGTTTGTCAGTTAACTCCCCCTCAATCCTTCTTACGGTATTCTCTAATGCAAACCTAAGGATTGTAAAGAAACATTTTAATACATTTTGCATTTATAAGGTACATAGGTAATATTTATGAACTAATTTCATTAAATTTCAAAGAGTTCATATAGGTGACCTTTAAAGGATTAAAATGATTGACACAACAGGTCAATTTCTAAAAAAAGATTCTTCTTTTGCGTTTCACAAAAACAAAATTGCTCAGATTTTTCATCCCTTTAGACTTTTGTGTAATTTGCAGAAATACAGCAATCGGAGAAGTATTTTTCAAATTGAATCATAAAGAATTAGATTAAATATAGTTAATGGAAATCTTGAAAAATGAGACCGAGTTTTAGGTTTTATATTTCTTTCCCGTCATTGCAGGTAAAGCTTTGTACTGGGTATTATTACAGAAATAAGTTACTGTTACAACTGAGAGAAATTTGAATATTTTATCATTAATAGTTTTTCTTGATATTTAATATTTTCTTCCTTTTATTCTCTAAAGGCATAAAAATCCGTATCTAAATTGTGTTTGGAATTATTGTTTATCGTAATATAAGAAGTTCTGCTTGTTTCGGAACAAATTTTTTCCACGTTCTTTAATAAAATTGTAATTTTATCAATTTTTATATTTTTTTTACAGTTAAAGTAACATAAAATATATTCACCTCAAATAACAGAAATCAAAATTTATTTATGACTAAGATAAATTTTCATTTATGCGTATTAGAAATTGAATTTTTATCTCAGGTTGATGTTAAATTAATTTTTTATTTTGTAAATCTAAAACGTGATAATGGTATTTTAGATTTTAAGATAAAAAATTAAAATCGGCAAAGAAATTGAAAACTTTATAAAAATTAATATTTATCATAATTTTAAATTAAACATTTTTCCAGGTTTAACATAAATGGAGTTCAGCGAATATAAATTTTTTTAAGCTTCGGTTTTGATTATTTTATAGAAATTTACTTTCTAAAATATACGTTTCTAAAGACATTCTGGGAAGATTAATTTTTCTTATTTCTTGTATATACCTTATATAATTTTTATAAAGTATATTCTTCCAAAGGGATAAATGAAATAATTTAAGGTAGAGCGTTTTTAAAGAAGGTAAAAAGTTTATTAAAAAAACTTATTACTTTATCTGTACTAATGAATAAAAGCGAATGTAATTTTCTCATTAGATTTTCACATAGAAAGTTGTAGTCAATGTAGTGAACAATCACCAAATTTCTTGCAACAAAATTACTCACATTCATCCTTGTCCTTGGCGGTGACGGTGATGACAGTGTGCTGGATGTCCTCGTCCTCATTCACCTCGGCTTCATAGAGGGCCTGGTCAAAGTACGGCGGGTTGTCGTTCTTGTCGCCGATGCCGATCCGGATGTATTTGGTCACTGTGGGAAAACAGAAAGAGGACATGTCATATAAAGTTCAAAAGGAAACAGCATCTATTTATCTCTCTCACACACAAACAGATAATATATAAGCTCACAATAAACACCCTATGCTAAAGACCGCATGTATCATATTAGAGAAACCACATGTATCATAATAGAGAAACCACATGTATCATAAAAGATGAATTAAAAAAGAGTTTAAAATGTTTGTACAATCAAAAGGTTTAAAATTTTATAAAAGCAAAAATAAAAATATCTTTTTGTCTTATTTTATGTTTTATTTTCTTTACCAACAGATATAGTTTTCGCACTGTTTTGTAATTTCTCTCCCCATATATCATAATAGAGAAACCACATGTATCATAAAAGATAAATTAAAAAAGAGTTTAAAATGTTTTTGCGACCAAACAAAAAGGTTTAAAATTTTATAAAAATAAAAATAAAAATATCTTTTTGTCCTACTTAATATTTTATTTTTTTTTAATCAAAAGATATAGTTTTCGCACTGTTTTGTAATTTTCCTTCCACATGTATCATAAAAAATAAATTAAAAAGAGTTTAAAATGTTTTTACGACCAAATAAAAAGCTTTAAAATTTTATAAAAACAAAAATAAAAATATATTTTTTATTACTTTATATTTTATTTTCTTTGCCAAGACATATAGTTTTCGCACTGTTTTGTAATTTTCCTCCCCATGCATCATAATATAGAAACCACATGTATCATAAAAAATAAATTAAAAAGGGTTTAAAATGTTTTTGAGATCAAATAAAAAGGTTAAAAGTTTATAAAAACAAAAATAAAAATATCTTTTTGTCATACTTTATATTTTATTTTTTTTACCTAAAGATATAGTTTTCGCACTGTTTTGTAATTTTCCTCCCCATATATCATAATAGAGAAACCACATGTATCATAAAAGATAAATTAAAAAGAGTTTAAAATGTTTTTGAGATCAAATAAAAAGTTTAAAATTTTATAAAAACTAAAATTAAAATATCTTTTTGTCATACTTTTTATTTTATTTTCTTTGCCAAGAGATATAGTTTTTGCCCTGTTTTGTTGTTTTCATCCTATTACTGAATACATTTAACTTGTTTGAGTTTTAAGTTCCCTCACGCGATAATAAATCTTGAACTTAACTTTTATTTTCCGTTGCCAGTGGCTTGAACATTTTTTTCAGTTTTTTATACTTATTGATAATGTTATTATTAAGGTATAAATCAAATTTAATTTTTCTTTTTAGTTTAGGTAAAGCGTTGTAACTCATAGCTTTGAATTGAAAACGAACTTGAGCTTTGAGCTTAATTTTCTCTACCTCTTTTAGCAAACTTAGTCAGTGAAGTTCGAAATTATATTTTTGTTTAGAGGTTATTTTTACATCATTACGTAGTCCGTATAACCCAATATATAAAACTTGGCTTGAAACCCCATAGAAAAAAAGCACTTGTTGAATTTTTACTTGAAAAATGTTTTTGTTTGAATTTTTATTTGAGTTTGTTTGTAGAATTATTCTCAGAAAGATTATATCAGTTCATTGAACTTTTATGACTTTTATTACTTTTTTTTGTGAACTTTGAATGTACTCTATTTTTCTCAATATTTTATGATAAGTGAATAAATTCCAGTAGTCGTTCTAGGTAGTTTCAGGTAGCAGAAAACATCGATTAGTGTGTGTGTGTGTATATAGGTAGATAAATACAAGAAAGACACAAATATAAGTCTTTTGGCAAAGCTGTTATATTCAAACATGTGCCAAATAAAACAATAGATGTAGTATAAACTTCCATATACACATCTGTATCAAGAACAAGACGTAATTTCAGCCATATCGATTTATCTACCAGAAGGCTAATGAAGATTAAGGATGATACAAAAATTGAGATTAGAAGTTAAACAAATCACGTAGCTTAGTATAAAACCACACTAAAGAAAGTAACTGTTTAAATTTTATTTAAAACACAGTTCGTTAATCTATCCTTACAAAAGAAACATTTAATAAATGTAGCATGGCATGAACTACGTTTTAATGTCAGAAGTCCTTGCTTACAGAACAGCTCTCATTTGAAATGCTAAAGTGAAAATGATAGTACGACCGACATTTGTGAGAACAGAAAATTTGAAGCAGTGACACCACAGCTTTCATTGTGCATTACGAATTTATTTGTACAACGTGAAAGTAAAAGTAAGACCGAGATTTGTGACAACAGAAAATTTGAAGCAGTGACACCGTAAGTTTTAATGTTCATCCTCGAAGTTTTAGAAATGCATTAGCACCTCTTATATTTATAATAAATTGTTTGAAACATGAAATACAATTTCTAGATATTTAGATGTGTATGAATATACATTTTAATACAGGTACACACCCATGTCAATCTGTGTTTTTAAAGATCTAGTACTTGAGTAAACAAGTCCAAAACGAGGCACCCTACTTCCCAATTGTTGCTCTCATCGTATAACCGGAACCGCCCTTTAAACCCGGCCATTGAAACGAAAGCTGTTTTGACACACTAATGATGTCCGACGATATTTTGACACCATCCTGTCCACCCACTACCCCCGGAAGTTTGGAGTGGATAGAGTGTCCTCTTCCTCATCGATTGTACGGGGGGGGGAGGGGAAGAGGGTGTTTTAAAATGTCCCTTCGATTGGATGGACAGCAACTCGACTCGTGTTTGGAAACTATGAATGATCACTGAGGGGAAAAGGGTACAGGACAAATTAGATTCCTACATCTCTCCTTTAATTTCTGTGGACAGATGGAGATATGGAGAGAGAATGGAAGCTCATAACTTGTTTTATAGTCAGTATGACGCATACACACATATATATGCGTGTATGGATACATTTACATAGATATTGAGGTACCCTCAAAGGAATAGGTCACAACCTCAAAATAATCCAAGTCTCACCTGAACCAATCAACACACAGTGATAAAATTAAAGCACAAAGTCACGATTTTATGATAACTTTTCACGAAGGATTTCCCAGTCTCCATTTTAGAAATCTAATTAAATTTAGAGAGTAAGGCCGTAATTCAATGAGAATTCACCACCATTGCTTCAAAGCATCTGCGCTTCAACTGTCCAATATGATTCTATTTCTGGTTTCATGAGAAAGAACTCGAGTAGGAAATAATGAATCATAGCTCTTTTAACTAACTATTCAGCTTTGATTCAATTTGATCAGTAGATCTTGTTCTTATGAGTACTAGAAAATATAAGTCATACCGAATTTTCTAATGAATCTGTCGAGTATTTTGGCAGAAGCCATTGGTATCATGGGAATTTTAATAACATGAATCCTTGTGCTTGCAACTAACAAATCGAAATAACGTAAATCCATTTAAGAATCTAAATTTAGATTTATGGGGTTGGTATCATATGATTCCCGAATAACAAAACGCAGAATATAGCACTTTTAAATATCTAATCAAATCAGAGTAGATTTGTCTCAAGATGAAGTCCCAGTATCTTGATAAGCTGGAGTAACAGAGAACTTATCACCTGCAAATGACCATTTTATAAGATAAGATGTCATTATGGCAGACTATTCCGGTTATAACAGAAACTCAAAGTAATAAACCAGGAATTATGTAGTCTCCATTTAATAATGAACCTAATCTGGTTCCATTTAAGCAGTAGGTTCCTGTCTCATGAAAACCGTTATTGATATAATATGGACGTGGCACCACAAGCTACCTAATGAACTAAATGGGATTCAACTTTATAGGGCTATCCTAGTATCATCTAAGCCTTCCAGTCTTCATATAATCAATTTACCTAACGCAGTTCCATTATAACAGTAGATTTTGGTCTTATGAGAAGCTTAAAGTAACAAATCGAAAACTATTACTTACTGACTACTAATGAACCCAATGTAAGTTTAGCTCTCATGGGAACTCCGGTGCAATAAAATATGGATATAACGCCTAAATATGTGTAATGAATTCGACCTGGTTTAATTTCAACAAGGTATCACGGTCTAATGTGAACAGCGGAGAGGCTATTGCATGCAGTGACCAGTGCACGTGTGTTGAGTGCAGTGAAGAAAAAGAGGGACAGATATCCCACTGGGTGCATTTTCTCGAACAAGAACTTCATTTTATTTTGGCCAGGAGTTCGTATTTACTTCAGTCGGGTGCAGTTATTGTTTTTTTCGAAATTATATATGATTTAAATTTTAAAATTAAAATATTAAATAAACGCTGTATTTTTAATATGGGAATCATTATTCAAGCCTGCAGATGCCTGTGAAGACTTAAAAAAACCTCTAACAAAGACTGAAGAGTCTACAACTAAATGATGAACCTAATTTGGTTTCATTTCACCAATACATCGTAATTTTACAAGAACACCGATTAACAAAACGTGGCCGTACGATCATCGACTCATCCTAATATGATTTCTACTTTTACAACCTACTATTACAAACCATTATTACTACTCAGTAATAAATAAAAACTACATAACGAAAGTGATTCTTCGCTAACCATATTTCTTTTGTCAGTTATTCCAGACAAGCACATTACAAAACACTTAAGGAATTTATCCTCCCAATAAAATGTTGCCGGCAGACGATGCCATAAAAAAAAGAAACGGAAAGAAAAAAAAAACAGACGCGCGTGCCCCGTTTTGACAAAAATTTCCCCCGAGCAAATCCAATCCAAACATTTCGAAACCGTAACATTTATTATCTGTCATCGCTTAAAAATGAAGTCGGGCCAGATATCAAATCAACCGTTCAGGCGGGGGGTAATATTTTGGCGGGAGAAAGGGGAGGTCTTCGGAGTTCGATTCGAAGACCATGAATTATTCAGGGCGATCCCGCGCTTCATTTATAATGCTGCACCAGGAAAAAGGAACGTGGATGTTGGGCCAAACGAGACCTAGCGCCATTTTGAACCCAAAAACTAGCACGATCTTCGTTTTTTTTTGTATTCTCAGGTAGTCTATTGTTTTTATATGATTTTTCATACGCCTTTTTTAATATCTAAAATAGTTGTTGAAGTTCTACTCATCATTCTCTGGATCAAAAGGACAACTTCGTTGATCCATCCTTCTCTTGGAGATCCATGTGGTTTGTGTGATTTATATATATATATATATATATATATATATATATATATATATATATATATATATATATATATATATATATATATATATATATATATATATATATATGCTTTTTTTTGTATCCTCAGGTAGCGTTTTTTTTGCGCCTTTTTTTTGTATCCTCAGGTAGTCTATTGTTTTTATGATTTTTCATACGCCTTTTTTAATATCTAAAATAGTTGTTGAAGTTCTACTCATCATTCTCTGGATCAAAAGGACAACTTCGTTGATCCATCCTTCTCTTGGAGATCCATGTGGTTTGTGTGATTTATATATATATATATATATATATATATATATTAATGTATATCGCCTGTATCACCCGAACCCTGAGCCCGGACAAAAGTCACTTCAGTAGCTATCCGGGCACAAAAGATGATTCTCTTATTCTCGTTATTTGCTGGAGGACGATATTGCTGACAGCTTTCCTGTTTGATGGACGTGGGGTATCGTCCACATTTTAAGGAAGGCTTGGTAAAATAGTATAAAAAGAGTTCTGTTTTGACCAATTTGTCTTGGATGCTACAGCAAATTGGACATTAATGTAGGTTTTTAACCGCCCTAGACTTTGCCAAGCTAAGTTCCGGCAAAAAGAAACGATTATAATTTTTCCAAGTTTTTTCCCAACAAATTCTAAGCATATAAATTTGCTTAGCACCAATAGAATTTTGAGAAATTATAGTTACACATACGTTATCTATATTTACAAGTTATATATATATATATATATATATATATATATATATATATATATATATATATATATATATATATTACTCACTCAATCACTCTCCCGCTCACTCTTTCTCTCTCTCATTCTCACTCTTTCTCTCTTACTCACTGTCTCATTCTCACTTTCTCTCACTCTCTCTGTCTCACTCTCTCTCTCTCTATCTATGTATATATTTTTACAGATATTATATAAAATGAAGAGTGCATACAAAATCTCGGCATTTAATTTAGACTCCAGCAATAAAAGTTCAAAAGATTATAGTTACACACAGGTTAGCTATATTTACAAGCTATATCTATCTTTCTATCATGTTTTTCTTCAACTCTCTCTCTCTCTCTCTCAATCTATATGTATATATTCTTATAGATATTATGTAAAAGGAAGAGTGCCTACCAAATCTCCGCATTTAATTTAGACGGCAGCAATAGAAGTTCGGAAAATTATCTGTACCCATAAATTACCTATATTTACTTATATTTATATCTAACTATATAATATATATTCATTATAATAAATGTTTGCATGTCTCGCAATTTCATCTACAGTTTTATTCCCATACGGAAGACATTTCAGTATGCTAGACTTCTTGACGAGTTGAAGGTCCTTATTTAATTAAAATTTTTCTTTAATTAACGGAGATATTAATTAAAAACTTCTAATATCTCCTTTCTTAAAGTGCACTTTCCGTCGACACTAACAAAACAGTATAACTCAGGTGTCTGTGGAAAGTTTCGAACATTTAAAACCTGTTCATTCTAGAAAGTGTTAACACATTGTGTGCGGGTACATTTCGCAGCGGAATTGTACCGGGTGCCTGCGTTTTCCTCATAAATTTAGTTATTCAGCTAAATCTTAATAGATCGAAAATTATTTAAATTTTTAACCATTTTTTTTGTATTTTATATTGCAATATATAAATATATAAATAGAAATATATAAATAACAACCATAAGATTTTTGTAAAGAAATATATTTTTTAGTGGATAAATTTATAATAGTATCGTAAATGTGAAAAATTGAATAGAAATAGTAGTATATAGTTTTAATTTTTTCGAATTATGTTATATATAAACATTTTTACATTATAAAAAATGAAAAAAATAATCATAAAACTAATAATGTAAAAAGTAGTTTTTATTTGTCTAAATTTTTCCAGAATCTATGTAGTAGACAAGAACATTCGGCTTCGTTTTCTTGTATATACCGTTATTTTTGTACCCACAAATAAACCATGTTGTTACACTAACCCGTACTAGTACGTGACCCGCGCTCAAGTATCAATCGTCAGAAAATGTACTATGTACTGTAAGTAAATGTGTTAAGACTGAATATACGAAATAAATCATATAGTTTGATTACTTCTCCATCTCAAAATATATATTTAAAAAATAATGGTTACAATTAATTTTTGGGAATTCGTTTCAAAAGGTTGATTTTGAAGCATTTTTACGAAGCATATTTTTAAATTGTGTAAAGGTTGTTTAAATTGTGTTTTTATACTTCTGTAATTCTTCTATTAGGTACGATCTTTCATCGCTGAAAATCCTAGAGTTACCACTTTTAAAATGTCACACTAAAAAATTTCAATTATTGCTTTTACGAAAATTTTAAAGGCAATTTCGCGAGTTTGACTACGAATATCAATCGTATGAAAAAATCCTTTACTTGTCTATATCTCGCGAAATAACGGAATTGCCACTACCCACTAATTAAAAAGGAACTTTGACTGTACATCGTTTTTCACGGCATGGTGACTAAAGTTGGAAGAAAACTACGAATTAAGGTGCTTTACAGCAAATTAAATATCATTTCCCAAACATTTTTTTTTTTATATTTACAGTATATACACATAACAGTTGTACATAATTATTATATTTATATGCAATAGAGAAGTTTGCAGTAACATATGCATAAACATATAACTGTACATATAAATATAGATACACACCCACCCACCAACACACACAGACACACATATATAGATATGCCACGTCTGGAATTATAAAATTAAACCATTAATAAAAATAAAACGAACACTGTGAAGCGTATGAATATGGGGGTAAAATAACTCCATATGAGAGTAGAATGAGCCAAATCCAAGAGAAGAAAAGGAAAATCTTGTGAAGAGGTGATCTAATGCTGGATTGAGTGTATCGTATTGGAAAGAAAATGGTAAATGTGGAATAAGCTGTACAAATAAATTTTTATGTTTGTAATGAATGTCTTTCTCATTTTTTTTGTAGGAAATGAGTGTGTCATGCGTGCAAATATGCATACACATATAATATATCTGTGTATCTTTCTCTCTATATATATATGTATAAATATATATATATAATATGTATATATATATGTGTATATATATGTATATATGTGTATATATATGTATCTATACGTACATACATATATATATATATGTATGTATATATGTATGTATGTATATATGTACGTATATATGTATGCATATATGTATATATATATTATATATGTATGTATATATGTATGTATATATATATATATATGTATATATATCTGTGTGTATGTATATATATATATATATATATATATATATATATATGTATATATATATGTATATATATGTGTATATATATATGTATATATATATATGTATATATATATATATGTATGTATATATATATGTATTTATATATATATGTATATTCAATGTATATATGTATGTATGCATATATATATATATATTATATATATATATGTATATATGCATATATGTATGTATGTATTTATATATATATGTATATTCAATGTATATATGTATGTATGCATATATATATATATATATTAGTATGTATATATGCATATATGTATGTATGTATTTATATATATATGTATATTCAATGTATATATGTATAAATACATACATATATATATATATATATATACATATAATGTATGTATGTATATATGTGTGTATATATATATACACATATATATGTATGTATATATATATGTTTATCTATGCAAAATTAATAAATTCATGTATATAAATGCTTATATGTGTGTATTTCTGTATACCAATATGCAGGTTTGAACACAGGCATACATGGCCATACTCTCTCCCAAGCTAATAGATATTCGCAGCCGCCAGCACGTATCGTGTCCATCCGGGCTTTTAGTGCTCCCGATCTGCCTCCGTCGAGTTGACAGATGGAGATGAATGAGGTTTCATCCATCAGATCCGGAATTAGGGGGAGAAATTTATTACATCCGTGTTCATCGAATCAAGCCCTAATACCCACAATCCCGGAGATTGCAATACAGCCACGCATGGACGCGATGGTGGTTTGGGGGTAAAAAAGAAACGCTTTAATTGGACACTTGATTGAACTCAATGTAGCCATTCGGTTAATGTAATCGATCATTTTCAAATCACGAAACATTGTAAGTGATTGTTTAGTAATTTATAATTCAATTTAAATCAATTTATTGTTCACTTGGTTTGGTTAAGGAAATTATGGTGTACTGTTTTGCTGCACAAGGGCTAATAAGACCAGGATCTACTGCCTTAACCCTTTAAAGGTCACGTACATAAACTCTTTAGAATTTAATGAAATTAGTTTATAAATATTACCTATGAACCTTATAAATGCAAAATATATTAAAATTTTTTTTACTATTTTTAGAGGAGTTTCCATTAAAGGATACCGTAGGAGGGATTCAGGGAGGGGAGAGGGGTTAACTGACAAATCCATTCCCTTTACAGCGTGAACATTATACTCTAAATTTAATTACAAAATTTAATTACATTGGAAGAAAAATAAGTGTTCTTAAAAAATAAAATAAATAAATAGTTTAACAATTTATAAGTGTTGTTGGAATAGATATTTTTGTTTGGAGTCATAAGTGAAAAAAATCAAATTACTAACTTTCCAGGTATAACAGGTTTGTTTAAATACATACAGGGTGTCCCAAAAGGTCGTTTACAAACTTAACATGCTGGTCTGTCATTTCAAGATGGACAAGATTTACATAGGATCTTGTGTCTAAAAATGCAAACTGCAACCGCTAGAGTGCTGTGATCACGAGTGAGGTGGAGAAAAAAATGATATTGATAGCGGTGTTAATAGGATTTTTACTACAGATGAGAATTACATCACAGCAAATGCTCAAAATTGTTTCCTTTCGCCATAATGCACGTTTCACAACGTCGGCGCATGAATTCGCGAACCCATTCAATTTGGCCAGGAGTGTCACAGACACGTGCTGCCACTTCCGCGATCCTGGCGATAAGATACATGTCCAAAGTTAGGGTATCTAGTACCCCATGGATTTCATGTGTCCCTACAGGTAGAAATCTAGGGGTGTCCGGTCGGGGTATCGCGGTGGTCCCCCTCTACCGATCCAGCTATTTTCCTTCAATTATTGCCCTCTAGCGGTCACAGTTTGCATTTTCGGACACATGTTCCTATGTAAATCTTGTTCATCATGATATGACACACCAGCATGTTGAGTTTGTAAACCAGCTTTTGGGACACCCTGTATATTTCAAAAGAAAAAAATAACCAAATGTAGTACTATCATTTATTGTAAGTTTTAAATGTCAAAAACATAATAAAACATTCATACTTCTTAAAAAAATAGGGAAGAAAATGTTTAACAGGAGGTTTCGCTGCAAAACCACTGTACGCTAAAGGGTTAAGCCGATTTCGAATCGTTACGAACATGTATGCCATTAGAATAATTCGAATCTACGGGCATCGGTACCAAAAACAGAATTCTACATATTCAGTCCTTATTTGGCCTTAAGAAATTGTGAATTTTTTATTTTGATTACATTCACACATGCATAAGGAACATTATTTTACTAAAGCTGCTCCTCTTTCATTAAATATTTACTATTTTTTAAAAATTCTGATTTCAGGGTATTGATTCCTCTATCATTTTTTAGCTTCCTGAAAAAAGCATTTTTTATGTTGAGAAAAAAAAAAGGGAATTAGCCACTACCCTCTGTAGTAAAAATAAACTGTCTGTACATCGTTTTTCCTGGCATGATGACTAAAGTTGGAAGGAAACTAAGAATTAAGGCGCTTTACAGCAAATTAAATAGCATTTCACAGACATTTTCACAGACTTTTACACATATTTTTTTCACAGAATTCTACACATTAAGTTCTTATTCTGCCCTAAGAAATTATGAATTTTTTATTTTGATTACACTCACACATGCATATTAAACATTATTTCACCAAAGCTGCTCATCTTTTATTAAATATTTACTACTTTTAAAAAAATCTGATTTCAAGTTATTGATTACTGCCTGAATCATTTTTTTAGGTTCCTGAAAAAAGATGTTTTTTATGTTGGTGTAAGTTCAATAAAGAACCCCGAATGCAATTAATTTTTACGAGCCATGTCCTTGCAAATAAAACAAGGGCTAGATTTTCTCAGAAATTATAAATCCTTAAAAACATATACACATTATACACATTTATTACTATTATACACACACACACACACACATATATATATATATAATTATATGTACGTATATATATATATATATATATATTATATATATGTATGTATGCGTACACGAGTGCGCGGGAACACACACACACATATATATGTATATATATATATATACATACATACATACATACATACATATACATATATACATACATAGATATACATACATACACATACATACATACACATACATACATACATATACATACATACTTATACATATATATATATATATACATACATACACATACTTATATACATACATACATACATATACATACATATACATACATACATATACATACTTATATACATATACATACATACATACATACACATACTTATATACATATACCTACATACATACACATACTTATATACATATACATACATACACATACTTATATACATATACATACATACATACACATAATTATATACATATACATACATACATATACATACATACATATATAAGCTAAACAACTGAATTACGCGTACGGTCTCAATGCTGATTATAGGGATAGACTAATATAGGTGAGGGATTGGACAAGAAACAATAATTTTTAACCTAGTAATTTTTCTACCAATCAGTTTCTGGTTTATTCAACTTCACTGAAGAAATAAAAGTTCCACCAAGCATTTGTAAAAGTAATCTGCTTGGATCGGTTTCTCGTTTTTTTTTTCTATGATTTATGCGTTGGTCTCTCTCTACAAGTGACATCCTGATATAGGAATCAGGCAAAAAATCAAAAGCGAGCCTTCCTGATTTTGTTACTTTAGGTAATCTGCCGTGGACGTCACGGCCCCAAATCACCTCCTAATACGCTGACCGTCCCATCGATTCCATTAGCGTCCACCATCAAAGGGCGTTGTAAAGGATCTTTGACTTAAAACGGAGCCATCTCGCGGAAATCAATTAATAACGAACTTTCGCGGCTTGGATAGTTCGGAAGGGTATCTCATTTACAAAGTGTCCATTACCAGTGGCTCAAGAACAACACAACTCGTCGGGAAACGGGAAAAAAAAGGGTAGAAACTGTGGGGAGAGAGAGAGATTAATGATAAAGACCCCGCAATGGAGGTTGTAAGTTCGGATGTTCTCGGAGGATACGCGATATTTATGGGAGCGGAAGAATGATGCATGGCTCCTGCTAATTACATGGCCAGTTAGCGGAGGGTTGGAAACCAGGAGATAAGGTGACTGCCACGCAAGAAAAATGTAACGTAATATTTGGTTTTTGAAGGAGGGGGTAACCACTTGACGTACAAAATGGCTGCTTCGCCTTTCAATAGACAGATTTTAGATGCCTGTTTTGCTGAGGAATTTTTTTCACTCTTATTGTGCCTGAATGTCATAGTGTATAGGATTCACGTATCTCCCTTTTAAATCTGTGGAATGGAACTTGTCTGCAGGCAGACTTGGCATTGGAAGGAGTTGAAATCTGAATATTTGAGATATGCACATTCGCAGAAAGTAACTGAAGCCTACAAGTAAGCATTTCACTACAGATCTACCAGTTTGGAAAGGAAGACTTTTTACAGTGAGCAATTGGTTACGAGGAGGAAAATATTGTGTCGTACAGGACTCTAAATTATAAAATGGTCCAACAAATTTAAGGGAACAGCCGATATTGAATTCCATTTTTTTAAAATAACAATTTTTTTAACGAAATTTTTATAATGAGGATACATAATCTTGTTACTTGGAACGTAATTACAAAACGATCAAACAGATTTCTTTAACTCCTTAAGGACCATCACGTAAATCCTATACGAGTCGACCATTGGGAAAACCGTTACCGTTTAACCCCTTCCCTGTTTTGCCAGTACGCCGTACGGGCACAGCTTGGGACTTTTACTGATTTGCCTGTACAGCCTACGGGTAATGTGATTTCTATTTCGCTTGCACTGTTTCCACTGTATTTTTTCCAATTTTAGTAACAAATTATTCGTATAGATGTCCAGTAAATGATAGTTTGCAGTTTATTGTAATTTCTACTCTGATTGGTTCAAAAGTGCGGGTTTTTTCGCATCTTTTGTATCAGAAGATGAATTGTTATCTTTCAGCTATTTCTATTTTTTTTTCTATTTCGATTTTCTATTTCTGGTTATACCTTACTAACCGATTATTTTATTGATGTAAAAATTGAGTAATATGTTTTTACTTTTAAATAATGGATAATTCAGAGCGTATGGATCTAATTTCTTGTGATTCGAATTGTGACTCGGAATCAGAAACTGAATCATCTGTAAATGACAGTAGCGAAAGTTTACTAGATGACCTGGATAGTAGTGACTCTGATAGTAGTACAGATGAAATCAGTCAAACAAGACAATTTTTTGAAATTAATTGTGATAATTGTGTAATCCGCCTCCTAGATTTGCTTTCACTGGAATTCCAAACATTAACTTAGATATCGATGAGACTAAAGGTAAACTTCAGTTCTATGATGCTTTCATAGAAATATATATATATATATATATATATATATATATATATATATATATATATATATATATTATGATAGTCTGGGAAAAGT
>CM063508.1:174359488-174361988 GCA_032207245.1 Pardosa pseudoannulata | reverse complement strand
ACCGATCCTTTTTCTCCATTGTAATCGTTTTATTCATTGGACAACAGCTAAGTTGTCGTACAAATTAAACCCGACAAACTGTATCTCTAAGAATTTGTATTTCTCTGAGTAAAAAGCGTCATGACTGCAGGCACTTCCAACAGAAAGTCCAAATGAACATCTAAAATATGTACATCTATATCGTTAATCACCATTCGGTGAAATAGAGCTGCCTACCGAATTCCAATACCCAAAACCAGAGTGGTAATAAAAATTGATTTTTCTTGACACACAATGCTACAGAATGGAAGTATAACTGTCACCAGAACCTTATGTCCAACGCAACAATCATTAATTTTTACCGTGATCTAACGCAGACCTTTTATAATTCCTCATTTGCACTTAACGATATATCAATTTTCATAATTTTTTTCCGGGAATTCATCTTAATCCGGGATTATATATAAGTAATAAAATAAACTTTAAAGCATAAAATTATGGTAAATAATAAACATGTATTTCTAAATCTACCTTTCAAGGCTGCATTTGTTATTATTTTTTATATTTGTCATTTGGTGTCACTTAACCCTAGATTTACGGATGTTGATCATATACCTATTTTCACTCCAGTGAGCCAATTTGACTCATACAAGAAAATTGAAGTTCTTTGCAAAGAAAATAGTTCCAAATTAATTTAAATGAAATGTTTATTATCAAAAAATTCATGGTAAACATTTTTTACACATAAAATCTGTTTTTGAAACCCATTTTCCGCAAACATTTCTATTACATTTAGCACAATGGTTTCTACATCTGTTTCTTTTGCATGATTGTTGAACTTGACAATTCTTCCGTGCGTCAATAGCATGAATTTCTGTCATTGGAATGGAAGTGTTCTCGACTTCTTCTCTATATTTACTTTATGCTATACTTATATACTTTATATTTACTTTATACTATATTTATTTATTTTCATATACATTCTATGAGTCAAATTAGCTCACAACCATGAAAATAGGTATACCACATTTGATAATGCGAAATGAAGGGGTCTGCATAGAAGAGGAGTGAAAGTTTACATATATTTTATCTCTTAACTCAAAACCAACGTATTCTTTTGAAAAGGGATATTAAAGTTTATATATATATATATATATATATATATATATATATATATATATATATATATATATATATATATATATATATATATATATATATATATATATATATATATATATATTATATATATATATATATATATGTATATATGATCTAATTTTTAATGAGTCAAATTGGCTCGGTCCTTAAATCTAGTGTTAACATACCTTTAATTATAAAAAATAACACAAGTTTATATATATATATATATATATATATATATATAGTGATAAAATTTTTAACGAGTCAAATTGGCTCGGTCCGTAAATATAGTGTTAAGAGTGGTGGTCGTTATGAAGTGTGTTTTTTTTTTTTTTTTTTTTTTTTTTTTTTTTTTTTTTTTTTTTTTTTTAAATAAAAATGAAGTATTTATATTTACTTCCCACGTTAACTATAGATATGCCACATGAGTTGAAGCATAAATAAATTAATCGCATTAAAAATGTTTAATCAGATTTTTTTAAAATTAATTTTTCTAAAATCATTTGTGGCATACATATATTTATGTATATATATGTATGTATATGTATGTATATGTATGTATATATGTATATTTATGTATGTATATGTATATGTATATGTATATGTATATATATATATATGTATATAAATATATATTTATACACATGCAAACATAGAAATATATATGTTTCGTTCTGCTCGATATTGCGAAAAGGAGGCGTGAAACAAAGGAAGGATTAATCATAGATCTTCCTTTCCAAAGTAGATGTGTCAGACCTATTCTCAAACAATCGAACATCGGAGACAGCGCCGCAGGAAGCTTAAAAAGATGGTTTAACTATCGATTGCAACGACAATCTATACTTTTCTGGCTCATAAAGTTTCCAAACTCTTTGGCAAAGGATCTCTTTTTCGAACTACATTTTGTTTTTGTTTGGGAGAAAGAAATTCGTTTTAAATTCTTTCTTTTTTTTCAGCTCGAGCATTGGGTTGACCTAAACCGTCAGAGTTGGTTATACGTTTAACACTAGAAAGACAGATGCCATTATCTTGACGGTTTCAGATGTACTACTGAGCGCTGCTCTTTTTTTTAAAAAAAAAAGATTTGTACTTCTGACGTCGGAATGAAATTTATCCAAGTTTAATATATAAAGCCATCTTTTCTTGTACAAAATTTTTCCTCCCGGAAGAAAGACCGAGGGGAGTATTCTTAATATGGAAAGAAGTTCCATCTTTTAGTGTTTATTATAAATATATATGCATATATGCATACATACATACATACACACACACACACACACATATATATATATATATATATATATATATATATATATATATATATATATATATATATATATATATATATATATATATATATATATATATATATGTGTGT